>PVKB01002617.1:61193-165553 GCA_004027205.1 Ctenodactylus gundi | reverse complement strand
CATCACAACGTCACATCCTAATCCCTCCTCCCTCCTTTCTGCCTGTCTGGTCACCTGATCGCGTACGGCGCGAAAATGTAAAGATCCACCATCTTGAACAATGTGCCACTGTTACCGCTAGGTGACGCTCACAACATCTATACCCAGGAGTGATCGCCCATTTTATTCAGACCTTTAACTCTAAATTTTAGAGGCTTCTAAAAGTAAAATTGAAGTTACAAAAAAATGTATCACCATTCTGTCTATTCCAATAACTGGGAGCAGACACCTTAAAGTAACTTCTGGGGCATTCCAGATCCCAGGTTTGTTTCTTTGTTTGCTTTTTTATTTTTTAGCCATTTGCTATCTTGAAACTTGCATAGCAGTGTTCTCTCAACCACATACTCAAGATTAAACCACCACGTTCTCTCCTAATGTAAATAAGTGACAAGAAGGTTCTCATTCACTTTGCCAGAATATGAATTCATGAAAACTGAGATAATAACTGATTTCCTCACAAGCTACCAATCTTCCCCCAAGACTTTAAAACACTGCTTGACATTATATGGGTTGAATAAATGTTTATCTAAAAGAAAGTACTCATGTGAAGAAGTGATAATTTTTCCCTAGCTGCTGATTCTCACCATTTATCAATAGCTCAAGGTATCAAAAGTTATCAAAATACATAGGAGCCTTCCATTCTGTGTCCTGATCCCTCACTGGTCACTCAGTAAAACTCAATGTGAGTTCACAGTGTGTTTTACAATTTAAAATTCTGTTTCGTTTCCATCATTTGATTTTATTACTTTCAGAACCGTGTAAGGTACTTTTGTTCTTTTAATATAAAAGATACTGACTAAAACATGAGATGAACCCTTGCAAAGGCCTACTAGAATTAATATTTAAACCAATATATTCTGTTCTTTTCATCCTAACAAGTTAGCTATTGCTATAGTTTGGGTGTTGAGTGGCCCCAGAAGCCTCATCTATTTGAAACTGTGTTATTGGGAGACAGTCTGGCGGAAAAGGGCAGATGCTGGGGGTTTCAACTGGAGGGAATGTATCCATTTGCTAATCCTGGGGGAGGGGCACCCAGGGCAGAGCTTCAGGCCTTTGTTATTGACTTGTGGATCAGGAAATGAGGGAGGGGCACCCATCCTCCTGGGGGTGGGGGGAGGGTGGTGACTAGCAGCTCTGAAGTAAGTGAAGGAAGGAGGAAAAGCACTGTTGCAGCTTCTTCCTGGGAAGGCTCCAGCCTAGCTGGTCTGCAGACTTGACTTTGCTTCTACTCGGTTTCTGCCTGCATGGGGGTGATCAAGCTTTCCAGCCTCTGACTCCGCCATGTACCTCCCGTGCTGCCAGCTGCTCCATGATCCAACTACGTGAGACCTTCTGAAACTGTGAGCTACATACATCTTTCCTCCCTTCAATGATGGATGTTGACTATTGAGTCACAGCAATGAATAACCAAAATAGCTATCCCCTGTATTCTTAATAACTGATTTAATATTTTTGGAGACAGGTTCTCACTCTATAGCTTAGGCTGGTCCTGAACTCAGGATGTAGCCCACTCATGCCTTGGGCTCATGGCAATCCTCCCACCTCAGCCTCCTGAGTGCTGGGATTGCAGGCGTGCACCACCGTGCCTAGCATTATGTGTGCTGGGGAAGTGGACTCAGGGCCTTGTGATGGCAAGGCAAGCACTTTAACCACTGTGCCATTCCTCCAGCCTATTTTCAAATATCCCGTACTAGACTACACTCAAGCTAGTCTAGTAATCTACTGCTACTCCAACTTTCTCAGACAATAAATCATTAAAAAAGAAAGAAAAAAAGAAGAAAAACAGGCTGCCCTTCATTCAGAATGAGGTTTTTCGTTTCTATTCCTGCAATTTATTCTTTTTATTAGCATGTATTTGTGGTACACAGTCGAGACTTTAAACTTGGGGGATTCGTGAATATTCATATCATATTCTACTCGTTTCCACTTCCGGTCTCTGCCTCACCCTTCTTCTTCTCCTCTCTTTGTCTCTGCCCTCTCCACACACTCTATTTCCTTCTTTTTTTGACCTTTTACTTATTTGACCTTTGGGTTTCTCATAGTAAAGAAACTATGTGACATTTAACCCGCTTCTGATTTATTTTGCTAAGCTTTAATGGTCTGAAGGTGCATGTATTTTCCTATAGATGTTTCAGCTTTATGTTCTCTATGAAAGAGTAGAATTTCACTGTGCATATATGCAACATTTTCTTTTTCCACTCATCCTTTGATGGTCATACTGGTTGCTCCCCAAATCCCAAGATATAGGTTTTTTTTTCCTAAATTGAGCCAGGCCCAGTGGTGAAGGATTTATGTTCTATCTCTTCATTATTTTTTCTACAGATGTGTAATTTTCCACCATGCTCAATCCATGTGGTGTTGAGGAATTGAACCCAGGGCCTCACGCTTGCCGAGCAAGCACTCTTAGCTGAGGAGATACGCCTCCAGCCTTCAAGATTTAGTTATTAGGAGTTGTGCTCTTACAAACATAGATATGCAAGTGTCACTGTCATATGATGTTGTCATGGTTTGGAACTGGAGTGTCCCCCAAAAGCCTCATGTTCCTATGGATACTGTATTCTGTTGGCTGGAAGGGGCAGATGCTTGGGGCTTGGCCTGGAGGGGCGTGTGCTGGTTCCACCCACCTGCCAGACCTCTTTCTCAGTTCTGCCCTGCTGCTGTGAGGATCTCTGTCTCCGGAGCACTGGCTCTGGCTCTGGCTCTGGCTCTAGCTGTGACCCTACCATGTGATTCTACCATATTCCAACCCCCACCTGTGAACGCACTGTGACTTTCTGAAACTGAAAGCTAAAATAAATCTTTCCTCCCTGAAGTTGTGCATATTGAGTATTGAGTCACAGAGATGAGAAAGTAACTAAGACAGATGTCTTTAAACTCTTGTGGGAAGATACCTAGAAGACGTACAGCTGGGTCAAATGCAATTTATATTTTAAGTTTTTTGAAGAATCACCATGGTGTTTTCTATAGTGGCTGTACCAATTTACACACCCACCAACAATGCAAAAGTAAGTGCTTCTCTTCCCCGCAACTTCACCTAGATTTATTGTTTTTTAATGTTTAACAATAGCTATTTTACTGGAGTATGAAGAAAACTCAGTATTATTTTGATGTGAATTTCTCTTATGGCTAAAAATGCTGAACATTTTTTCATGGACTTATGTGTCATTTGTCTTGGTCTCTTGGCTCTGAATACCCAATATCAGCATACCTCCTCACAACTTTCCTTGGGGAAAAATATTAGTCTTAAGAGTAGAGGGTCTCCTTTTATATTTACCTTTCCATGACTATTTTTAACCCTGGAAGGCACTGATACACAGGCACGCACACACACACACACACACACACACACACACACACACACACACACACACAAAAGCACACGTGCATTTTGTGTTCTGGATTACCCAAAGCATAAAAAAAAAAAAAGAAAACAAAAGGAAGACTCCTCATCGGGCATCTTCTAGGATGACTATCCATCCAGACTAGGGATGAGGACGTTCCCAGGACAGGATTTTAGTGCTACAATAGGGACAGTTTATGTCACCTTGAGATGGTTGGCAATCATGATCCATATACTAACATGAGACACTCTCAATAAAGTGACTTGCAGAAAGGTGAGAATATAATACATTTATCTTCTGGACTAGACTATGCAAATCTTTCAAAGACTAAAACCATGTCAAATAAGTGTCATTATTCCTGAATATTACTTGGCACCAGGTTGAAGGAATCCAAGATACTGAAAAAGGACTGTCTTCCAATTGTCACAAGAAAATTCTTGGAACCTACCTGAGTACCCGAAATGGGTCTAAAAACAGCCAGCCTTATGAAAGTATAAACAAATAAATAAACTTGTATATTTAAAGTCTACAACATAGTTTGAGTCATACAAACATTGTGAAATTACTGAAACAAGTCTATTCACATTATTAATCATTCATATACTTTTTATATGACAATGCTTGGTATCTGATTTCAGCAAATTCAAGTATATGATACAGTATTATTAACTATAGCTACTTCACTGCCTATTAAACACTATGATCTCAGTTATCTAACAGCTGATAAGTTAAGTTGTACCATTTGACCATCTTCCCCTCTGACTCAGTTCCTAGAATTCTTCATTTTTATAAGTTTGATGTTGCTTTTTATTCTCTTACTTTTTAGTTACACTTCACATAATATGACATACAATATTTGCTTTTGTTTATCTGGCATATGTCATTTAACATGACGCCTTTCTAGTCTATCTTATGTTGTCACAAATGACAGGATATCCTTTTTTCCTTTTGTATGTGTAATATTCCACTGTGAATGCACAAGCAGACATTGGCATATATATTAACCACAACTTCTTTATATGCTCATCAATTGATTGACATTTAGATTTTTTGCATATCTTGGCTATTATGAAAATGTTTCAGTGAAGATGGCAGTCCCCGCTTCTCTTTGAGATAGTGATTTTAATCCCTTTGGATATAAATCCAAGCAGAAGAAATCTTGGGTCTCTTCTTAACATTTTGAAGAACCTTAATACAGTTTCCATAATGCTTATTCCAGTTCACATTTTCACCTAGCACATCAGGGCTTCTTTTTCTTTGCATTCCTGCCAAAGTTTACTTTAAAAAAAAAAAAACAAACAGTCATCTTAAGAGCTGTGAGTTGATGGCTCATTGTGACATGATTTACGTTGACAGTTTCCACTCTTCCCCCTTGATGATGACATTTCTCTGTGACTCTAATTCTGCTTTTTTATAAATCTAGGATTAATTATAACCATATGCACCACGTATTTATTATAAACGGTGTCTCTAAGATATAAAGAAGTCTTTTATCAAAACTATTTTCACTTTTTTATAAAAAGTATTTAGGCAAGCATTTTTCAATGCTGTATAATAAATACATCAATAAAAATATGCACAAGTAATAGTGACAACACTGCTCCCTAAGGTTAGAGGAAATTTTAGACAAGGAAAATATGTTGGAGCCTGCTGGAAGATAAAAGAGGAGTCATGGAGGCAGAGTGGCACAGAGCTGATTTTCCTGAGAAAGGAACAATATGTGAAATGACAAGACTCCATGCCGTTAAGGGTGGGCCAGAGAGTAAGCAGTAGGCGTGGGGATCAGGGGAAAGGAGGAAGATGAAGGATCGTGGGGAAAAAGGAATCAGTAATGATCAAGCTATGATCACACACACACACACACACACACAGAGGCACACACACATATTCTCAAATGAAAATATCATGCATTGCAAATATATATAAATGAAAAAGAATGACTCAGTTTTGGTGGTTCAAACATGTAATCTCAGCAGTTTAGAGGGACTGAGGCAAGAGAGTTACAAGTTTGAGCTCAGCTTGGGCAATTCTGTGAGACCTCCCTAAAAATAAAATAGGAAAGAGTAGGGGATGTAGTTCACTCAGGAGGCCCCAGGTTCAATCCTCAATATTAGAAAGAAATGAAGAATGCAAGAGATACACAGAGAAAGGAAAGAAAGAGAAAAAGGAGATAGGAGAAAGAGAGAGAGAGAGGATTATAGAATGTAGGCAGCTTCTAAAAGCTGGAAGATGAAACAGAATTTTCCTAGTGCCTCCAGAAAGAAAGCAATCCATTGAACACACCAATTTTAGCCAAGTAAGATCCAGTTTTCAATTCTCATCTCCAGAATTCTAGGATAATAGTTTTGTGTTGCTCAAAAGAAGGCATGAGAACAGATAATTGCAAGCATTTTCATTTTCATGGGGAATAGTGTAAGTAGGGAGAGTTTCAAAAAGATAAAATTGAAGAAATTTGTTTGGTCATTTAAAAAATTTTTGTAAGATTATTCTTGTAGATATAGAGAATGAGTGATTTTTTGAGTGATGTGGTTAGATTTTTCTTAAAGTTCGGGGTTGAGGACAGAAACAGCCAAGTTAAGACAAATAATGAAGCAAAGGACCCGACTGTAAAATATTTTTCATATTGTTATATGAAGCATTCTCATTTTATATGCATTTCAGAAATAACTGGGTCCCAGTTTCAGTTTTTCTCTTTGTACATAAGATCCTTTTATAATGTATGCATGTTGGGTTAAACCCTAACTTGGTATTCCCATTCTCGGGCATCCAGGTTGTTGTCCTGTGCTCTGTGGTATCACATTAATTGAATTTCCGTTCATCTCCAAGTTCAGCAGGTTGAAACCAGGTGAACCAAAATAGTCAGGAATACAAGATAGTGACTTTAATATGAAAATTATATTTTAGTTTATTGACTCCATTGGATCCTATACACTTTCTTATTTTAAAAGCTTTACATTTAGAGATTCTTTCTTCTTTTTCTTTTTCTTCCAAGTTTCTCCCCCCAGGGGCAGACTAGTAACAGGGGGGCTTGCTAGCAACTTACTCATTACAAACATGCACCGCTGAGGTCTCCAAATGCAGGCATGTCCTGAAGTATGTGGAAGTTTAGCATCACTTTGGGGACCACATCTTAGGGAGATGAAAAAATATGAAACTAATTTGATCCCCATAAGTCTTGAGTCTTATGGATGCCACATCTCTCACCACCAGTTCCCCAAGATGAATGAAATTATTGTGTATTACAAATGCATACTAATAAAAAATAATTTTGAAAAAGAACAAATAAAAAGTTTTATTACCTAATACGAGTTAATAAGCTCCTTCCATCCCTCCATCCTCACCTACATCCAATTGCCACTCCATTCCCAGATCTAAATGTCGCCAGGGGGTATTTTGTGGACCGCTAGTTCTACTGCTGCATTCGTGAGAGTTAGCAAAAAGGAAAATTTTTTCCCCATTTTATTGATATGTGTAAGTGCAAAACATAAAGTTTACATTGATCTTGAGCATTTTGCGCACATATATATCATGGCAAAGTTACAAATCCTTCCCCTCACTCCAACTTTATCTTTTGATTTTATAAGCTACAAGACCTTAGTCCTCTTTTTTTTTTCTTTTCTGGAGCTACAACAGGGACTTAGCGTATGTGTCAGTCTTGCTTCCAATCATAATTATCGCCTTTCCACTTTCACTTCCACAATCACACTCAACTTTTCCCAATGGCTCTTTTCGTTACTTCTCTTTCCTGCTTATCCAACGAGGCTACAAGTGAACTCATGCTTGCCTACAAACCAGTCTTCACCAACTCAGCTCATCTCAACTCCCACCACCCCTTCAGAGCATATGCCATTCCGTATACACTCAGCCTACCAGCAACTTTTTTTTTTTTGGAGACAGTTTCTCGCTCTATAGCCCAGGCTGGTCTTCTGCTAGCAGCGTTTTATGGTTCAGTAGTTGCAATATACATTTGAAAACATTTGTTCTTATTTAATCCTCAAAGCAAGGAAATTACTCTTAGGGTATTCCATCTTTTAGTTGAAGAAATTATAACCTTTTTAAACAAAGCACCCTATGTGCCATTACATTCATTCTAACTATGTTTGTGTGAGTTTGTGTGCATTTGTGTGCATCTTAGTCGTTCTGTTTGTTTTCCCCTTCTACCTATCTACCCTGTGTTTAATTAAATAATTATATGAGCTCATCTTGTCTCCACTTAATTGTTTTGGTGGACCTGGAGATTGAGCACAGGGACTTCGCACTGAGTTGTATCACAACCTTTTATAACCACTTTATCTCGAGACAAGGTCTCATTACTGGAGTTGCCCAGGTTGGGCATTTCTCATACTTCATTTGCTTGTACTTTTAGTAGTAAACTTAGAGACTGCTACATGCCTTCTGAAATAAGTAACGTTTCTCCTTGTGGTTTATTTTTCTTTTAAGATTTTAGTTTCTTCTTTCCTGTGGAAATTTCAAAAGTATGTAAAATTTAAATTTTAAGCTTGCTTGCTTTGGCCAGCGTTTTTCTTGTGTTTAAAAAGAAAGTAATTCTCCTTCCAGCTTTCTGCTCTCTGAGCCGAAAATATAAGCCACAATACTAACTTTGGCTGTACTGGAGATTAAAGTAAATGTCTTTTCTTATTTCTCTGAGCTATGCCATCAGCCTGCTTGTTTATTAATTTATTCATTTGTTTATTTATTTAGAGACAGGTTGTTGCTAAGTCACTGAGTTGTGCAGTCTGGGCTCAAATTTGCAATCCTTTTGTCTAAGCCTAACACTGTGCTGGGATTATAGTCATGTACCGCTCTAGTAGTTTCACAATACATATTTTTGCTGTGCTTTAAATTTTTTTTTATTTATATATCACCCCCTTTCCTCTTCACATCCACTCACCCCCACTTTCCCTTTCCACAAAGTCCATCCTCTTACTGTCTTCCATGTCTCTGGCATTTTTGTGGTTTGGTTGTCTCTTATTAGAGAAACCATATGATATTTAACTTTCTGGGCCTGGTTCATTTCGCTAAGTATGACACAAATGTGTCACTTAATGGCAGATTCATATTCCATTCCACTGTGTGTGTGTACCACATTGTCTTTATCCAGTCATCTGTACCTGGGCACATCGACCTCTTCCAAGATTTGGCCAGTGTAAATTGTGCTGCTATAAACATGGGTATGCATGTATTACTACAGTGTGATAACTTTTAACTCTTTCAGGAAGATACCTACAAGAGGAATACTGGATCAAATGCAACGTTGATGCTCAGTTTTCTGAGGAATCTCCATATTGCTTTCCATAGTGGTTGTACTAGTTTACAGTATCACCAGCAATATAGGAGGGTTCCTTTTTCCCACAGCCTCGCCAGAATTTGTTGGGTTTTTTTTTTTTTTTCTGATTTCTTAATAGCAGCTATAATTACTGGTGTTAGATGAAAACTCAGTGTTGTTTTAATTTGCATTTCTCTGAAGGCTAAATACGCTGGCCTTTTCTTTGTTGGTATAGCCCTTTTTACTGCCTCAATTTCATCCCTGGATATTGCTTTACTCGGGGTTTCTATACTTTTTGGCTCAATTTTGGTACATTGTATGTGTCAAGGAATTTATCCGTTTCTTCTGAGTTTGTGAATTTGTTGGAACATAGTTTTATAAAATAGTTTCTTATAATTCTCTGTATTTCTACAGTGTCTGTTGTGATTTCACCTTTTTAATTTCTAAGTGCGTTGATGTGGATTTTTTTCTTTCCTTCTTCCGATTAGTCTGGCTAGAGATTTATTGATCTTATTTATCCTTCTAAAGAGCCAACTCTTTGATTCATTGATCTTTTCTATTTTTTTTTAGTTTCAATTTCATTGATCCCTGCCCCGATTTTTATAATTTTCTTCTTTCTACGACCTTTGGATTTGACCTGCTTTTGTTTCTCAAGGACTTTGAGATGTTTCATTAGATTGTTAATTTTAGATTGCTGTTTTCTCATATGCACACTCATAATGATAAATTTATCTCTTCTTACTGGTGTCATTTTGTCTCACAAATTCTGTCATGATATATTCCAATTGTCATTTTACTTTAAGAAATTTTTGATCTCTTGCTTTCTTCTGTGATCAATTCCTTGTTCAATAGTGTATTATTTAATCTACATGTATTTGAATGGTTTCTGTAGTTACTTTTGCTATTGAATTTTATTTTTATCCCACTATGACCTGAAAGTATGCAGGGAATGATTTCAATTCTTTGTATTTATTTAAGCATGCCTTATGTCCACAGATATGGTCTATTATAAAAATGTCCCATGTGCTGCTGAGAAACAGGTGTATTCTGTTGATTTTGGATAGATTAGTCTGCAGATATCTCTTAAATCCATTTGCTCCATGGTGTGATATAGCTGTGATGTTTCTTTGTTGACTTTTTTGTGCAATTGATCTGTCTATTTGTGAAACTGGAATATTGAAATCCCCCAGTATGGTTGTACTGGAGCCTATTTGGGCCTTCATGTCCAGCAGTTTCTCTTGTATGTAACTCGGTGGACTTACATTGAGCACATATGTTTATAATTGTAAGCTCTTCTTGTTGGATTGTCCCTTTTACCAGTATGTAATGATCATCTTTGTCTATTTGGACTAGTCTGGCTTGAAATCTACCGTGTCTGAGAATAGTGTAATCCCTCCTGTTTGTGTGCGGGATCCAGTAGCATGTAGTGGTAGTTTCCATCCTCTTACCTTCAGTCTGTGTGCTTCTTTTCTGGTGAAGCGTGTCTCTTGCAGATAACAAATGGCTGGGTTTGCTTTTTCGATCTATTCTGCCAGTCTTTGTCTTTTGATTGGTGAGTTAAAACAATTAGCGTTGAGAATAATTATTGTAAGATACTTACTGACTCCTGTCATGTCCCACTCTTCTAGTGCTGGTTCTTTGCTTTCTCTTTTTGTTTTTAAATGTTCTCTTTAGACGTTTTCTTTCCCCTGTGATCTTTGGTGCTGCTTATGTCCCTGTCTCTAATATTCCTTTGATTATTGTCTTTCTGCTATTGTTGGCTAGTGGTTGTACGTTTTTTAGGGATTCTTGCTCACGAAAAACTTTTACTTCACCTTCAATTCTCAGGGATAATTTTACTGGATACAACTTGGGTTGGCACTTTCTGTCTTTTAAAGCTTGCAAGATTTTGCTTAAGGATTTTCTGGCCTTTAAATTTTGCTTTGAGAAATTTGTACTAATTCAAATGGGTTTGTCTTGGTAAAATAATGGCTGTTTTTCTCTTGCTGCTTGTAATATTCTCTTTTTATGTTGGATTTTTGATGTTTTGATTAGGATATGTTGTGGAGAATTTCTTTGCTGGTTGTGGTTATTTGGTGTTCTATACACTTCTTGCATCTGAATATTAATTGCCTTTCTTAGATGTGGGAAATTTTCTTGCATGATTTAGTGAATAGATTCTTTATACCTTTGGTGCTGTCTTCTGCTCTTTCTCCCACTCCCATAATTCTGAGACTGGTTCTTTTCAAATCATCCATCAGCTGTTGTGTCCAGCTACTCTGCTCATTTCTAACTTTGGAATCGCGCTTAACTATATCATGTTTCCTCATCCTTGTGTTCAAGGTCTGAAGTTCTGTCCTCAGAATCCATTCCATCAACTTTTCCTGGGTGAGGCCTTGGTAAATCCCCCATTTATAAGCTCCTTTGTAAGTATTTATATGCCCTTAGTGGACATGTGAAATGACTTTTCTCATAGAGGAATAAAATTAATTCAATGTCATACTTGTGTTCCTGAAAAAAGACGAATGCAGTCAAGATCTTGCCGGCAAAGACAGTCAGAGGAAAAAAGTGATTGAAATCATGGATTTTTTATCTTTATCTGTTTTACAATGTCTCGCTTGCATTCTTGGCAGGAAAGGGAAGCCATGAGAAGTCTTTCTGTGTTTGTTCATTAATGTATTAGCATAAACAGAAAACTTTTTGACCAGGACTAGCCAGTCTGTTATTTTTCTATTATATTAAAAACAGCATGACATGGAAAATAAACTAACAGATAGAAACTGAATAGGGGATCTTTCCTATACATGTGCTAGTCTTGAGGGGTTTATGAAGGCCGATAATGACAGTAATTCCTCCGTCAGCTCTCCACATGCACACATTCACGGACACAAACATCAAGACTATGCTGCTCCTTTTTAAAAGCCTATTCTGTTTCTAATACATTGCTCTTTCTAAAACCAGGGCACTTTAATAAATTCTTATTGTTAGTGTAAGTGAGATAAAGTTATGATAAAGCGAGTTTTGCATCATACGAATTCTCCCTACCAAAAGTTGAACCTAGTTTCAAATGACTAGTTTGTCATTTTCATATCAACTGACAAATCATTAAACATGCATCAGAATCATGCTGAAAGTTCTGATTAGCTAAAGATAGCTGGGTCATGTGCAGTTCTATTCTGCACAAAACATTTTCAAATCACATCACTAATTTGAATCATTGAATAGGATAACTCTCTGAAAATTAAATCAGACCATTTTCCAATTGGCTGGTTTGTCTGGTACTTTGTTTAGTGATACACACTTAGTGTTTTTTATAGAAAGAATGTGACATACTTATTTGTCAGTGCCACCACGACTATATACTAATATAATGACAAAATTTCTCAGAGACCTTCTATTTTCTGCTCTTCTCCTGGTTAATGTATATGTATTAAAAAACTAAAACAGTTTTGTATTGATCTTTACCTACAGTATCATGTTGTAAAATACTGGGCTATGTAGTTAGTGAAACTCCTTCAAGGATTGCAGTGAATTACATATTCATTCACCTAAATATAACATGGTAATTGCTTTCAAAAAGCGTATACACAGTAGATTTGTACAGTTAACTTATTGTGTGTATTTGTTTTAAAAAGTGGGTGGTGAGAAAAGATGTGTTCCTACTCCCAGGTAAATAGGTAATACTGTGATGTGGATAAAGCAATATTTTGCCCTGTAGATATGCATAATGTGTTCTATTTTCTTCTATAAATAGGCTATGATGGCAGAGGTGTCTGTTCAAGCAATTTAGAAAGTCTTTTGGCCAGTGATATAGCTTATATTAAATAACTACCCCATAATTTTAATCCATATCCACGATTTTAAAGCGAAAGGAAGGCGTTCATTACAAGTCTCATGCTAGAGTTAATCTTGGATAATTTTAGAAACTATTTTTCACCAGAATGAGAATGAGCACTTCTTCCTTATTTGCTGAATTTAATTATATATTAAAATATACAGTATTCTCTTCTATTATGAGTAATCAGGGCATGCAAATGTGAGGCTTCATCATTACATTTTAATATGCTTCATTGGAAGACAAGCAATGCTTTAAAAAAATCATACATATCTGTCACGAGGAAAATGTTTAATCTTTGACAATTAAGGACCTCGGGATTTAGTTATTGTACCATTAGATAAGGATAATTTTTATTAACTTATCTTAATTGTCAAAGAAAATTAAAATCTTACCAGTGTATGTTGCAAGTCAATCCAGAGCGTACAGTGTGCCTGCGTGATTATCTTGCCCCCATTCCCCACAGAGTCACACTGCAAACAGTGACTAACACCGAGTGGTCGCTCTGATATGAGAGACCCAGAGCACAACTCTTATGGAACTTAAAACGAAAAACAAAGTGAACCAGGGGGGTAGGGCGAGGAAGGGAGGGAGGGAGGAGTGGGTAAAGGGAGGGACAAAAGGAGAGTGAGAAAGCCCTTGTCACCTTGACAAGATATGTAGGTGCACAAAATGCTAAACTTCATTGTAAACCTTAAATCTTGCACTAATACATACCAATAAATTGGGGAAAAAAACCATTAACTCTAAAATCTAAATGTACCTTTTTCACTACAGAATCAACCAAATTCTCTTTATTTGCTGAAGATCTTTGTAATATTCAAGCCAATATATAATAACCTACTCCTTTGGGGCTTTTTGTGTGCTAATCATTCTGCACATTATCATATCTTAATGTAAACAATATTGGCAATAATTTTTAATACGTATTATTTAATACCACCCTACAATTCTCTCTTGTCCTCTCAGCAAGTGGTTTCCTCTGAATTAATTTTTCTCAGATATCATCGAGCTTGTGTTTATTTCATTTATGGCTGGAATTTAAAACAAGTGAAACTGGGCTCAGAGAGCCTAGTTTGTAATAGTCACATAAAAGATGTCCAATTGCTTATTAAATGTCATCAGGCAAAGGAAACAATATCTGGAAAAAATGCAAGAAGTCCTGCATCGTGTAATAAGCATGCCATTTTCCTCCAAATGTATATTGAGCTTAGTCACTTATGCATCAAAGGCTTAAACAATGCAATCTGGGGAAAACAGGAGATGAGAGTCAAGGGAGGGGGAGGACGAGGAAAGGGACTGTGATGTGAGGTGTACATGCACAAATTCCCCAAGTCGAATGTAATCATTCTATGTCACAAAAACATATTGACAAAAAATAACTATGGGAAAGATAAATAAATGAAGAAAAAATACCAGGAAAGGTAGTATCCCAGAGAAATGAGAGGACAGGATTAGAAAATATGATTTTATGAGATAGGAATTATCTTTGAAAGCTAGTTCTGAAAAGGGTTCTAAAAACAGCACACAAGAGGGCTGATGTCTGTGACTGAACAAGACTGATGAAATGTAGAAAATCGCGGTGGGAAGAGAGCGTAGAAAATGTTTGAAGATAAAAACACCTGTGTTGTCCTGACCACTGCTGCTGAATTGTCTCATTGGGTCAGAAAGAATTTCAAGAGAGCAGTAGCATGTTCCAGAGATAGAGATAGAGAGATAGAGAGAGAGAGACAGAAATACACACACACACACACACACACACACACACACACACACACACACACACAGGCGCACGCACATGGGGGACGGCGGGGACAGGAAAACTATGGAAGAGTGGAAAGATGATTTTTGTTTGTTTGTTTGTTTGTTTCTTGGAAACGGTCTTATTCTGTAGTCCAGGCTGGTCATGAATTCATTGTGTACTCCAGGCTGGCCTTGGACTCATGGCAGACAATCCACCTGTCTCAGCCTCTGGAGGGCTAGGATTATAGGCTAGATGATGGGTTTTTGTAGTTGGGCAGATTAGAGTTTGATCTTTCCCTCTATCATGTCTTACAATGTGACAATGGATAAGTTGTTTTCTCATCTTGTTTCCTGATTTCTTACATAGTTGATAATGTCTCCTCGGGACTGAATGACAATTATATGAAACAGTATGTACACAGACTTTAGCATCTGGCACAGCACGTGGTAATGCCACTCACTCTCAAATATCAGGTTGAGTTTACAGAGTTTGACTCACAACAGTCCTGGAATGAGGAGTCTGGATATCAACTAATCACTAATTATCAACTAATTACTGGACTTTGGGCAAGTAGTTCACCCTTAAAGTCTTCTAATGTTTTCTAAGAGGCAGAGTCACATTATTTCTAAGAGGTTTCCCAAACCTTATACTCTCCAGTTCCTCTATAGAAAAAATTCTAATATGTGAAGTACTGATTAGACATAGTGCTTTCTGTCAGCCAAAACCAAGCTCTAAAATCAACCACATAGGAAAACTAGAACAATATATGAGGTAAAACTAATGCAACCACAAATATTCTCCAGAAATTAGAGCTGCATTTGATGTAACTATATTAATTTTCTTTAAAAAATAGACCTTTATGCTTAGTAAGAATGAAAAATTCATTATTGCAACTGGTTTTTTTTTTCATTTGCAGCTCACTTTTCATTGCAGAATCTCCACACAAGTTAAAGATATCATGAGGGCATATGCATAACTACAGTTTCCTCATTCTACATGTAAGTAAGTGAAGTAGGATGCAGAAATATTAAATAAATTATTGAATGCTCACCCGTGAGGAACAAAGCTAGAATAGAGCATAGTAATTCTGATGCTTAAAATTTCATTTTCCCCGCCTCTTTCCCCCACCATTGTTTCTTGCTCCCAGATTCCTGAAAGAAGGGCAAATTTGCTTTTTTAGAATAAGCTCAACCATGACATCTTCTCCATATAAGATGCTACCTCAATATTTTATGAGAAAAGAATGTCTCTAGCAGAAAACTCAGTCCTAATAGCCCTATCTCAAATGAGAAGATCACTCACATCCATCCAACATGTGCACTACTTTACTTTCTACTTGATAGTTTGGTACTTTGGGAACAAGTTTGATCTTTTATAGCCACTTGGTAGGATATCTCAAAATCCTATAGCAGTACTCTAGTAAATGGCATCCAGCTCATCTAGATGTGTTGAATTTCTGGATCATGAACTCCTAAAGGGCACAGTCTACAATTATTTGGCTAACTCTCTATTGCTTGTGACAGTGGATGCTTAATAAATACTATTTCATAGTAATGATGATGATGACAAGTTAATGCTCCTCAAAGTGCCAACCAACCAGTCAATTTAGTGAAAGTCAAACTGGTCATTTGATGTCATAAAAAACCCAGTTACTTGCTTGAATGAATTATTTAAATTGCAGTTGGTTGCTTTTATGCTTATGGAGACATAATATTAAAGTTGCTTCCTCATTGAGAAGATTTAAGAGAATGGTAAAATATAGACACTCATTAGTAGACACTTTTATCACATCAATCACAAAACTCTGAAAAAAGTTGAATGAAATTACTGTTGAAATTAACAAATTGTGATTGCATAATGGCATAGAAGATCAGGAATTTCCTTTTGGTAGTGTTCTGGAATCTTGAATTTGCATCACAATATCCTTGGCATATAAGTACACTCTGGCTTAACTTTATAATCATGCTATAGTATAATTAGAATTGAGAATCCCAAGGGAGAGTGTAAAAATGAGCCAATTGTACCCTACATGATATTGCCATCCATGTCACATTAGGAAACTAAAGAGGAAAAATAAATCCACTAAAGATACCTGGCAATGGTATTGTCAGCAACCGAGTACTGGAGACCAGAATTATCAGGATAATTGCTTTATTAGGCCCTTATACACATGTATTAACATACACAAAGTTTTTTCCCCATTTTATTGATATGTATTAGTGCAAAACCTAAGGTTTACAACGAAGTTGAGGATTTTGTGCACATACGTATCTTGTCAGGGTGACAAAGACTTTCCCATTCTCCTTTTGTCCCTCCCCCTCCCCACCCTTCCCTCCCTCCCCACCGTACCTCCCAGTTTCACTGTGTTTTACATTTTAAGTTCCATAAGAGTTGTGCTCTGGGTCTCTCATATCAGAGAGACCATTTGATGTTTCACCTTCTGCTTCTGACTCACTTCACTAAGCATGACGTTCTCAACATACACAAACTTTGAATGATGGTTAAAAGAGTTACTCCCTGATTTCATGACTTACTGTAGATATATTTTAATTGGGGAAGTTTTGTCTTTTAAGAAAATACAGAGATACCGACCAGTGAAAGAGAAGAGATGCTAGATAGGAACTCAGAGGTTAAAGTATAGTCAACTGATTTTTGACAAATTTGACAAGATAATCATGTGGAATGAACAATATTATTTTTTTAAAGTTCCAGGAAAAAAAATAAGAAAAAAAAGGGAAATTGAGCTGTAACGTTGCCACATACCATAGAAACAAATCCACAAATCACAGTAGATCAAAATTTAAATGTTTGTTATTTTTTCTTTTCCCCCCATTTTATTAATATGTATACGTGCAAAATTTAAGGTATACAATGGAGTTGAGCCTTTTATGCACATATGTATCTTGTCAAGGTGACAAGGGCTTTCCCACTCTCCTTTTGGCCCTCCCCCTACCTTCCCCTCCCTCCCTCCTCTCCTACCCAACCCCCCTGTTTCACTTTGTAAATGTTTGTTCTTAAAAAGGCAGTGGATACTAATATGAGGCTATCTTTGAACTGAAAGAAAATATTTGCAAAGCAAGTATCTAACAATGATTTTCTATTTAGTATACCTAACCTCTAAATGTTTATTTGTTATACTACAAATAACCAACTTTTAAATGGACAAAATGATTGAAAGTTGATAAAAATTTAAAATACAGGTTGTAAGTAAGCACAGTTAATAATGCAAAATATCTTTAGCCACTTATAAAATGTTAAAAAAGCACAATGTATGCTACCATTACATATACATTCTGAAAGTCAGGATTAAAAGACTGGTGGAATGGTGGGAATTCAAACTTATAAAACCACTTCAAAGTAGCAAATTTATGATATGAAATACATAATATATCAAATGCTATATATATATTATAATAATATATAGGTCATTTGACTCTTAAGTACCCAATAAAAATGAAGCATGTGTACACACAAAGATTTGTATGAGAATGTTCAGAGCAGCTGCATTTACAATATTATAAACTTTAAAAAATTTGAATGTCAACCAAAAGGTGAAGGATGAACAAAATTTAGTGTATCCTTATAACAAAATACTATTTAGTGATAAAAGTAAGCTGTTGATTAGTGTAAAGCATAAATGAAACTTAAAATGATTATGCTGAGATTTTTTTAAAAGCCAGAAAATGATACATGTTGGAGCATTCTATTAATGAAAAACTTTTATAATGCAGAGTATATCAGTCACACTCCTGCTGCTGGATGCATTATCCATTACCTGCAACTTAAAATAGTAGCAGTTTATTTTGGCTTTTGGGTGGAGTCCATGATTATTGGCTCCAGGATAAAAATGGTGTGATAGAAAAGCGTGAAAATTTTTTTTGATTTTAGAATATTTGTCTACACTCTGTTGTTTGAGCACCCATAATTTGAAAACCTTGCATCCTTAGGATTTTGGATTTTTAGATTAAGAATGCTTAACCAAATGAAGAAATGTGTTTAAGGGATGAAAGAGAAGGAAGTTTTTTCTTTTCTTTTGAAACAGGGTCTTGCTTTTTAGTGCAAACTGGTCCTGAACTCACTGTGTAGCCCAGGCAAGCCTCGAACTCAGTGGCAATCCTCCTGTCATAGCCAGGAGTGCTGGGACTGTAAGAGTGCATTAATACACTCAGCTATCATGTGGTGCTGAGGGACCTAACTGTGGCTTCACATTTTCTAGACAAGGGCTATAACCACTGAGCTATATTCCCAGCCCTGGAAGGCATTTTTTTCTTCTTTTCTAACAAAAAGAAAAAAAATATATTAGAAGTGCAGGGGAAGCTTTGATGTGCCAGGAGCCAGGGGACCAGAAATCCCCCTGGAAAGTGGCCAAGAAAGAGTTTGGTTAGTGGCAGGCTCAACAAAAACTGCTGGGAAAATGAGCTGCAGAGAAAATTTTTTTGTGAGATGGTTTCTTTACGAATCTATGTAGTGTTACTTTATTAAAATGTTGTTCTCAGTTAAAAAAAAGATTTTGTATTATCTACTACTTTGGAGAAAATAGGAAGCTTAGGATGTGTCAAAGATGATCCCAGAAAAAGTGACATTAGTGAGAATGGGGACTCTACCGAATCTTGCAGATTTGTTAGGGTGGTCATGGATTTTGTTTAAATTTGAAGGTGAAGATATATTCTATTAAATGGGAGTATATAAGAAACAGATGGAGATGATGTCTCTAGACCATAGGAAACAGGTTTTTCCAAGACAGGATCTCACTCTGTGCCCAGGCGAATCCTGAACTCTCTAAGTAGCCTCGGTTGGCCTTGAACTTATGGCAATCCTCCTGCCTCAGTTGCCTGAGTGCTGGATTACAGATGTCCACTACCATGTTTGGCTTGTGTGGTGCCTTGGGGTTGCTACATTGGAACTCTAGCCACTGTGATATCCCTCCAGCCTATGGATACATTCTTAATTGAATAAAAATATTGGAATGCCAGTGAGCATTGTCCTGCAGCTAGTCTGTGGGGTCATCTGTGAAAGGCTGGAGAAAGAGCACAGCACTCAGTGCTTGCCTCGCAAGTGCCAGGCCCTGAATTCGATTCTCAAGCACCACATAAACCTGGTGTAGTTGATGCACACCATTAATCTCAGTACGTAGGAGGTTGAGGCAGGAGGATTTCTCTGAGTCAGAGGCTAGCCTGGGTTACATAGTGAGTTCAGGACCAGCCTGGACTAGAGACAGAGAGATCCTGTCTCAGAAAACAATCAAAAACAAAGCAACAAAAAAGGATTAGTTTTCAAATTTTCAGAAATTTTGCAAGCAAGTTTTAAACAAAGTCATTACCGAAACGTACATTAAAAAGGAGAGTGGGAAAGACCTTGTCACCTTGACAAGATACATAGGTACACAAAATGCTCAACTTCACTGTAAACCTTAAAATTTGCACTAATACATATCAATAAAATGGGGGGAAAATTAGATTTGAATAAGTATGCTAAAACTAGGGAGTAAATGCTCAATCCATTATTTATGAATTATTTGTCTGTATTTTGCTATTATTTATATCTTTGAGACTACTTATGTCAACAAATAAGTATGGCACAGATACTTCGTAATGGCTTGCTGAAGCACACCTCTTCTCAACTCTGTTCATATGGGTATATGGAAATTACCAATGGTGGGAGTACTTACAAAATTTAAATCAGCAAAGATTTCAAATAAAGGCTAAATCTTCTAGATTGTTTTATTAATTGTCTATAAATTAAGTGGTCAAGAAAAATCTTCTAATATCTGTTGAGTTTAAAATTGATTGTGTCTAGCCAGGTGTGATGGCAATCTCCTGTAATCTAAGCACTTCGGAATGGTGCGGCAGGAGGACCACAAGTTCCAAATTGGGCTGAGAAATTTGCTGAGAAGACATTGGGCCAACATGAAGAACTCAAGAAACATCAATTGTTGGTGAGGATGTGGAAAAAAAGAAATTATATTCTACTGCTGGTGGGAATGGAAGCTGGTACAACCATTATGGAAAGCAGTCTGGAGTTTCCTTAGAAAGCTGAGAATGGAAATTCCATTTGATCCAGTTACTGACCTACTGGGCACATTCCTAAAAGAAATAAAGTCAACATACCAAAAAGACACATGCATATCCATGTTTATAGCAGCACAATTAATAATTGCCAAATCCTGGAATCAACCTACCTGCCCATCCATACAGGAATGGTTAAAGAAGATGTGATACCTGTACACAATGGAATACTATGCAGCCATAAACAAAGACAGATATGAAGCATTTGAATAAAAATGGGGCCACCTAGAGTTAATAATGCTCAGTGAAATGGACCAAGCACAAAAAACTAACTATATATGGATGTCCCTCTCATGAAAGGCACAAAAATAACAACATAAAAAGGTCCCAACATGAATGGCAGGTTAAAAGAAAGGCAAAGGTCAGATAGGAAAGGGGTGAGCTTCCAAAAAAGGTGTGGACACAGTTGCTAATTCCCCAAACCCCATGGTTCTATTGTGTTACAGAATTTGGAATTCATGTGTTTATAAAAATGTTAAATTTTGTGTCATGTGAATTTTTAACCAGAAAAAAGAGAAATAAATAAAAAGGGCTCAAGACGCAGCTCATTGTAAAGACCCTGAGTTCAAGCCACAGTGCCGCAAAAATCAAACAACAGAAATAGTGTGTCTGTAACAGTTCCATTGCAAGTTGGACCAAAAAACCAGGGACTAATCTTTCAATATATGAAAGACATTCTTTAATTCAGCAAAAAGGTCATTCACATAATTGAAAAAGACATTATGACATAAGGTTTCATTTTTCACTTTCATCTTATTGGTTAATGAAACCTAAACTGTCAGTCAGCATTCACATTCACATAAGAGATATACTCATTTGTTACCTACTGCCTTAAATTATACAAGTTTTACCAAAAAAGAAAGCATTTAATGAGAATCAATATTGAACTTATAATAAAGAGCCTTAATTTTTTTTACTATTTGTAAATCATATACACACTTTATATTAGTAAAATACGTGTAAATCATGTACATATATTTACATTTTTCCACGCAACCATTTAACATTTACCACTATGATATACCTCAATAAATTATAGAAAAACAGGTCAGCTAGCTGTGCCTGGTGGCGAAAATGTGTAATCCCAGCACGTTAGGAGTCTGAGGCTAGCCTGGGTAAATTAGCTATTTAATGAGGCTTTTTCTCAAAATCAAAATCAAAAGGTGTAGGCTGAGGGTACAAGTCAGTGTGCAGGTCCTGAGATCGATCCCCAGTACCAGGACAAATACATTTTAAAAGATCAGCTAAATAAAAAATATCTGTCTACAATTTTAAAATAGCTGTTCTCTGAAAATGTGAAGAAAGACTCGAAGTATTAGTAAGAGAATATAGAACTTGGACAAAAGTGTGTGTGTGTGTGTGCGTGCACGCACGCACGTGTGCATGTAGCATCCAATACGCTGAGGGACACAACTGTAATCAGCTTCAGGAAACATTAAATTTACAATGTTGGTGTGACCATTAATCATGATATATCAGTTTCACTGGATTAGGAAAAGCTGGCAGACTAGTAAAGCATATTCTTGGGTGTGTGTCTCGGTGGGTCACAGAGGCATGGCCTTGGTGTCTATGCATGGTCGCTCACCAATTCCTCCCTGGTTTGCTTTTTGGCAGACACGAAAACATAGTAGCTTCCGCCATAAATTTTTGCCTTGGGGCCAGGTCAACATAAACTGAATTCAGGTTTTTGAACCTGTTGAAATGGCCCTTTCTTTACTTGCAGATGTCAGGTACTGTGTCTAAGTCACAAGAAAGCTAACATATTTGGTCAATAAAGTACACTCATAGCAGCCCATGATTAAAGCTGAAGCAGTTCAATTCATTTGTTATTCAATTAAGGACCTAAATAAAAGTACTAAAAACTGAATGTGTATCAGACACAGGGGTAAATGTTTCAAATAAACCAACTCTTTAAATACAAAATATTTATGCAGTAGATATTATTTTTAGTACAATCAGAATATGAGGAAGAGAGAGCAAGCCTGAGGGAGGTTTCTTAACGCTCAAACGTTTACAGAGCTAGTTAGGAGTGAAGCAAGCTTTGGAGAGGTGAGCCAGAAGTACTTTTGATTATAGCAGTGTAATAACTGGTGTGTTTAACTATCACACATCACTGCTTTCCTCTGATATGATGTTGTAATATTGTTATCTTTTTCTGACGCTGTGTTTGGCTCCCCTAAGAGAACATTTAACCTTGTGAGGAAAGGACTTCTTCATAGTAACCTTCCAATTTGGAAGGATGTATTTTGAAGTTATAAAGACCAAATTATTTAATAGAAAGAACAGAATTTACTCACTGGACGTCACAGTAGGGTCAGAGTTAATGTAAAATTATTTGAACTGTGGTCAAAATCCAATTGTGGAATAAAGCTGAACAAATAAAGCAAAAGATGTATGTTTTCAACATTATTCAGACATTTTATTGCTTGAATCTCTGAAATGTTTGTCTTTCTTTTGTATACACTCAGTAAATAATTTTTAATTGTGAAAATCCTACAGCTAATGCACACATTTACAAAACAATGTCAGCATTTTAGAGGACAATTTGCCTATCTGTATCACAATTTTATGAAGCATTTAACCTTTGACTCAGTAGGAATTTATTACTTGAAATGCCACAAGTCATTGCTTCTTGGCCTTTTGACTAAGATCAAGTGTGAAATCTCATAACTAGGCAACGTTATTTTGGTAAAGAAATGTTTCTGAAAATATAAATGTTCATAAATATTGAAATGGTTACATGAATCATGGTTCAATTATGCAGTGGAATACCATCTAGGTGCTAAAATAGATTATAACTGTGTATAACATCATAAACATGGTTTGAAAATAATAACAATTAACAGCATAAAACAGCATAAAATGTACCTTATGATCCCAGGTTGGGAAGGAAACAAGAGACATGGAAATTAGGTTAGCTAGATGGATATAGGTACCTGTAGATGCACAACCCTCTTTGAAGTACACCAATGCGCTAAAATAGGGAATTACAGGAGAAGGCGAACTGGAGTTTAAGACTATATTAGCTTTTCACTTTGCTTCCTACCTGACAGGTATTTTTTTTTTCAGAAAAAGAAAACATGGGCATGTAGTTATTTAAAACAAAAGTACTAGTCTCAGTCTTGCACTTCTGCCACTGCTATCATCAATGACTTTATAAAGAGCCAGTGACTAATGGTTTTGGTGGGTCCAGTATATAATGGAAGGATTTTTTTAAACAATAGGTTTTGTCTTAATTACTTTTTCATTGCTATGACTCAATATCTGATATCCACAAATTTAGGGGAGACAAGGTTGATTTTAGCTCACAATTTCAGAAGGTCACAGTCCATTCAGGGGTGGCCGACAGCAGTGGAAGTACATGGCAGAGGCAGAGGGGGAGGCAGCTTCTCACGACATCATACACAGGAAGCCAAGTCAAGGCAAGTTGAGACTAGTCCTCCAAGGAAGGCAGAAAGCAGCTCATCTACCCTTCCAGGTCTCATCCTAGTGATCAGCCCCTCCTGAATCCAAGTGTGGAAGGTGTGGTAAGCCCCCACTACATGCCTGCAATCCAATTTACATGCCAGACTAGACCCCGACACATGGTTCCATAGACAATCTATAACATTCAAATACATGACACTTTAGGGGGAAATTCCAGATCCAAACCACAATACGTTTACTCTCATTACCAGAACTAGGTAAAGACACATACTTAGGTTTAATATTATTCAACAAGCCCCCAAATATTTTTGCTATTTTCAGATTTCACTAACAAGAGCTCTGTTTAAACAATGACGTAGAAATATAGAAAACATGGCTTACAATTATGCCATTCTTTCCATTTCCACAACAGAATGGCAATTATTTGCCACAGAGACCTGTAGATAGATGAAGAACTATTACAAATAGTGTCTTAAATTCCCAGATATGTGTGTTTATGTTCAAATGCTGCCATCTTCTAACTTTATCATTGCTAATGTACAATAATGAGAGTAAGTATACATGTTTCTGATAATTTGGCAAACTGTTTCAATGCACATGAGCAGGCAGAAAAAAACAGGAGAGCGCAAGAGCTCCAACTGTTTAGGTTACCCAGCTGACATTCATGAAGTAATTTCTGATATGATTCTTTTGTTTTAACTGAGTTTCAGAGTAATGTTAAAAATTGACCACTGTCATAATACTCAGTTGATGGTCTTCTAATTTAATCCAGATGAAGGAAATTAGTCATTTCCCTAGCCATATATGTTAAATCTGGGAAAATCACATCAATCAATTAATCTCTTGACTTAATCTGTCTAGCTGATTGATTTTCTTTTTCCTGAACATTTTTAGAGAAAGCCCCAGTTAATGGTATTCCAAAGGCTGATCCTTGGGGCTGGAGGAATGGCTCAGTGGTTGTAAGCGCTCGCTTAGCAAGCGCTAAATCAAGTGTTGAGTACCTGAGTTCGTATTCCCCAGCACCACATAAGCTGGGCGTGGTGGCGCACGCCTGTAATCTCAGCACTCTGGAGGCTGAGAAAGGAGGATTGTTGTGAGTCCGAGGCCAGCCTGGGCTCCATAGTGAGTTCAGGACCAGCCTGGGCTACAGAGCGAGACCCTGTCTCAAAAAAAAAAAGACTGATCTTTAATTAATAATTTGGATTTGTTAAAACAGGTGATCAGGGTTTTTTGTTTGTTTGTTATCATTATTATTTGCTTTTTGACTTTATGGTAGTGAGTCTCTAAAATGACCTCACTGGTTGCTACCTTTTTGAATTAACACTGTGTATTCTTCTGTATTTGATGATGGTTGAACTGAGTGACTTGCTTATATAACAAGTAGAATACACGGAAAGTGATGAAAGTGGTAACAAGTTATTTGTAGCTATTAGGTTTTAAAAAAACTGGTTTTACCACACATATTGAAACCTGAAATCTGATAATCAAGTCAGATATGGAAATATGCAAACTAACATAAATTATTGAGCTCTTACTATATGCTCAGTACTAAGTGAAGTGTTTGGTTTTTATTTATATTGCCAAATGTACTCATCACAAAAGCTAATTAAGTAGAAGTTGTTCTACTCTTTTTTTATACATAAAGAAACTGAGATGATGATGAGGTGGAATGGTGGTACAGAAACATCGCGAAAGCCACAAAGGAAGAAGATAAGAACTCAGGAACTCAGAATCCAGAGCCCACTACCGTGGCCATACTAGTATGCCATATCTTCTGTAAATCCATGTTCAGTTTGAAAACTACACTATAATTTACATGATACATGTACAGGTTAAAGAGCACAACATTAACTTGTAGGGAGCTATGGGTGTCGAGGGATTGTATACATTGATTAGATTAATAGTGTATGTTCTTGAGTACCAGTACCTATTGTGAAATCCCAACTCAGCTTATATCTATGCGTATAATTTTCAGGAAGTTGCACCTGTCTTAGATTTAGTTCACCAAATGTAGCACAGTGACCATGTCAGTCCCTACTTCATTAAGTTGTCATAAGCATTAAGTGAAACAATGCAGAGAGGGACTTATAATAATATCACAATTGAGATGGTGTATGTAATTAATAGATGTTAACTATTATTATGATACTTATTGCCTGCTAATAAACAAAAAATTATAGCAGAAGGAGTCTCTCTAAAGGAAAACAGCTTCTTTCTTTTCTGGTGCTGGATATTGAACGTAGCGCCGTCACGCAGAGCTGCGTCTCCAGCCCCTTTTCTGTTCCAAGGCAAGGTTTGATGAACTTGCTAATTTGCCCTTGCTGGGCTGCCTTGTTGATCCTCTTGTTTCAGCTTCTTAAAGTGCTGGGATTACAGGCATGCGCAATCATCCCTGGCTAGAAAACAGTAGATAGCGACTGTGAAGGAGAAACACAGGTTATCAGGTGTTTGAATACATCAGTAACAGGTATGTGATACTGGAATATCACTGAGTGTTCAAATGAAGGCACATCAAACTTGTTCTCTCTCATTTAGAGACATTTGTGAGTTTAGTGACCAGAGTAAGGAAGGAATTAAAATGTGTACTCATGTACAGAAATGTAGATGGAATGGGTATTCCTTTGCTTCTGTCTCTGTGTGTTCATATAGCACTTGCTTCGTGGAAGCCTCTATGCAAGCTACAGAACCTTGCTAGGTGAGGCTGTGTAGGTTCCGTCCCACACCAAGGTGCTCAGAGAACAGGGATGGGCGATTGAAACCACAGCCACAATCCACTCTTTAAGCCTTGAACCTGACAGCATACATTTGCTACAGAAGATGCACTTTTCCCTGATTTTACACAAAGGAAAATATAGGCTAACAGAAGCCTTGAAATATAATAATGAATATTACTTAGTGCATGCATTCTACCAAGAAGCTCAAATCATGACCAGATGATCAAAGCGAAAGAGCCTTAGATTTAGTATCTAAACACGATGAGCAAGTAGAATCTCCCATGTCTGGACGACCAATGGTCAGGGTATAACCGAGAAGTAAAATGAAGAAAGTAAGATGCAGGCTGTACCTAAAAGAGTCTTAGTTGTAATAACTGAACTGTGACCTGGGAAATTACCTAACTGTAGCCAAGATTCTTGCTCTGTGAGATGAATTTCTTGTACTTTAAACTATCGGTGTTGGCTAGTGCTTATGTCAGGAAAAGGCAGGCAGTAGTGTGGGAGTTAGGGCGAGCTGTGCTTATAGAGCTGCAGAACCTGAAAAATGACATGCCTGTGCCCCGTTTAGGCCTGTAAGAGGCAAGACCAAAGTTATTGGGGTGGCTTCTTCTGTTTCACGGCAGCTTGTCTTTTTATTGGGTAATTTAGCACATTCTTCTCTTCATACTTAATTTCGCTGTTCAATTGCCTAAATAAAATGAAAACAATGCAAAGTTCATTATGACCCCAATGTGACTGATTTATCTCATGAAACACTGAGGTATAACTTTAATGAAAGGAGTTTCTTAAAAAGCAGGCAAGGGCTTCATTTTATATCTTAGGGAGAATATTTGATCAAAATCAAGAGGTTTATTTCTGGATTTTGAACAATTGATGTCACTATCACTTCAGTTACACAATATTTCATTGTATGGGAACTTTCAAGTTATATATCAGGACATAGCTTACAAAGCAATTAATACTTAAGAGAGAAAACCTATTTGCTTTTTATTAGCTTTGATTGTAATGCCACAACAAGCAAAAATTGCCCAGTAACATTTATGGCAATGTAGTATTTTCATTCACTCAGAAGTATTTACCAACCACTACAGTAGCATATTCAAAAAATATTATCAGCCTTAGTACTATGGGAGAGAGATGGAACAGGGATTCAAGTACAAGAGAAATTTTGAGGGTTGGGGAGAGTGATTAGTATGAACTGGGAACTTGCAATAGTGTAAGCAGAAGAGAGATTTTATCCAAAGATGCAACCTTTTTTTTTTTCCCAGAACCTATGAGCAAAACTTTAAGTAGTGGAAGAAAGAACTGAAGAATTATCTAAAGTTATTCTTCCTTTGTGGTGTATTTCCTTGTTTTTGTGGCTTCAAGGTATTGTGTCTGTTTTATTTTTTCCCCTCTACAGAATGGCTTTCATTGCTTATCTGCACACATGACGTACGATGCCTACTCCACAACTCTCAAGTCTTCTTTATTTTCTTTAAGAAAATTCAATTCACTTTGGGTCTAATGGATGGGTTACTAAACCATAATGTTCAAAAAAATACCCAAGAAAGTAGCCAGAGGAAAATGATCCCTGATACCTAGGCATGTCATAACCAACAGCTGGGACCAAACTCATTTGTTCCTATGTCTATAATTTATACCATTTCAAAGACAGGAAGCTTCTTCTTCACCTTCTGGCAGTATAATAAAGAGATGGGTATATGGATAATTCAGGAACTTCTACAATTCCTTTGGAATCATGAAAAAGATGAAGGGTTTTCATGGTGTAATAAAGGTCATTCCCTCCTGTAAGAAAAGAAGAATTATTGTTCTACAGTTACATTCACTAGTCCAGTGCTTCTGAAATTGAACATAACCTCCAGAAGTTGTTAAAAGAATGGGTTGTTCAGGCTTATCCCCAGAGTTTGTTATTTAGTAGGTAAGAGGTAGGGCATAAGAATTGGTATTTCTCACCTGTTTCTTGGAAATCACCCATCAAAAAAACACTGCTTAGGGGCAGGAGGAGTAGCATAGCAGATAGAGGCTCTTGCCTAGCAAGTACAAAGCCCTGAGTTCTATCCCCAACACCATGTAAGCGGGGTGTAACTGTGCATACTTGTAATCTCAGCACTTGAATGGCTAAGGCAGGAGGATTTCTGTGAGTTCAAAGACAGCCTGAGCTACATAGTGATTTCAAGACCCGTCTAGACTACAGTTTGTCTCTCACTCCGTTTGGTTCAAGCTACTCTGCTCTGTTGGAATTAGGCAGGCAGGCAGAGGACAAGAGGGAAAAGGAAAGCTTCCTGGGTTTGCCTGTTTTGTTTTGTTTTTGTGATTTTTCTTGGTATAATACTGCTTCTAATCTGCAAATAGCTTCCAATATTAGGTTATTCCATGGTCCTCTGTGAACTAAATATTATTAAGTATTCCTGATGCTGCAAAAAGAAAAATACAGTAAAAATAAAGCAAACAAGAGGAATTTTTGATACGTTATGATACTGCAAAGTAGATGTTTATGTATCAGATACTAATGTCCCACACTAGGGCATTTAAATAGAAAGGAGAAAAAAAAACAGGAGATGGAAGCTAAGATGTGCACAATCTCATAGGCACAGTCTTATAAAAGGATTAAGAATTAATTAATCCACTTTGCTTTAAAGAGAAAATGCTTGTGAAAAACATGAATGGCGGGGTAGAAAGAGAGGCAAAGGTCAGATAGGAAAGGGGTGAGCCTCTGAAAAAGGGGTGGACACAGACGCTCACTCATTGCCCAAATCCCATGTGTTACAGAATTTGGAATTTATAAATTTATAAAATATGTTAAATTTTCTGACGTGTTCTTTTTACCAAAAAAAAAAAAAACGAATTTGAAATAAGAATACAAAGAATGCATTCTATAGAAAATATTTTGAAGGCACCCCAATAAATGTGTTCATTAAAAGTAGTGGTTTTAAAAATGCCTTCCATACACACTATGTCCAGTCTCACACATGCTAATATGATCCAGTTCAAACAGCCATATCTTTGGGCACATGGCATTATGTATTTTTCAAAATCCATGGAACCCTATAGTGAAAAGAGTTAACCTTGATGTGTGCAAATTCAAAATAAATTACACAGGAGGTCAGTGGAGTCCAGCATGAAACAAAAACTGTGAAAAACTAACTATTTCAAATGCAAATGTATACAACTACCTCAATGAAAGGGCAGAAGTGGGAGGTTGCTTAAATAAGTCTTTCAGGAAATGACTGTAGACTGCAAAACTGAAGGCAAAAGAAATTAAACGTAACCACAGTATACTAGTTGATGAGATTGTTTCCTGCGGGAGAAGAGCCACACCCATGTCTTGACCCCATCTATACAGGACTCATAACCCATTTCCTGTCTTGCGTATTGGAAACTGGCATCTCCATGAAGCAGTAACTCCCAGAGTCCGTGCTCAAGAAGAGCTCCAATATCCGTCCTCATGTTTTGTTTTGTTTTGTTTTAGATATAAAATGCAAGCCCTAAGGATTTTCTCTTCAGTATTTATTTACTTATTTGTACTGGGGAGTGAGCCCAGGGCCTCCATAAGGAGCTATATCGCCAGCTTTTTGAGACAAAATCTTGCTAAGTTGCTTAGGTTGGGCTTGAACTTGTGGTCCTCCTGCCTTAGCCTTTCAGATTTCTGGGATTTCTGGCATGTACCCCCATGCTCAGCTTCCCCTTCCAACTCTTTTCTCATCTACTTGACCAGGTCATAATCTCATAATCTTCAAATTTACCTACTCCTTTGAATCACAGAGCAAGGATTATTGAACAAGCAAACCTATTTTTGCCTTGTGTGTGTGTGTGTGTGTGTGTGTGTGTGTGTGTGTACACACATATATGCGATACGTAATGTTTACAATGAACTTGAGCATTTTGCAAACATATGTTATCAAATCAACATTTCAATCCCTTCCCAATTTTGGCCCTCTCGCACCCTCCTTATCCCCCCATAACTTCCATTTTCACACCCATTTAAACCTGGAGACAAAAAAAATATTCATCTGGGAAGACCAAGAAACATGGGACAAGTTGGCAAATCTTGGTCAGGGCAGTCACCTCAGAATATCAAACCTCCTGGGATCTGTGATATGGGTATTTTTCATAAACATTTTGGGAATTTTATCCTGTTCCTGTTTCACAGTAATGTCTAATTAGGATAAGTGCATTAAAAGAAAGCATGATTAGGAGTAGAAAACATAATTAAAACTTGTTTCAAAAAACTGAAGTCAATATATTCATTGAACATAGAAAGGTGCCTTTTATTCCTGCAGAAAATATTAGCCTCGGGATGTAGAGAAATGAGCGACATGGCTCCATGAGTTTACACTTTGGGACGACAAGAACGCTACATTCAAAGAATCAAAACAGAATAGTCTGAGTCTGAACAACCTAGGGTTCAAGTATCACCTGTGTTACTCATTAGGTATAGGTTCCTGTGTAAGCGACAGCTTTGTCCCTGAGTCTGTTTCAGTGGAAAGAAGACAATGACATAGAGCTACTGTCATGATTCCAAAAGACAATGCTTGGCAATATGTAAGCTTGTAATGGATGTTAATATCACTACTTAAAAAAAAAAAAAACTCTGAAACTGTTTTAAGTGGACACTGGGGTTGAACAATTACGGAATCCGGATTTCTTTTTTTGTTTTTTTCTGGGTGAGGAGGATACCAGCAATTGAGCCTAGGATCTTCATGCAAAGCTACATTCCCAGCCCACTTTTATTTTTGATTTTGAAACGGGGTCTCACTAAGTTGCTAAGTTGCACAGGCGGGGATAGAACTTGCAACCCTCCTGCCTCAGGTTCATGCATTTTGGAATTGCAGGCCCTTGCCACTGGCCCAGCTCGGCCAGCCTCCTTGATGCAGAAAGTTACCAGTAACAATGGGGCAAAGCTAAAATGATCCATGTGGAAATAGATTACAGCTGTAAATGTTAATTTGAACTCATGTTTAGATAATTCAGATATAGGTATTTATAAAAATGTGTATACACGGGTTAGAATACACACATATGAGATGTTGTCTAAGCATATGGTGAATAAAATGTCAGTAAGTTAAAAGCTTGGATCTACCTTAATGGGCCAACCTGCATTTAAAAAATATGAATTGCCCTTTCCATTTAGGCTCCCCACCTCTGTGGCCACCAAAAATCTATAAAAGTGATAAACTAAAATGAAGGTCTCAAGTTGCCTCCATTTGCCTAAAAAAGCCTCCAACCTATATGACTTTATAGATGCATAGTATTCCATTGTGTATAAATACCACAGTTTGTGTATCCATTGGTCTGTTGATGGGTATTTTGGTGTCTTCCGAATTTTGGCTATTGAAAAAGGAGAGGGGGAATATCTTATAACCTTGCCAAGATGTGTATGTGCATAAAATGCTCAGGATCACTGTAAAATTCAAATTTTGCACTTACACTTATCAATAACATGGGGAGGGACTAAATTAAATTACAGAAAGTGAAGTTAGAGAAGGATCACTCAACTGGGTCACAATTTGAGTTGTTACCTGAGTGGGAGCTGGGAGTGCACCCACTGAGCAAGAAAGAATTAAGGCAAAGAGACTAAAAGTCAAAGAAAAAAAGCAGGGATGGGTATTGGCAATGAAAGGCTCAGAATCCTGGCTGGAGAATTCTAGATAGAATTTTAAAAGTAGATAATCAGGTTTAATAGTACTTTATAAGCCAGAGATCATAATTTACATTTGGCCCTAGTACAGACATAATCACTTGATGTTTTAATTATTGGAGAGATATGATGTAATTAACTTCTTTATGAACTTTTTGTTAGTATAATACATACAAAGATTGTATGTATTGTATGTATTATATAAAGTTAATATAGTTTATATGCACAAACTAAAATAGTTGTGAATGTGTAGCCAAGCATTTGAGCTACTTGTTCTCTAATATTAACATTGTAACTCTGTTAGCTATCTTGATTCTCCTGGCTTACAAGAGAAAATTATTTTATAGAAGAGTAGTACTCTATTGTGTACATATAATACAATTTTTGGATTTTTTGGGACTTGCTGCTTTTAATGATAAATCTGATTTTCCTTTTAGAGAAATTATTAAATTATTTTTATGTCTTTTTACATTTCCATCATCAATGTACAGGTGCTCCATTTTCTCTACGTCTTAGTAAGCAATTATTATTGTCTGCGATTTTTATTGTAATCATTCTAGTCGGTGTGAAATGGCATCACAGTGCGGATTTGATGTGCACTTCTCTTATGATTAATACCCTCAGGAATTTTGATATACTGTATGCTTGCCAGCAAAGGCTTTTTTATTGTTTTTTATGTTTTTTAATCAGATAGGGAAAGGAGTTAGGAAATACTTTTGTAATGTTTTTATATATCTATGTTATTATCTTTTGGAGTATTATTTCCTCATATAGACTTGAGATATTATTTTCTGTCTTTTTTATTTCAAGATGGGTCCAAAAACTCCTACAACCTGCTCCCATTCTTCCTCAATAAGCAACAGTAACTCCATCTTGGCCTGCCTTGACAATTTTTGTGTCCCCCCTCCACTCAAGGGGAATTTGGGGTAAAGCTACCTTCAGGGGCATTCTCAGAAAAAAGTTGTTTCCTGCATCGCTCTCTGTATTGCTTTCCCACATGTACACTTATTATCATGTTAACCATGCTGTTTGGCTTGTGTAAACCGCTTTTGTTCATATCTCCTGTTTTCAGTGGTTTTGAGTTTAAAAGTCCCCTCACCCTTGTGCTTGGGGCGGCAGTGCCTGCGGCATATTGCTGTCCCTACAGTCACCAGCCAGCTAATGAAAGACTCTCTTGTTTAGTTTCACTGTCTCTGGTGGTCTTTAATGAATCTCTCAACATTTCCAGCTTGAAGGACTCTCATTAGTATTTCTCTGAGGTCAGATATGCTGGTGACAAATTATTCTAATTTTTTGTTATCCTATTTTTAGGTCCAACTATTAATCCCAACCCTTCTTAAAGACACTATATTCTACAATTCTGTTTAGAATAGATTCTCTTGAGGAAAGTGCTATTCATAATAGATACCATGTCTCCTAGCATTCTTGCTTAGCTTATATCATTTCTCTAAATTAGGAAATGCCAAGAATGATCTTTTAGAAGGACGATTTCAGTCTCTGATTTAAAAATTGCCCTCAGAGATAATGAAATAATATAATGTCTAAGAAGCTCACAAAAAGAAAAGATATGTCTTCTCTTTTTCTCCTTAATAAGAGTAAAAAAAATAGGTAAAACTCTTGAAGACTTAGGTGTAGGCAACGGCTTTCTCAATGAAACACTCAGTACGTATGAGATAAGCCTTTAGATAACCTTTGCTTACATGGACATGAACAAAAGGCCAAGACATCACTAATGGTAGTATTACATGTTTTCAAATTCTTATGCTCCACTGTTACGTTTTATGACTTGGAAAAGACATTCTTACTTGGAATTTGTTTGTTATTCTAATAAGCTTAATATAGGATAGAAAGTTTTAATGTTCTGGAAGGTATAACCTAGCGATATTTGATATACGCTTTTCCTGAACATGCAAAAATAAGAACCAATAGTTAGATGAAAGTTTGGCATCAGATGTCATCAAAGCAGATCAACGTACAGCAGATTTTAAGCCAAAACAAATTATAAAAGACAAAGAGGGACACTACATAGTTGTCAAAAGAAGCCATCCAATAGGAAGAGCTCATAGGTATAAACATATGCGTTCCCAATGTAAGGGTAACAAAATTACAGAAAACAGAACTACTAGACATGAAAGGTCACATAGATTTGAATCATACCAGGGGACTTCAGTACCCTGCTCTCACAAATAGACTTCAATACCCACTCTCACAAATATGACAGTGACAAAAAATCCTACATAATATCAGCACAAAACAAACGGGTAAATCAATGGACCAGAGTTAAAGATGCAGAGACAACCCTAAATACTCTCAGCCACATGATTTTCAACAAAGGGGCCAAAAAAATATACTGGAGTAAAGACAGCCTCTTTGGTAAATGGCCCTGGGAAAACTGATTACCTACATGCAGAATAATGAAGCTAGACCCATGTGTTTCATCATGTATCCAAATTAAATCAAATGGATCAAAAACCTAGACAGTAAAATGAAAACACCAAACCTGTTGGAAGAAAAAACTACGTAAAACCCTTGTAGACTTAGGCACAGGCAAGGGCTTTCTCAATAGAACACTCAATGCATATGAGATAACCCCAATAATTAACAAATGAGATTATATAGAATTAAAAAACTTCTGTAGAGCAAAAGAAATAATCAACAGAGTGAAGTGATAACCAATATAACAGGAAAAACTCTTGCCACCTACTCTTCAGACAGGGGCTATTGTCTAAAATGTACAAAGAACTGAAAAAAATTAGATCCCCAAGAATAAAGCATTTATTTAAAAATCAGCTGAACTGAGTAGACAGTTCTCAGAAGAAGTCCAAATAGCAAATGAATGAATAAAAAAGTTCAAGATCGTCAGCCATAAGAGAAATACAAATCAAAACAACACTAAGGTTCCATCTAACTCCAGCAAAAATGGCTGTGGTGCCAAGAATTCAATAAAAAAACGAATGCTGGTTGTGGGATAGAAGGAACCCCCTACATTGTTGGTGGGATTGTAAACTGGTACAGCCGTAAGAAAAACAATATGGAGAATCCTCAAAAAACTGAAAATAAATACCCCATTTGACTTAGCTATGTCCCTTCTGAGTGTCTTCCATAGTAGTTAAAGTCCCTATACAAAGGTGATAAGTGTATGTCCATATTTGCAGTAGCGTAGTATAAAAGCTAAATCCTAGAATCAGCTGATATGTCTATCAACAGATGAATGGCTAAAGAAGATGTGGTATATATATGCAGTGAAGTACCACTCTGACATAAAGAAAGATAAATGTGAGTCATTTGGGGGAAAATGGATGCACTTTGAGAGCACCATGCTTAGGAAAAAGAATGATATACAGAAGGCTAAATATCATATGGTTTCTCTATTATGAAAAAACATAAAAAATATAGGAAAAGAATGTGTATGGGGGTGTGAAGTTGTTAGAAATAGGAAGGGAAGTAAAAAAGATCAAAATGCAATATGTAAATATGCAAACTTCTTAGGCTGGTTGTCATTATGTATTGCAAATACTCTCAAGTAAAATAATAAGAATAAATAACTTAAAAAATAGATCAATGGCAGCCAGAACAGATTATGACTGCTCTGAGAATATATCTGTCATGCATAGAAGAATAAAGACACTTTAAAATTCTCTGTGTTTCTGATCAGGTAGCACTCTCCCAGTTCTTGGAGCATAAAATCACCTCTTTGTGCACATGATCTAATTACAAGTCCTGCTTACTCGTTCTATTTTCAGGATCTTCAGCAGAAAACCATCAGCTACTGACTGATAGTTCAGCCTCATTTACAGTATAGGGAAGAGGTAACTTAATCCCTAAATAAGTCCCAGGACATTGCATTTATTCCACACTGTCTTATTTTTTACTTTCTGGAAGGTAGTACTTGACATCCAGAATTTAAGGGAGAAAATGTTTATTTTAGCTCACAGTTTCAGGAGGTCTCAGTCCATTCTTGGTTGGCTGGAAGTGGTGGGAAGGGGCTGGCAGAGAATAGTTGCTCATGGCATTGCAGGAGGAGTGATCAGGCTTGGGGAAAGCTGAGACAAGAGTATATCCTTCCAGGCCACACTCTCAGTGATCCATCACACCCTCAGTGATTCACTTCTCTCAACCAGGCCTCACCTCATAATAGCACATGAAAGCCATAGATAATCCACAACCTCCAAATATCTGAGGCTTTGTGGGCACATTCCAGATCCAAGCCACAACACAAACCCCCAGGCCTTGCCTGAATTTTTATTTACAAAATACTGTTATAGAACCAGGTAATGGTGCAATCATAGAAAATGAAAAAAAAAAGGTAAAAAGAAATAGAGAAAATGCACATTCCAGAGGGAAGTTATTTTTTCTGTCACACTATTTTTTTCCATCTGGTTTCAGTGCCACAGCATATATTTTTATATAGAAGTAGTGTGCTAGGCACATCAGGGTCAAGAGTTGGGGACCATGAACTAGAAGTAGAAGGCCTATGGGCTAATTATGGTTCATGTATTAATTCTGTAGCCTTTCACTGTCCTAAACACAATCTTCGACATCCAGGGAATAGAGATATTTATAAGTGGATTCATACTTGATTAATGACAAGAACCATCTATATATTTTATTTATTAAATGGAAAATTTATTTACATCACTTAGCATCATTCCTGGTACCTAGAAAGCTCAGTAAGTCCTTTGGATGAGAATATAGAAGTAGAGGAGAAAAGGGTGAAGAAGAGACAGACTGCGAAAGAACAAGTGAGATCATACAGTGCTGTGTGATTTGAAATTTGTCCATTCATTCGTGCGTGTTTGTAGTTCTAGGGATGTAGTTCTGAGCTACAACCCCAACTCCTTTTTATTGTTCGTAAGACATAAGTTTGTTGACGTTGCTAAGTTTCCCAGGCTGGGCTCAAAATTGTGATTCTTTTGCCTCCGCAAAGTTCGGGAGTTACACGCCTGCTTCACTGAGTCGGACTCGGTTTATGTAGTTGAGTGTTAGTTTCCTAGTATGTAAGATCTGGAATCTGATTGTAACAAGCACTATTCATACTCACAGGGCTACTGTAAGAAGCAAAGGAGATATTGAATTTGAAATCATTTAGACACTAAACTCAAAAGATTATTTCTACGGAATACAGTCTGTGTGACTTATTTGGCAAGTATATATTGAAAGTAAGTGTTGCTTCTCGGTTTCTTCCATATCATTTATATGAACCTAAAGTGGGCTTAGAAAAGAGGCCAGGTATGATGTCATCGCTTCCCACAATGTTTTTCTATAAGTAAAATAAAGTACTGTATTTGAAATGGTGTCATATGCAAAACATGTTGCAAATTACATGTAGTCTCCACTGTATTGAGTAAACATGAGTTGCCCCTCCCAAAACTTTATAAATTATTTAGAGGGCTGTTTTACTTTCAATGTGTGTATGAAACTAAATCAGTTGATCCAGAAATGAGTCTCAGCAAGAATCAGCAAATGGGACTACATTAAACTAAAAAGGTTTTGCACAACAGAAGAAACAAGGAGGTGAAGAGACAACCCACAGAGCGGGAAAAGATCTTCACCAATAACACTTCAGACAAAGGATTCATATCTAAAATACACAAAAAACTCAAAAACATAAATCCCCCTAAATAAATAACCCCATCATGAAGTGGGCAGCTGAAATGAAAAGAAGCTTCTCATAGTAAAAATGACCAACAAGCACATGAAAAAGTGTTCATTATCACTGGCAATCACAGAAATGCAAATGAAAACAATGTTGAGAGGATGGAGGAATAGTATAGCAGTTAAAGCATTGGTCTCACAGGTGCAAGGCCCAGAGTTCAATTCCCCAACACCACATAAAGCTGGGTGTGGTGGCGCATGCCTGTAATCCCAGCACTTGGGAGGCTGAGACAAGCAGATTGCCCTCATTCCAAGGCCAGCCTGGGCTATACCAGTGAGTTCAGGACCAGCCTGGGGCTACATACAGAGAAAGACCCTGCCACAAAAAAAAAAAAAAAAAACAAAACAAAAACCCGATGTTGAGGTTTTACCTCACCCCAGGCAGAATGGCCTACATCAAAACTCCAAAAAATAGCAATTGTTGGCAAGGGTACAAAATAAAATTTTGTTTATAGAAGCACAATTTATAATAGCTAAGTCCTGGAAACAACCTACCTGCCCATCCATAGAGGAATTGTTAAAGTTGTGGTACCTATACACAGTGGAATGCTGCAGCTGTAAAGAAAGACAGATATGAAGCTTTTAATGAAAATGGGGTCACCTTGCATCAATAATGCTCAGTTCAATGGGCCAACCACAAAAGTCTGACTATAGACTGGTGTCTCTTATGACATTCACAAAGATAATGACATAAAAAGGCCCCCAATGAGTTACAGGGTAGAAAGAGGGGCAATGGTCAGCTAGAAGAAGGGTGAATCTTTGAAAAGGTTGACGGGGCTGTAGAAGGTTATTGATTCCCCAAACCCCGGGTCTCTAATGTTAGAGAATTTGGAAATTTAGTTTATATAAATAAAATAAAGAAATAAATTAAGAAAATCTAGCATCAATGTGGTAAAATAAGATCAGAAGGGATTCACTTTACATCTAAGGGACATCTCAGCAGAAAACATCCATATTTTTGTTTCAGGACCCACCTGGAAGCTATATGTGCAAAATGGACATATGTTTCAAGGTAGCGGTCCTCAATCTTTATCGCTCTTAGGAATCTTTTGAGGAACTTGTTTCAAATGTTGAGGTAATGCTGTACACTGTGAAATTCTCATTGAACATTTCTAGACTGAGCCCAGGGAATCTGTGACTTTAACTGGCAATCTAAGTAATTTAGATTCAAGAACTTCAGGACTACACTTGGAAAATTCTTACTTTCTCTTACACTTGCAGGACTCGTGATTACCTGCCCCACTCATCATTCGTTATGACCTTAGTAAAAACTAAACGGTGCTGTTCTAACCACAGAGCAGACCCCGTCTGGACCACACTGCTATCACTTTTTGAACTAATACATATTTAATGCTAAATTGATCATGAAATTGTTTTTCATTAATTAATATGAAGGTAGGGAAGATTCAACTTAATAATAGTTACACATGAATAAACACATCTTAGAAAAATAATACAATTTCACCTTAATAAAGAAAAAGAATTCATTGTATGCTAGGCAAGAAAAATAAAGCTAAGGCTAGTGTAGGTTAGGAAAAGTGTGGGATAGTCTTATAACAAAAGAAACTAGGTACTTACTTTAATCCTAACTAACTTGTGAAGGACCAAAACCTTAAAAGGTCAAGGATCATTATAGAAAATCTCTGCACTGAACTCCTGGAATGAGAATTCAATATTCTGACATAGTACTTGTTTCTCAATTAATATTTACTTTCCACTACAATGACAATTTAAAAAGAGAAATGTATTAAATGTTAGCATTTAACTAACTTCCTACCAGAAGTTTTCCATGTAGGCACACTTAATTTAATTTTAGTTGTTGGTGAGACTAAAAGTCAGATTGCCTGTTTGTAAGAAGCCAGGAACTAGCTATTCGTTCTGAAACTAACGGCATAAGCCTCTGCATGTGCAAAGATTGCTTGTGGACACCTCCAGGCAGTGGAGAGATAGCTAGGTGGGGAAAACCAGGCATTATTTGAAACAAGTGGATGTGTTCAGAAGGAAATGTCCCACTATAGCAAGGACCTTTGAGTTTCTAATCTTAGTTGTAAAAAGCGTATATTTCAGTTTCCTCAAAAGTAACTAATATGACTCCATTATGAAGTGATTTGGCAGCAATTCTTAAATAGGTTTTGTTTGTACTGAGTGGAGAATAGAAGCAGTTAATTTAATATAGTAGTCAGAAATCTAACTCTGGAGCAAAAATTCTTGGGTTTAAATCCAAAAGCTACAAGTTACTAGCTATTATGTTCCTGGAAATATACATAACCCTCTTTGCCTCAGTTTCTACCTCTCTAAAGTGGGCCAGAAGTTTCCTCATGGCTTGTTCTGAGGGTTTAATGAGGTTAAGTGAGTAATATGCTCAGAATAGCTCTGGTACCTGATAATTATATAGAAGTAGGAGGTTAGGGAAAGTTATTGCTATCATTATACTTTTGATGTATATAGTCTTTTCATACATTGTCTTGGCAGATGACAACTCTCACCCACTGTTCCCTAAAGAGTACATTCTAACAGATCTAAAAAAATCTCTGTTACAGCATGCTGAATTCCCAAGCCAGAAGCCGTGTGAGAGGAAATTACACAGCAGTCAGATTTCTTTCACCAATTGATTACACAGTTCCGTTCCTAGCCTTAGAGCTTAGTGTGTTTTAAAAATAATATTGATGCAAGTGAGGCTACAAGCATAAAATTGGCCCAGTTTTAGAAGAGAGAACCACTTTCCTCCCAGTAATGCTTCTAAGTCGGCAATTCCTTTTCCAGATTCTTCATCCTTGAGATAGTTTATTTTTTTCTTCAGATCTCAGCCCATGTGTTCAATTTCTGTTTGCTTATCTATTCATTCATCAGATTCCCTGATTCTGATTCTCATTGTTAACTAAATTTATAGGTACGCTGAATTCTGTTCTCAATTCACTTCTTTAAGCTTTAAATTCAAACAATTTCACACATTCTTTTTCTCTTTTCTTTTCTTTTCTTTTTTTTTTTTGAGACAGTGTCTCATTCTGTAGCCCAGGCTGGTCCTGAACTCATGATGGAGCCCAGGCCGGCCTTTGACTCACAGCAATCCTCCTGCCTCAGCCTCCAGAGTGCTGGGATTACAGGCTTGGACCACCATACCTGGCTAACATGGTGCTAGGGAATAGAACTCGAGTACTTAGTGCTTACCATAGCAGTTGCTAAGTAAGCACTTTAACTGCTGAGCCATTCCTCCAGCCCCTCAAACAATTTCTTACACAAGCATTTTTCCAGTTGTGTCCCACTACCCATCTGACTCTGTTGGTATGAGTTACACGCTGAAAGAAACTGATACTGGCCCTTTCTCAAGATTTTGTGCACACACCAATTTCCAAGCAGTTTCTCTGAGTGAGCACAGAAGCTTCTTGAGTGTTGCTGTTTATAAGTATATCCCTAAGATTAGACAATACTTGGCACAAAATACATTTAACGTCACCGAGTAAGTGAATGAGAGAGTAGTTTATCTTCACCAACATATATATCTTTTTAGTTTCATATTTTAATTGTTACCTAACATTGTGATGTAATGTGGGGTGTGTGTGTGTGTGTGTGTGTGTGTGTGTGTGTGTGAGAGAGAGTTCTAATGAACTCATTACTGTATAGTCCTTCCATTGATAGTGGCTTACTTAACATTTTCTTCAGTTTCAGTCTTTGCTACTAGATGTTATTAAAACCTATTTCTTATTACTAGAAAACCTATTTCAAGCTAAGATCTCATCCATATATTAAAACTCGATTAGAATAATCATGCAAGAGAAAGCATCTATCCATATGCTAGATTTTAATCATATAAAAAATCCCATATTTTCATTTAGGTTAAATCTACCATGACTCTTAGGGAAAGAATTCAAGGCAATTATAGAAGACAATCCTTGGTAAGCAATTCCTATTTTGTCTCAAGTCTTTATTTGCCTATCAACTCATAATGCAAGAAACATTATCAGATCAGCAGTTGATCAGTAATCCAAAATGATGTTGGAATATGACAAAGCAAAGAGAAAAGAGGATAGACAAAGACAGATGAAGTGCACCCTGGGTAACATTTCATAAGAATGTAGCTGTAACATGCAGACTAATTAGATGTTTCATATGACATTCAGCAGACATCCTTTGTATTTTGGAAAGAAAGAAAGAACCTAATAAATGCCACAGGAAGTCAAGATTCATACTTCTCAACATGGATCTCTGAAGTCTTGTGGGAGGTGACCTTCAATGCAGAAGGGAAGTATTTGACAAGAACCGACTTGATTCACCAGGATATCATGCAGTGAGCTTCTGCAAAGGGATATGCAGCTTAGATGGCAGCTTTCCAGTGAAGGGGAGACTTCTGTTGACTATCCATTAGTCGGAGTTGAGGGGATTTCCTTACCCATCTAAAATTTCTTCTGTGTTGGTTACTTATATATCAATATTTTTTCTTTGAAAAAGTTCTTGCTTTTGTATAATCTAAATCGTTTAAAACATCTTCTGTAACTTTGACGAAATGTTACATTCTTTTTATAGAAAGCAAAAATTGCTATTCTCAAATAGACAAAAAAATTCACATCAAAGAGCTTAATTCAATGCAGAGAGGAAGGAAGCCAAATATGTAAACCATCTAGCAGCTGGCACTGGCGTTGGCAGAGGCTGTCTCTAAACACGCAAACTGAAGTGATATGAGGTGGTGTTTAAATAATTCCAGAAGTTTCACATCTATATTTTAATGATATGAGCAGTCAGAATAAGGTGTATCTTAGCTTGAGTGACATGAAAAGATAATTCAAACAACCCTTTATATGTAGAAAAGCAGACTTTAGCTATCATACTAAAAACTCAGATGTTTAGAAAAATTTGGAACTGCCTGCATTTTTTTTCCATTTTCATCCAGATGCTCAACAACACAGAGCCAAGACTGAAGCGAGTGAAATTATAAAATTTTTTCCAAAGAGCAGAGAAGATTGTTCCACATATGTTTAATGATGAAAAGAAAAGAAATAAAGTTGTCCCAATATAGTATATTTATGGTATGGAAGTTCTAATATATATAAGGCTGCCTAGATATCAAGAGTCTAAAAAAACTTGGATTGATTCAGGTAAGATTGTCTCTCTAAGATCTGTAATCACTGTTGGCTCTTTGTCAGGAAATATTAGTTCAGTCAGAAGACAACATTTTGACAAAATGATGACCAGAAAACTAAAAAAAAAAAAAAGGATTTAAAATATCTCTACAAAAAATTGCTTAAATTGTCATTCAAAAATCAGAATGAAGCTATTGTTTACCAGCAAATTTTGACCTAACCATTTGAACAAAAGAAGGCGAAAAGGAGAGAGGGAGAGGGAGAGGGAGAGGGAGAGGGAGGGAAAGAGAGAGAGAGAAAGAGAGAGAGAGAGAGAGAACAGATTTAAAGGCCAGAATGCAGACTCCATGGCAGTGTTCACTCAATGGATGGTGCCATTGTCCAATTGTTCAATTTCAACATTCCTCATGACTAATTTACTAACTTGCTCCACTGATGTTGTGCCTATGTGGGAAAATAAAAAAAGAGAAAGAGGGACATGAGTGAGAGAAGGGGAGGAAGGAAAAGAGAAGGAAGACAATTGGGGAAAGAGGCCAGAGGAGGGATAGAGAGGAAGACAGAAAGAGAGAAAAAGAAAAAATAGAGAAATAATGAGGTGGATGGAACAGAATGGGTTGATTTCATTGAAATAAGAAGTCTTCTTTTTGGGTGTTGCAGAAAAAAAAAAACAATTCAAACTTCTTCATGTACCTCAGGTTCTGTTAAATCTCTACAGGGTGGTCTAAATGAATGACCTGTCTGGCTTAGAGTCACACTCCCACAGGTTTAATATGGGGAAGGGAAGCTGCAAAGGATCCACCTTTTCCAAGCATTTGTTGGCTATGCAAACCTTTCCAGCAAGGTGACAATAGTCTCCAGGTTTGTAGTCCACTGAATCACCCAATCACACATCCCCTTTTTGTACACAGTGACAATTACTGAATACTAATTTGAGGCGAAAGTCTTTTTGGTTGTTGCAAAAAAAATGCCATAAAAATACTGAGAACATAAGCATTAGCAGGGTTTTCACAGCTGAGCTGGACTGAGATACAGATTATAGATCCTAATTTTTCATAAGAAAATAAGGAAGAAACAAAACTCTTTGACAATGATTGAACAACTAATGTGGCTGGAAAAGGATATCTGAAAATAGAGAAGAAAGATAAATTTCCAAAAATGACATTACCTGCATGAGATCTAAGTAAGATTTCAGAGTGTTGCAAGATTGGAAAAATGGCAGAAACTTACATGACAATCCATACCTAAACAGAGTTCCATCACTCTTTTATGTGAGATTATTTGGGGACTGATTTCCCTATGAATCCAGCCCTTCAAAATTCCAACAGTGATTTTAAAAAAAAAAACAGATAATATTGGCAAAAAACCCAACAGAATTGATGATGCAGAAACAACTCCAGTCATCTTCACCCACCTGATCATTGACAAAGGAGTCAAAAGCACAGTGGAGAAAAGGCAATCTCTTCAGCACATCGTGCTGGGAATACTTGTTATCCACATTTTTCATCCTATACCGAAAACAAATCAAAACGGATCAAAGATCTACACTTAAAACAGAAACACTGAATCTATTGGGAGATAAAATAGGAAAAACTCTGGAAGCCATAGGCATATGGAAGGACTTTCTCAACAGAATACCTATTGCACAAGAGATAGCACAAAGAACCAATACATTAAATTCCATCAAAATAAAAAGCTTCTGCAAAGCAAAGGAAACAACGAACAGAGAAATGACAGGACCAACGGAATTGAAAAAAAAATGACAGCTACTCCATGGAATGAGGATTGATAATATACAAAAATAAGTAAACACACCCCAATCAAGAATATGTGCAAGTGAAATGAACAGGTACATCTTAGAAGAAGTACGATTGGCCAATGAGTATGTGAAAAAGAGTTCATCTTTAGCCATTAGGAAAATGCAAAATGAAACAACAATGAGAGTGTCTTTCACCTTAGTAAAATGGCTGTTATCAAACATTTTAAAAACACAAATGCTGGCAAGGAGAATAAGAATACTTCTAAATTGTTGGCACACTATTTCCTAGTACAACCATGGGGAAAATCAGAATGAAGAGTCCTTAAAAAAGAAAGAAAGAAAGAAAGAAAAACTTGAAACAGAAATTCCACTGGACCCAGCTATACATCTTCTGGGCATCTTTCTAAAAGATTTAAAGACATTGTATTACAATGAAACATGCCTATACCCATGCTTAGAGCAGCACAACTCATAACAGCTGAATCTTGGAAGCAGCCTATGTGTCCACCAACCGATAAATTGATTTTAAAAATGTAGTGTGTAGACACAATGGAGTGCTGCTCTGCCATACGGAAAGATAAATTGGAATTGTTGGTAGAAAAATGGGTGTACCTGAAGACCGTTATACTCAGCAAAATAAATCAGATGCATGTTAAATCTTGCATGGTTTTTCTTACATGAGAAATGCAGAATATTAATAAAAGCAAAATAAAAAGGATGATATGAAACAGGGAGGTAAGACTTTGTGGAGACAGAAAGGGGGTCTGGGGAAAGTATATGCACCGATTCCCTGAGTTGAATATTATTAGTATGACAAACACATACTAATAAGAATGATTTTGGAAAAAATTCTAAACCAAGGTTTTCCTGGTCTGTGACTATAGTGTCCTATTTTCTTTATAACAATTTATATTTGTCAAATACACTAACTCCATTAGACATTTTATTTGGACATTTTATCCTGGTTTTCTTCCATTACCAAGAGTGCACGGATCAGGGAGTCACAACTAATTGTGATCTTAGACCCTATTATTTAAAAATATGATCTATCATGTATTTTCTCTGGTACCACAGATTAGTGGAAACAACTCAGGCTTTTTTTAATCCATGGTCGTTAGTTTGGGGAAATATCTTAAGCAAAACAATTATATCTTTTAAAGAATAGTTAATCCATCCACGATTATTGTCCAGACGCCCAAAAGCAGCATTAAATTGGATTGTTGCTATGGTAACCACATAAGCTTCTTGGATTTACTTCTTTTGATGCGCCCTTCCCACAGTCTGCCTCTCCTAAAAGTCTCCAACGTGGTGTTTCTTCTATCCCATATGACCGTGTAAAACCAAGTACTCTTTATCTCTGGAAATCTTTTAGAAACTACATCTTGTAAAGCTGTGTCTGCACAACACTGTCAGAAGAAGAAATGTGCATAAGCGCTCCTGAGACAAAATTAAGATGTTTTCACATCTACATATTAAAGTGTATTTTCTCAAACAGATTGTGCTAAATGATAAATGCTAGTGACTTCAGCCTAACACTTCTCATACTATAGACTGAAAGTTTTAAGGAGAACATTGATAATGAGATACAGAATGCTTGATTTACTTGTGCACAAATGAAATAATAATTCCTCACTACAACACATGCAGATGCTATACATCAAAGGCTTTTCTTTTTTCTAAAGAGAAATGGAAAATTTATTGCCATAGATTTTTGGTAGAGAAAATTTTTGCTTTGATTTGAGAATGCCAGTTGATTGCAGTTCGAGAGAGTTGTCTTTTTAAATTTATTTGTGTATTCCTATAAATGTAAAGACTGTCCAGTGGGGAAAAGCTAACATTACTCTTAAAATTATAGATAAAACAATCTTGCTTTCATTTGGAAATGTGGAACAGCACTGAAATTGATGTAGTCTGTCATTAAGCATGAATGCTTGACAAACTCCTTTGATTTCATAGATTGTAAATCCCCGCAACACTGCAAGAAGCCGCTTGTAGAACTGGGCTCCCTATTGTGCTAATCTATATAATGATTACTAGGGGCAGCCTAATATGTTGGTGCTGCTCAACGGAGTTCTTGGGAAGCACCATATAATATTGCAGTCAAAAGGTTGGTTCCTTTGGGCCTGCGCATTCGTTTGGCCTCCTTGTTAAAATAGCATTATTCTTATATTCAGACATACTCTGGGTGATTTTTTTATTAGTTCATAAACCCTTTTAAGTAATATATTGTCTTTCCACTCTGGACAATGCACTATGAAGAGAATCAAAAGTATGGTTTGGGAGGAGATGTGAACGGGCTAATAGTCCAGGTCACCCAGGATTAAGTTACACAATTACATAAGAAAGCTCAGTCTACAAAAAGGTGAAACAAAGAGTAAATCTACATGAGAAATGTATGCGGCCTGCAACAGTTGGAAATGAGATCCATGTGACCTTAGTGAATTTCAAAATCGGTTTGGAATTGAAATACAAGTTAGGAATTTACTGGTTTTGTTTCTGTTTTTTTTTTTTTTTTTTTGGTCTTTCTTGACTAGATATTCAATATTGTTTTATTTTTTCTCCCAGTTCACTTTATAAAACTCTTATACCCACAGAATTTGACCATAGGATGAAACATAGAAATTGGTGAACACTTTTTATATATAAAAAATTTTAATGGAGTCCAATAGGATATATAAATACACACACACACACACACACACAAGTAATGCTTAGACCACTCATCATATTGGGCATGAATCCTTTCTTTGTGTTTGAAATCATCAAAATTCTCTATTAGTTGTTTTGAAATATACAATTAAGTTTTAATCATGGCTACCTTCCTGTGCCATAGAACATTTCAGATATTCCTCCTCTTCAGCTCTTCCTCATCCTTTATTTTACCCTTCCTCACATTAGCTAACCACTATTCTCTCTACTTCTGAGATGGGCTTTTAGATTCCAGATGTGAATAAGTTCATGCAGCACTTTTCTTTCCATTTCTGGCTTATTTCACTTAACAAGATAACCCCCAATTCATGTTGTGGCAAATGACAGAAATTTATTATTTTAATTGTTAATAATATCCCATTGTGTATACATATCAAATTCTGTTTATCCATTCATCCATCAGGGAGCACCAGGTTGATTTTATATCTTGGGTGTCATGACTAGTGACTCAATAAGCATGAAATACAGGTATCTCTTAAACATAATGATTTCATTCCCTTAGTATATCTGTCTGATAGTTGAATTGCTGGATTTGATACCAGGAGGATAATAGCTAAGATGATGATTCTTAATTGGAGAAATGGCTTCTAAGAATCCATTGGGTGCTAATACAGTGAGGTACACTTAAATTTATCTACAGCAGATATAACCCTATATCATTATTAAAATTATTATACACTTTCTACTTGGAAGTGTCCTACAAGCAAAATCATTTTAGTGAACAGTGAGAATGGCACTAGACAGTCTGTATATACAAAGTTTATACACACATACACTTTGTAGTTAACATTTAGGCCCCTTAAATTTATGTTAGATAAAATTTATTATTATCTCAAGTGATTTTTCATTTGTTTCAACTGAAGCATTAAAGATGTTTTTCAAAGGCTTTCAACCTGTAGCCTTCTAAAGTGCAGTTGTCACTGGTTAGTTTCAGTCACAGACTATTTCATAGTCATCCTGTTTTTTTGGAAATAACCAGTTACCAAACAGTGAAAGAAAAGCACTGAATAAATGGATTTTCCCATAATTATGGCTTTCGTTAGTGTTTGTTTGCGATGCACATTCACTTTTATGTTGAGGAATTGGTGCATATACATACTGTATCTTATTCACTTTTACTTCCTTTTCCCTTATCTCCCTTCCAGTCTTCTCCCACTTCCAGATCCCCTTCTCGTATTCTCCAAGTCTACATTTTCTTCACTTTTGGGGGTGGGGTGCAGGGTTTTGCCAACTAGTCAAGGCAGGACTGGAACTTGCTGTGTAGCTCTGGTCTTGAATTCATGATAGTCCTGTCTCAGCCTCCAGAGGGCTGCTAAGATTGCGAGTGTGCACCACAATGTCTGGTATGAATGCATTTCTTAAAAGATGAAAACTATTTGCTTTTGTCCTTTTCAAAATATATTGAAAACAGACTTTGAGATGTAAGGAATGCAGTATCCCAGTGAGAAGTGTTTTAGTTGTTTTTGACTGGAAAGCAAAGCATGTGCCAGTGAATTAATAAATTCATAAGTAACCAAGCAAGTAAATCTAGTAGTCTATTGAAGAAATCCTGTGAAGGCTTTTTGAACATTCATTAGAAGTGCTTAGGAAGCAAATTAAGTATCTAGAGAAGTAAGTCCCAGTGTATTTGGAAAGTTGCTCATAAAAATGGCTATATGCACTCAGTCACATTGCTGAACACCATCTTTGGCCCTAGGGAAGCTTAGAATAAGAGGGTCAGCAGTGTCCCTTTTCCAAGGAAACATATAATGGGGGTGGTGGTGGTAGGAGTATTGAGCCAATGATTACAAAAGTAATTCCAATCACATAAAAGTTATGCAAATTGTATAAGCCTATAAAATATGAAGATACATGATGGAGAAACCAGATTTAGTCTGATAGCTCAAGCAATGTTTCTTTACTAAATTCACATTAAACATAACAGCTAAGGAACTAATTATCTGGGGAAAATAGTGGAAAAATATATACAAAACTCTTAAGAAAAGTGTATTAAAAGAAGCAAATAAATGTCGACATAACTGGAGAGGAAAAAAATGAAAAATGGAGAGTATGTGGACCAAATATGGACTGAAAGAGTTGAAAGTGACAAAAGCATGTACATTTTTGGAAAAGAAATGCCAATTCTGTATGTAGCCTACAAGAATTCATTCCTTGATTCATTCCAGAAATATTCATGAGGCACCTGTATGCCAGTTACTATTTTAGATATCTGCTCTCATGGAGCTTATATTATAATGAGGAGAGCGACAATATGTAAAATAAACAAGTAAAATATATGTCAGAAGGTGATAAGTACTGTAAATAATAATAAAACAAAGACTGACCACAGAGAGCTCAGTTTGAAGGTGCTCCAATTTTAAAGAGATTGGACAGAGAAGACCATGATAAAAAGATAAAATTCAAGCAAACACTTAGAAATGTGGGAAGAGGCCATAAAAACTACATTAACTACCCATGTCTGCGTAACAAATCACCACAAATTAAAACAATGCATGTTAACTCACAGTTTCTATAGGGTAAGTGAGTGGCTGTGGCCTAGCTGATGTCCCTCCTGAAGGTGCAGTCCAGACGGTGCCTCAGGCTGAAGCCTTGTTTGGGGCTTAGGATTCTCTTACAATCTTGTGGCATTTTCAGTAGAACTCATTTCACTGTGGCAGTAGAACTCACTATCACCTGTTTCTACAGGCCCAGTGAGAAATTGAGAAGTTCTGCTGACCCTTAGATCTTCTTTTCGAAAGCTACCATAATCTGCCCTTTGATAAACTTGAAGTCATCTGATTACAGAATGTAATCCTATCTTTAAAATTCCTTCCCTCTTGTTATGTAACATGATGTAATTAGAGAGGGATATTCTACCACCTTTCCCCTATTCTACTATTTAGAGGCAAGTCATGGGTTCCACTGCACTAGCGAGATAGGAATTACACAAGGGCCTGATTTGTTTGTAGTTCATTCAAATTGAGTCTGCCCCAGGATATTTTAGGGAGATGAGTTCCTGGATAATGTGAATGGTACTTTGAAAACATAGTAGATTCTAGTGCTGCTGAAGTGGAATGACTGAAGAGAGATAACAGGGAGACATAGTTGAAAGAGTAATCAATTCTTATAGGGTCTGGTAGTAACCATGTTCGAGTGAAAGGAACAAAAGCAGAGTGGCATGATCTGATTTTATCTTTAAAAATTCATTCTGGCTCTGTGTTGAGAAGAGAATGAAAGAAAAGGAAAATTTATGAAATATTTAAAGTACAGAAGTGACATAATTGGAAGAGATAGTGAAATTAATGACTCTTCACAAAATAAGTGTCCCACTAACATACATAGACTTTTCTTGTTAAATGACTTGAGTCTGAAAATTCTGCCACACACAGATATAGGTTACTTTAAGATAAAGTATGCTAAGGTAAAAATGTTCTAGGAATCATTTGGTTATTTCAGAGTTTTACATGGTTAGCAAATGGATTACATAAGGTGGCATATCATTACATTTTAGATTACTCCATTATGCCATACTTGTACCTATGAAATCATAGAATTTTAGACTTGAAAAGTATTTTTAAAGTCTTCCATAGGAAAGAGCAAAAAAAAATCTTAGGGTGTTTTTCCCTTAGGGAAACATTAAACAGAAGTTGGGTAAAGTAAAAGAAATTTTAGAAATCAATTAATGATCTGAAACAAGGCATGCCCAACCCACAGTCTTTTGGGTTTTTTTTTTTAGTTTTATTGACATTTTTCTTTAATGTTATAAAAATTGTTTAAAGACATTTTATTACTTATATACATTATCTACATAGTAAATATTATATATGTCCCAAGACTGTTTCTCTTTGTTCACAGATAAACAAAGAAAAGAGAACCAGTAAACCATCAGACTACAGCTTGCACATATCTGATTTAAAATGTTTAATAACAAACAGCTAATCAAGTAAAAGTCACAATGAGAAATGTAAAATATAGGACATTGTGAGGCCTTTTTACCCATTGTTATCTCACCTCCTTGCATGATAGGATGTAGTTTGGGAGAGATGGGTGCCCCAACACCTAGTTCCCATCTGTAAGCCAGAGTGAGCACACTGAGATAAATTTGAAACATGCTAAGGTGTCTGTGAGCTGCAGAAGTTTTGCTTTCACTAGCACTTAATTGCAACAAATCTCAGGTTAAGAGACGTTCTGTGAGGCTTCAGGCATGGCTAGTAAAAACTAGAAGGGGACTAAAGACTTACAGATACCTGAGGTAAAAGATTGCTGTCAACTGAAGGAGACAGAGGATAAGGTTTCAGGAGGAAGCAGTGGTGAGACTCAAGAAAGTTAAGGAGTTTTTTAGAAGTTATATATATGAGAAAATTGAAACAAATACATCAAAAAGACATCTGGACAAAACGTTTGCTAAAAAGTTTGAGATCACCTTGAGTATAAATTTTGAACTGACTTCTGAAGGCCTTCATGTGCTCTGGGTCAATATTCAAAGTATGAAAGAGTTATTGTTTTGTCAAAGGTACAAGTTTCGTCTGTGGCCATACTATCCCAAACATGCTGGATGTTGGATTTCATCTAGCAAATGTACAAATTGCAAGAAAAGATAAGGCACAAAAAGAAATAGGCCTCCCATCCAAGTATTAATCAGGCCTAACCCGGGTTAGCTTCCAAGTTCAAGCATGTTCAGGGTGGTGAAGCTTTTGTAGGTAAATGGATGCAACTTTTTCACCATAATGTTCAGTGAAATGAGTCAGAGGCAGAAGGTTTAATATCGAATGGTTTCTCTAATGTGAGAAACCCAGAACACAGTCATTTCATAGAACTAAATGGGTGTCATGGTGGGAGCCAGTGAGGAGGGGGAGGATATAGGAGCGTTAAAAAGGAGAGAGGAGAAGGGATTGTAACTCTGACGCAATATATATGTGCACAAAATACTCAAGTTCAATGTAAACATTATATATCGCATGCATATATTAATAACATGGAAAAAAGAAATAGGGAAATTAGTCTATTCAAAGGAACAAAATCATGTCCAAACACTATTCCTGAATATACAGCCTTCAGGCATATCAGTAAAAATATTTAATCACTGGTCTTAAGTATGCTCCCAAAGCTAAGGACAACACCAGCAAACAACAAAAGGCAATCAGGAAGGCCACAGGTGAAAAAAGTGAGAATATCAATAAAAAGATGGTAAACCTATGAAGTACTAAATGGAAATTCTGAAACTAAAAATACAATAACAAATACAAATTTCATTATGAATTACAGCAATGGACTGAAGCAAAAGAAATCATAAGCTAAGTTGAACATCATTTGAAACTATTAAATTTGACAAGCAAAAAGAATAAATGATGAAGGAAAGTGAACAGAGCCAAAGGACTTCTGCTACGTGATTTTAAACCAGTAGAACTATTATGGAAGTCATAGAAGGAAAACATAGAAGGGAAAAAGGATTATTTGAGAAAATAATGCAAAGTTAAGGAAATGTGAATATTCAAAACCACAAAGTTCAAGTAAAACGAATCCAATAATATCAGCATCATTCACAAAAGTCAAAAGGTGGAAGAAACCAGTGCCTACTGAAAGATGAACAAGTAAGAGAAATATTCCTTTTGTAACAGGAAGAAAATGCAATACAGGTGTACGGCTGAAACTTGGACACTTTATTCTACATTAAACAAACCAACCATAAAATAAATGCAGCAAGACTCCTCTCATATGAAGAAACTAGAAGAGTCAAATTCATAAAGAGAGAACATAGAATAATGGTTGTCAGTGATTGGTGTAAAGCAAAAAGCACAGAGTTTTTTTCTTAATGTTATAGCAGAGTTTCAGTTGGAGAACATGGAAAAGGTTTCGTATGTTGATGGTGGTGATAATAGCACAACAATATGAATGTCCTCAGTGTCATCGAAGTGCATACTTAAAAATCGCAAAACCTTAAAGTTTCGTTCATGTCTGCCTTACCATAGTGAAAATGAAAAAATGAACATACAAACGTTTCAATATTGTGGTCTAATCCAACCTGATAATGCCAATGGTAATTTTGGGAAACGTTCTTAATAGATAAATTTTCAGCCGTACTTGAACACTTTCGGCTTCCACGCAATGGATACAAATCGTATTCGGTACTGCTAGTTTAGTTAAATAAATAATTTTGCTCTTCTAAGTTTTTAGTGCTGTTTATATTGCTTCATATAACTGTTACATTTTTACTTGTTTTATCATTTGGATCTGTTCATTTTCGTGTTACTTCAGTGTACGACATCGTGATTTTCACCTCACTATGGGGGCGGGTTGACAAGTGTGCCTGAGGTGAAGTAAGTGATAACATGAGGCTGCATCAGAATCCTTTAAAAAAAAACTGTCCCTTCATTTTCTTAATTTATATATAAATACATATATTTGAGGTATAATATCAAATACTTTTTAAAAGAGGACAAAATACTGTAGATCACGAGCCAAACAGTCATTAGTAAAACTAATTTTGAGCCCTACTACATTAAGGACCATTTTGTTTCTCATTTATTTATGATTTTCTTGTAATGCTGGCAGCAGTTAGACACCTCCTGATTCCCAATCTATTTTCCATCTTTGATTCTTTATTAGGTAAAACGTTTTCCCATTTTATTGATATGTATAAGTGCAAAATTTAAGGTTTACATTGATCTTGAGCATTTTGTGCACATACATATCTTGGCAAGGTAACAAGACCTTCCCCTCTCTCCTTTTGACCCTCCTCCTACTGAGCCCTCACCCCCCCTTTCCCATTATTTTCCACTTTAAGCTCAGTGAGATAATTGTGATCTGTGTTTCTCATATCAGAGAAACCATTTGATGTTTCACCTTCTGCTTCTGACTCACTTCACTAAGTATGATGGTTTCAAGTTGTTTCCATTTGCCTGCAAAAGCCTCGAACCTATCTGGCTTTATAGATGCATGGTATTCCATTGTGTATAAATACCACAGTTTGTGTACCCATTGGTCTGTTGATGGGTATTTTGGTGTCTTCCACATTTTAGCTATTGTTGGTTGTGCTGCTATGAACATGGGTATACATGTATCTGTAAGTCCCCCCCGCCCCCAAATCAAGGATTCTATTGAAATTTGGGCAAATGAAATGAAGAGGCAGTTCACTCGTGAAGAAGTTTAAATGGACAATAAATACATAAAAAGATGTTCAACATCCCTAGGTATAACAGAAATGCAAATCAAAACATCGCTAAGACACCATCTGACTCCAGAGAGATTGGCCTATATCAACAACTCAAATAGCAATCAGTGCTGGCAAGGCTGTGGGGAAAAAGGAACCCTCCTGCACTGCTGGTGGGAATGTAAATTGGCACAACCACTATGGAAAGTAGTATAGAAGTTTCTCAAAAGACTGGTAATAAATATCCCCTTTGATCCAGCAATACCTATCCTGGAAATATTCCTCAAAAAGTTAGGTAAAACATTTTTTAAAAATTTTCTTTCTTGAGGCCTACAATGCTATTGCTCTCATTGACTGACCTTAAAATATGATGGTTACAGTTTTCCGAAGATAGATATTATAAGCATGTTACAAATGTGCTTAACAGGAAGACAAAATGGAATTTATAGCATATTACATTAGTCTTGGGTATGGTCTCTCCAACTATAAATCTAATGACCAGTACTAAAATGGCAGGTTTAATTTGCAAGAAGTAAGCAATAAATATAATAGTGTTTCTGAAACACAGCCCTAGCTATCAATGTGTCATAAACAAGCTGAGGTAATTGTTAAAGTGCAGATTTCCAACTCCCCCACCACACACACACACACACACACACACACACACACACACACACACACACCTAGTGCATAGGAGCCTCTAGGAGTAGGGCCTGTGATACTGTCTCCTTAAAGGTAGTGACTTTTATGCAAGGACATTGATGTAAATGTTAATATACTGCTGTTAGGAGTACAACAGACTGTTGTTTCCACCTCATTCCTGTCAATTATGACTTTACCTCTTGTAGCACTTTAGCTACTTGTGTCTTATCTCCTATCTCTTACACATTCTAGTTCACACATTCTGGTTCATTTCATGTATACCTTTCATAGATCACAGTTTCAAAACTTTCAGTTACAATTTTCTGTTGTATTCCTGGGTCTATTCTAAGTTCTCTCTGAGCATGAAAACTACATGATTGGATTTCACTGCCCCAGTCAACCAGAGTGAGTTTCTTTATTGGCTGGTGCAGATTATAAACGTTGCAAAAATCTCAAATCCATCACATAACCTCATGTACAAAATCTTTAAAGGTAATAGTCTATATATATACAAACTGTTCTATCTCAATGCCTAACACTTCTCTGTCTACACATGAGCCAAATCTCTCACTCTGTACCCTAGCAGCCCTAGGTCACACTTTTTTTTTTTTTTTTTTTTTGGTAAATGCATGAATTCTAAATTAAATAACATATTAGAGACATGGGCTTTGGGGAATCAGTGAGCATCTATGTCCACCCCTTTTTCAAAGATTCACCCCTTTCCTAGATGACCATTGCCTCTCTTTCTACCCTGTCATTCATGTCAGGGCCTTTTAACGTCATTATTTTGTTCATTTCATAGGAGGGACACCCATCTATAGTCCATCTTTTGCATTTGGTCCATTTCACTGAACATTATTGACTCAAGGTGGCCCCAATTTCTTTCAAAAGCTTCACATCTGTCTTTCTTTATAGCTGAACCTTGGAGCCCACGTGACTGGGCCTACTTAGCACCTGTCATTGCTGCACGTTTTTGAGATAGAATTAATCAGAGAATTTATGCAGAAGACAGCATTTAGTTGGAGTCCTGAAGAGTAGGCTACAATAGGTGCTGTGTGTTGAAAAGTATGGTGGTGTTGTATGAACACCATTTTATTACTTATCAGAATTAGTGGTTTTAAATTATGCAGGTTTTCCAGCTTGACTGTAGCCTTAACGAAATGATTACCTAGAACTGAGCTCCAGGAATCTTCATTTTTAAGACACGGTCAGGTAATTGAGATAACCCCCAAAAGTCTACATTGTATACTCTATAAAGATAGTCTTATAGAATTTATGTTATAAAGTTTTGTATGATTTCATTTAGAGTAGAAATGTATCAATTGGCTCTCATTATTTCTAAGTAAAAATTGCTTTTTTGAATATGTCTCTTGTTTCTTGAGATATTCTTGAGAAAGACAACTTGATTACAAGTTGAGAAATGAAGACATTTGGAAAACAGTGAAAAAAGGAGATCAAAATGAGTAGTCTTTTTTGAAGTAGAATTAGAGGTTGCTGAAAACATTTGAAAGTCTAGTTTTGGATAGAGTATAGGTGTAACTTAATGTGGAGGCTTTTATCTGAGGATGAACATCAACATTGTGATTTCCTAATTTATTTTGGAAGGACCTCTAGCAAAATGACATTAAATAGAAACCCACTATATTTACATAGAATTTGAGATAAATGAAAATTAATTGCCCTTTCAGATAATTCATAGCGGACTCATAAAAATGCCGTTTTGTTCTGAAATGCCTTTCAATATTCAATCTCCTCCAGCACACCATCTGTTCAGTCTTTTTATTGCCTCTGCAGGTTCTATTGCAGTGACAGGGCGATTGGAGAGCTGTACAGATTTGGAATATTTTAAAACCATTAAAATCCTGGAATATGTGCAAACTACTAGTGAACAGTCTCATGATACTTGTTCCCTAAAATGTGGGCATTTTAGTAAATGAAATAAATTAATAATTGTGAAGTTACCGAAAGCTTTATGTTATTTGTCTTCATTTGAAAGTCATGGCTAGTGTCTTCAACAGAAATTCTGCTTAAAATTATTGATACACCTTACAGACATTATTCTGAATCCCATCAGTTTCAGTCTATTAATCAATAATCCCAACTAGGGTTTTATTGCATACTTCTGTTTGAGGATGGTTCCCTTACTGATTTTTATATGCTCATAGAATTATTTTCATAGGAAGATTTTGTCACTTCAATTTTATATGTTCAGGTCAGTCCTTATCATTTCTAATCTTTCCCCTAGAAACAGAAGAGTGTCTGGATTCCAGGAATTAAAAATTTTCTCCCTTGACAGTCTGAAGTTAATCACTGTTGCGTATGTCTTCCTAAGAATATCCATTTTCGCTATCACCAAATATTGAGAACTGTTAAATTCCCCTTGGCGTTTGGTTCATAGTAGGACACTGAAAGATAATTGAAAGACTTATAAGAACGCACTTTATGGTTAAATATTTACTATTTCAGAACTAATTTGCTATCTATTAATTTACTGTCCTTGATATGAAAACAAAGTTCAATATTGTATCAGAAACATTTTTTTTCCTTTTCTTTAGAAAGAGCAAAAGAAGGCATGTAAAAATAATAGGCTGGAATTTAAAAACTGACTTGCAAGATGGTGTTTAACACCATACAAACAGGGCAATTTAGAAACCTCATTGCTGCTACTACTAATTGTTGACCCAGTTTATGGGTTAGTGAAATAAGTTAGACATCAATCTTTGTGTATCAGTGTGATGAATAGAGCCTGTATGATTTAGAGAACATCTTCTTTCGGGAAGGTCAGCAAATTCTTAAGGGAAAATGTTCAATAGATGCTATCAAGTGTACAAGGTCTGGATGTATTGTTTATTGACATGTTCTTAAACTAAGTGATTTCCTCTCAGGCTTGAAGGTTAACCCAGCCACCCTTTGATAAAATGTCAATGACAAGCTCATTCTTAATAAAATGCTGAGCTCTTGCTCAGAAAACTAAGAATTTCTCATAAGCCAAAAATAGGTCTGAGGGCAACGGAGGGAAAGAAAACATATGGGTTAGAGAACTACAGAGAAAGGCAGTTTCTGCATGCAGTTGCTTCTCTTGTGGATAATAAAATAGAAAATGTCCCTCAGGGCCACCTAATGAGTGGCCCTCCTAATTTGCATATTCAGTCATCATGGCATCAGTACAGAGCATCATGGTACTCAAACATCTCCCTTGTAGCTGAACATTAGTTTTCAAAGTGCCCTTGGCTTTCAAACAGCTAAAAAGGCATTGGTGAGCAGATGGCCATGGTGTGATGAGAAGTCTAATTGTATTTGCCTTCTCTAATGGAGTGTGAGCCAGGACAGCCAGGCAGGTCAAGGCATGTGGGCAGGACTAGCATATTGTGTCTGAAGAGGAAACTTGGAAAGCTCAGTTGGACAGCTAATGAGACACCTTAGAGCCCCTAGGCTGAGGGTGTACCGGCAAAATGAAGACAAGAACTGAAAGTGCTACGCAAGGAAATGCAGCCCACAACCTTTCTGAACACAGTCATAGTACACAGACTCACAGAAACCGGAGACAGAGCTGTGCTTCTGGTTTTCAGCTACTACATTTAAAAACGATATGACATTAGATAAACAAATTCATCTCTCTAAGCCTTAGTCCTCTGGACTGGGAAATAATGTGCATATAAACAGCCCTTAGCATGATATTTGATTAATAATTAAAGCTCATAGACATTTTATAGAACCCAATGGACATGGTAGTGGGAGTCAGAGGAGACGGGGAGGGTGTGAGGCCAAAAAATGGGAAGAAGAAGGGGTTGTCATGCGGACGCAGTGCGTATGTGTACAAGTTATTCAAGTTCTGTGGCTGTTGGAGAGATGATCTCAACTTGAGGCAATCAGAACCACACCTGCATTAGGATTTGGGAGCCACACCTAGATTAGGCAATTGAGAACTAGCCTGGATTAGAGTGTGAGTGATTTTTCCACTGGCAAATGAGGCAAGAGCACCCACCCAGATGTGGGAGGCCCAAATGGAACTCCAAACAGCGCAAAAGGAAGGAAGAAGGAAGATTGTTACAGCCTCTTCCTCTGGGAAAGCTCTGGCCTTCTCAATTGTCTATGGATGCTGACTTGCTACACACCACAGATCTTCATCACAGATTCACTACAGTCTCAAGTTGTACCTGTCTGCCCATTGCTGATTTTCAGTCACCGATCTTCAGGCTCCGGCCTTTGCCATTGTTCTTTGAACAACCAACATCTGCAGCAGGCTCTCACTCGCTGTCCTGCAGTCCTGGACGAGAATTCTACTTCACGGCTGAGCAGCCATCGGACACTCCAACTCTTCCACGTGCTGGATACCATCTTGGATTATCCCTATCCTTGGATCTTTAAGCCTTCTGAATAGATCCTTTTTGTTATAATTTCTGTAAATTCTGCCTATTAAAGAACACAAACTAATACGAGCTCATTGTAACCATTGTGTATCCCATATATATTAATAAAAGGGGAAATATTAGCAATTCATTTTTAGCAATTAACTGAAGAATGAAGGCAGCAGGTGTTAGAGAAGCTCTCATGTTGAGTACCCCAGAAGCCTAGTTTAAGATAGGAATTATTTTGAACTATTTTTGATGACAATATTAGGGCCATCTTCCTCTGTATTCTCCTAGAATCTGTACTTGTCTTAAGAGCTAACTGCACACATCTGTACACAACTTTATATTTAGGAGTGGTCTGACAGGAGCTTGACATCACCCGTGGTAGATGACTTAAACCACCGAAATCACCTAGTTCTATGTTCTATGTCCTAAGATGTCAGGGAAGTGGAGTAGGGTGCTTCTTCAGAGACTGAATAAAATATCCTGAGATGGCTTGTGAGAGATAAGGTTTATTAAAATGTACTAAGAGGTAGGAACAGGAAAGGACAGGGTTAAGGCTCACAGGGAAGTATGGGATAGGGTCTAACAGTGGTAGACTGAAAAGGATGTCACAAGAATGCTCAGTGACTGCCAGCTAGACTAGCAAATAGCCAGAAGGTCTAGTGGCAGTGAGATAGACAAAAAAAAAATCACCAGAGGCTGGTGGCAGTGGAGTGAAACTGAAAATCTCCAGAATATATTTGAGAGGTTCATTGGCAGCCATCTGCAGAATAGCACTTACTCTGTCTATAATGCTGCACTCTGCAGCTGGTTACATCAGGGAGAGGGGCTTGTAGACTAAACCATGTAAGCAGTGACATCATTAGCTTCCGTTGCCTCATTATACAACCAGCATTTCATGGAACAGCTGAGTTAGCTTATGGATGGGAATGCAGACTGTACAGTTAACACTAATTTGTCCTATTCCTAGGGTCCTTTGGGTAATATCCATACATAAAGTCCAATCTCTGTCCTCTGACAATGTCTCCTTGACATGACAAGCATGTTGGGAATGTAAAAATGGCGTGATAGCAATCTGGTTCTATTTCTCTACTAAGTTTCCATGATAATACTGCTCCAATAATCGACTGAGACGATTCAGCAGGACAGGAACGCAGAAGCAAGCAACCTGAAGTCATTCAGAGGAGGTGTAAAATCATTTATACTGTGGTTGACTTCCCAAAAGGGTGCTATATACCAACCCATATTTAAAGTGTGAAGTTTGTGATAATACTTTAGAAACCAAATAATCAAATTCAGTAGAATACTTTCAAGTCAGACCTAGAACCCTTGCAAATCAGTGTAACCTGCTGTTTTGTGAATAGCAACTTCCTATGAACAAAAACTGGATCAGACTGAGCGTACACACAAAAGCAGCTCTAAGTAATCTTTTCAGTACTTATGCACAAAAATTTTAAATAAGCTTTGTCTCTTAAATCTCTCGTTTTCACCCTGCCCTTTGGAGAAAACAAAAATAGAACAAAACACTGAAATATAATTTCCAAATTCACCAAGTTTCTTGTGGGAGATTAGAGGCATTTAGGTTAAAATACTTGATTATCCTCTAAAGGTATTGCTCCCCGCAACTTCATGCAGGCATCAAAAGAACATAAAGTCACTGCTCTGTTCCTAAAAGGGTGGATTGCTCTGCCAAACATTGTAAATTAAATACAAAAAGCTGTAAGAAACAGATTTCTAAATTTGTCTGAAATTCGGAGCGCAACACATTCTAAGTCCACAAGTATGTGACATTTGGTTGAGTCCTCAGGTTTATTGGTGATATTAGATGAAATGTCATCATTGTTATAGCTTAGGATAATAAATATTGAACACAAGTTAATGAATATGGAGAAGTTATATTTTAATGGCTCATTGGTTAGCTATATTTTAACTATATAAACAATAAATGTTCATGTTTTAAAAATTGAATTGTAAAAATGTTATATTCTTCAATTATTCTCGTGGATAGCCCTTGCCAGTTCTTTAGGACTCAGCTTCTATGATGTGACATCTTGAGTCACTTTTCTTTTCCTATAGTCCTTCCTACTTTCACTGTTAACCTTCTTGGTTTGTCTCCCTCTTTTGTTTTATTATACATTAAAATTTGTGATTATTTTATCTAACATAGCTCGTAAACCTAAAATAAATTGATTGTTACTAATATTACTATTTTATGAATTAGTAAGAGAGGAAAGGACATGTAATTAAATTGATATGGTGCTTACTTATATTAATAATAAGAATTATACAATGTCTCTTTTATAGTGGAGACACCATAGGGATGGTTGACTATATCTGTGTATATCACATTTCAGTTAGTGCCTAGCTCGGCGTCAGACTCTACTAAGAGCTCCTGGGATGAATGGGCCAGATCATGCTAACCATATATTGCTATGTATTTCCCCATATTACTACCTACAGTTACTGTTTCCCTTTAACAATTATATTAATTGTACTTATCTAATTGTTCTTTTTTTTTGATCTGATTAACAGTGTTCCCAACTTTTCTGACAGACAATGTTCACTGAGCATGTGTGTACATACAATTTCTGGCATTGGAGTAGGAATATCTTTTCCCATAAATGTATTCTTTTATCAATACGTATTTTGATATATAAGAGTCACAGTCAACATGAGGCATTGATGCATACGCATATGACATCCTTATCACTTTTACTTCTCTACCCCCTTCCCACACTGCCACCCCACGCATGCCCCCCCCCCAAATTTCCCTATTTTCTGTCATCTTTCATTTGGCTGCTTTACTTATTTATACCTTGGATTTTTCATATTAGCGAAAAAGTGATACTTAAGCTTCTGGTCTGACTTATTTCACTAAGAAAAATGGTTTCAAGGTACATCCATTTTCCTACAAATGACTCACATTTGTTTTTCTTTATGGCACAGTAGTACTCCATTGTATATCACATTCTCTTTATCCATTGATCTATTGACGGGCATGTCGACAACTTTCAAGATTTAGCTATTATGAATTATGCTGTTACAAATGTAGGTAAGCATATTATCATTGATACATAATGACTTTAACACTTTTGGAAAGATACCCAAAAGAGGTTTAGCTAGGTCAAGTGGAATTTCTCTTTTCAGTTTTTCTGAGAAATCTCTTTGCTGATTTCCACAATTGTTGTACCAGTTTTCAGTCTCACAAACATTGTGGAAAGTGTTCCTTTTTTTCACTTATCCTCACCAGAAACTGTTGGTTTTTCAGTTCTTGTAAATTTCTGTTCTTACTAGGGTAAGTTGGAATCTCACTGTTGTTTTGATTTGTATTTCTGTAATAGCTAAAGAAAGATGGTGAACCTTTTTATGTATTTATTGGCAATTTGTAAAGACTTGTTCTTCTGAGAATTGTCTACTCATTTCAATTGCCCATTGTTTAATTGGATCTTTTTTTTCTTTCCTGAGACAGAGTATTGTTCTGTGGTCCAGGCTGGTCCTGAGCTCACTATGGAACCAAAGCTGACCTCAAACTAATTGCAATCTTCCTGCTACAGCCTCCTGAGTGCTGGGATTACAGGCATACATCACCATTCCTGGATTATGTGGTGCTGGGGAATCTAACTCAGGGTCTTGAACTTCCTAGACAGGTAATTTAACTGCTGAGTTATTTCTTCAGTCCTGGACCTTCTATTTATGGTAGTCTATTTTTATTTCAATTCGTTCTAAATTATATTTTATATTTTAATATTTTCCCTTTTTATTTATTTTACTAAAAAACTCACATGACATAAAATTTTAAAATAATTTTTTTTTTTTGGTAAATGCCTGAATTCCTCATTCTGTAACACATTAGAACCATAGGGTCTGGGGAATTAGTGAGCATCTGTGTCTACCCCTTTTTCTTTTCTTTCTGACTTTTGCCTCTCTTTCTACTGCACTATTAATGTTGGGGACTTTTTTATGTTATTATTTTGTGCATTTCATAAGAGAGACACCCATCTACAGTGTAGATATTGACACTGATAAAGTAACTGGCAATTTTTTCCATTTCATCATTTCTGTTTTTATTCTGGTGATTATTTTTTGTTGTAGTTGTGCAGAAGCTTTTCATTTTTTTATTTTTTATTTTTTTGAGACAGGGTCTCACTCTGTAGTCCAGGCTGATCTTGAGCTTACTATGGAGCCCAGACTGTATTCAAGCTTATGGCAATCCTCCTGCCTCAGCCTTCCAAGTGACAGGGTGTCAGCTATGCACCACCATGCCCAGTTTACGTGGTGCTGGGGAATCAAATTCAAGGCCTTGAGCTTACAAGGCAAGTACTCTAACCACTTCCAGCCTGAAGCTTTTTACTTTGGTATAATATTAACTATTGACTCTTGGTGTTATTTCTCGTACAACAGGTGTTCAATTGAGAAAGTCCTTGCCTATGCATATGTTTTCGAGAGTTTACCTACTTTCTCTTCCAGAATGCTCAGTGTCTTCACTTTAATATCCAGGTGTTTGATCTATTTTGATTTTATTTTCCACGGAGTGAAAATAAAATAAAGCAATATTAGTGTTATTAATTGGAAAAAGTAAAAATGAGCTACCATTTACAGAATGGTAAATACAATTCAAACTATAATTTATGTAATTTTCCCATTTTATTGATATGCATACTTGTAAAATTTAAGGTTTACAATGGAGTTGAGCATTTTGTGCACATATATATATGTATAAAATTTGATTTAACTTGTTCACATTGAAGCATTGGCTAGAAAGTTAAATCTTTTTCTTAGTTAAAGCTAAGTATCTTGACCAAGGCCAAAGAATTCTAAGAATTCTGCATAGTTGGATTTAGGAGTGACAAACAAAGGGGGGGGGGGGGAAGCCTTTCTTATGTTGAAGCTCAATTGGCAGAGCACACGTATTTTCTTAGATTTCTAAAGGTGGTTTCAATCTGTGGCTAACAGATATTATGATCAGCAAAAGGAATAGATAAAGACACCATCACTGTTAAAATCTGTGTTCCTAAGTGTAAGTATAGATTACCTGAATTCATAGTCTAAACTGCATGACCGCTATTAATATATTCCTACAAAAATCTTCGCAGGTTTTCTATCTGTCTCCTGTGGGAGCATGCCTCTAGAGTTTGATTAGGGTTTTATATTTAAGAAGTGCAATATTTTAGCAGTAAAGACTGGTGCACACCCTTACCCTAGTCCCTGCCCACCTCCACGTCCAGGCCAATGTTTGGCCCCTCCCAACAAGGCTCTACCTCCCAACAGCACATGGTTCCATAGCTTTTCCAGCATATCCACATGCATGACGCCTTTGGGGGATGTTCCAGATCCAAACTATAACAAAATTTTTGTGTTCTAATAAGCAGTGATATTTTTCACAAAATAATTTGCAAGACCCGTCATATTGATGTTTGCAGAGATTCTAGGTCACTGTATCCAATGGTTCTTGTTAGCTGTCCACAGTCAGTGAGTGATCTTTGAGAAAGTCTTTCTTTATTCATCCATCAGTGTGACTTCTTATTTCCTGTCCCCTAGAACATCCAGGTGAATGATAGCCTCTACAATGCAGATGATTTCTACATCTGCCGGGAGAGCTCTGCCGAAGGAGAGGGAGATTGCGACTAAGTTTCTTCCTTGATAACTGACACAATTAGCCATCAATAGTGTCACCTCTAAATGTAAGTATCAAATAAGGAAAACTATGAGAATTTCGATAAATTTTCTGAGGAGTAAAGGTTCTTTAAGTTTCTAGCTATAAAGATAGTCTCATTTTCATCTCTGAACTTCCAAGGCCTGGTGCTCTGTAAGAAGTGAACACATCCTTAGTGAGCAAGTAATTGTGCAAAGTCTGCCCATTCACTGATTGCTGAACAAGTGACAACAGAACCTCTGTGGGTTTGGGAACAATGCTGATTTCAGCCTGTCTTTGTGCGATAGTACTCAACCTAAAAAAAGCACATGATGACTCAGGCCACATATTAATTTTTATTTTTATATGCCCTGCTGATCTAAACATAGAAAAAGCAAATGTTGCGGATGCACGCCTCGTGCCTATTTGTCATTGCTGAAAGTCCAATCAGTGCCTATGATGAGTTACTAAAGCTTAAAGAGGAAGCACGGAGCATTCAGAAATATATTGATGCTAATGAATATTCTAATACATAATTCAATATCTTATCTGAAATATCTTTGGCAGTTTGGGATTCACAATGAGAGAAAAGTCACAATCTTCTCTCAAGAGCTATTTCCGTTTGGTATCAGCTACATGACCACAAACTGGTGTAGGGAGGTAAAATCACTCCGATCAAGGGATTTGTACTCTCCTGGTGGGTCCTGAGGGGTGTTCACATTTAAGATGAATATTTAGCCATATGGGCCATAAACAGTGCAACTGAACAAATGCTAAATCATTTCATGAAAGGTGTCATGATGGCCCCAGAGATATAGTCATTACCAAGGAGGGAGATCTAGAATCAAACAATGACAAGGTAGACTGAATGACAGATACAGAAGAACAAAACACACAAATAGAAGAAACTACAGTGAAGCCCCCCACCCCCAAGTTTGACACGACTTTAGAAGTCCTTCTGGTGTGAAAAGGACTTGCCTAGATTGAGAAGGCAAGGCCTTTTCCCTCGTAATATTATCTCTGCTTTTCTCAGCTCCTCTAAGCAGAGACTTGTGTGCATTTCCAGTGGACTAATGTGTGCTCTAGCTGCTGATTGAGGCAGCTAATTGGTAATTTTAGCCCCAGCAGTCAGTGGGGCTCAAACGTCAGCTACTGTTCACAGGCTGGGTCCCAGTCATGATTTAGGGACCCCTAGGTTGTTTCCACATCTCCTTGGCTGCCAGATATGTCTAAAAATACCCAGGAGCCTGGTTCTGGATTGTGGGTTGTCTGGAGATCTAAGCATTTTTTTTTTTTTTTTTTTGGAGACAGAGTTTCATTCTGTATTCCCAGCACCTTCTTAATTCACTTTGCAGTCCAGGCTGATCTTTAACTCATAGCAATTCTGCTTCAGCCTCCTGAGTGTTGGGGTGACAAGCGTGCACCATCACACCCAGCTTATGTGGGGCTTGGGAATGGAACCCAGGACCTTGCACTTGCTGGACTAGTGTTTTAATCTCAGAGTTACACCCTCAAACCCAGATCTCAGCTTTCTTTGTACACTGCCATTTGAGTACTGATTGAATCCATAAACTTTTGCTTTGGTCCTAAAAATTGAAGAGTTTGTATTTTAGACTCAGACTTTATGATTACGTTTTAACTGTATGGCCACTTGCACAAATACTCAATTTCTTTGAAGTTCAATTTTCAAAGCTGTAAATTTAGGAAAATAACCATAAATGCCTCCTAGAGTCATTGGAAAGAATGAATGAGATGGTTTATTTGATGCACTTAAAAGAATAACTTAACAAAGGCAAGCTAAATGTTACTAGTTATCACTACTCTTCTTAATCATTCAAATAAACTGCTTAATTCTCTGCTCCCCTTGTAGGTCAGGAGCTTTTTCTGAGTTGCAACCAGAACAATGGCTAGATGGGGATTAGAAGGAAAAGGACAGCTGATGCTCTTACTTACTGTCACAGCCTCTCCCTAGATCTGCAGATCTCTCAGATGCTGACTGCAATGTTCCGCCTGTCTCCCATGCGCCCAAATCAGTATTGTATTAAATGAATTTCCTCCACCTGTTGGAAACATTGAATCTTACTTCAGCCTGTTCTGTGACCATGTTATACCTTTGCCCACAAACCTGCATCCCCAGTTCCAGCTCCATCAATTTGGACTGGATAGCTGTGCCATGAGTTCTCATAACATTGCTTGGACACTCACATATGACTGTGTTACAATATCCCAACCTTTTCTCTCACAGTTCTTTAATATTGCCTCAAATTAGCCTTAATGACAATATATGTACATAGATTAAGACAGATCTCTAGGAGGTTTTTTATATTGTTTTCTTAAGTTAAACTGAAAGATAGATGAAGCCAATACGATTAGTATTTCATAGAAACACCAACTTAGATGAATATCAGAAATATAAAAAGGCCTATATATTTTTTCCTCCAAAATATATTTTCTTGCATGCAGATAGATGCCAGAAATTCTGTACCTAGGCATTGTCTCTAATTTAAGAACATAATCTTCGGTTTAGGCAAAATCCCATGGGACAGATAACATTCTACCAAGAATCCCACATTCCAGCTGTCAGTTCGTTTCTCTAAATATCCACATGTTCTGTATGATGAGCTTGTCTATGTACTGAAGTTACCTCCATCGCTGAGCCAAAACTAACAGAGTCAGTACGCACTCGATCAGTATCTATAACCCAACAGAACGGAAGAGTCCTTCTCTCAATAGTACATATTCCAAGCCATCAAGCTATGATTGCATATATTTAGGAAGCCACAAAAGTGAACTCTTAACTTATTGATATTTTTAACTAGAAGGAAGTTGGAAAAATAAAAGAGAAAATGAAAATCTGAGGAGGTTTGTGGCTCAAACAAGAATGTACGGTAGCACCAGGATGAACGATTCTGTGCAGGTCTGGATGCTTACATGTGTGTCGGCTCATACTGAACGTGATAAATTAATACAGATGGCTCATTAAATGAAAGTGTAGGGAGATGAGGCAGTAAGAGTCAAGGGAAGGTGAGGTGGGACTCACAGGCTTGTTAATGACAGTTACTGAAGAGAGGTTGATGGGGTGAAGAGAGCAGGGATTCATATGAAGGGGAAATGGGGACATAAAGAGCAAAAGAATTAGAACAATTCTCAGTGATTTCGCACAAACGTGAATACAGAGGACAGAGGATGATGCAAGCTTTGCTTTAACATATTAACAACTCAGATATTTAGGCACGCTGATTTACAAGGGTGAGCCTTTCTTGATGCTGACAAGTGCTACCAGCAGAGTTAACAATCTAGCCTAATGCCGTCTTCAGCGATGCAATTTTTCTGTTTATAGACAGAGATATTCAAGATGCTGTGAGAAAAAGAGCTTCTTATACAAAAATGTCTCACACAACAAAAAGTAATAACCATGACACTCTTCCCACACATTTTTGAAAATGATAATTTCCATGAGGTAAAAATTAAGTATGAAATTATATGCAATAAAAACTTATCTTCTCATACCATTATTAGCTATCTGCAATTTCCAGCTTAATATGAAAACAGGGAAATGGTCTTTTAAGTTTCCTATCTAGTAGCTGTTTGATGATTTTAGAAGCATAAAATTTGAATAACTGTTTTTATTGTACTTTAATTTGTATAAAAATGGAAGGATGTATTTTTACATACCTGTTTTCACTTAATTGAATATCTTGGGAAATGTTTACCAGTAAATAGAGGGTTCTCCTATCCATTTTCATTGCTGTATAATTCTCCATTGTTTGGATGTGTCCTGATTTAGATAGCCCTCTAAAGATAGGCATTTGCATTACCCTTGGTGTCACAAACAGTGTCATAATCAGTAAGCAGGTGCATCTACCAATTAATATTTTCTTTTGTACAGTGAGAAGGTACAGCTGTGGATTAATGTCCTAGAAAAGATTATATTTAAGCTGTACCTGGTGGAATATATAATGCCAGTACTCTGGGAAACTGAGATACGTACATTTCAAATTTGGGCCCAGCTGAAGCAATTTGGTTACTTAGGGATACTCTAGTCTCAAAACTTTAAAAAAAGAGGCTGAGAATGTAACTCAGTGAAAAAGTCCTGAAATCAGCCCTTTGTGAGATAAACATCTGACAAAAACCAATGTATTTGCACAGTGAGAGATATAACCAGGTTAAATTCCAGAAGGTTTACTGTCATTTGCCCTTCCACCAAAGTTATGTGAGGATGTCTATTTACCTAAGACACAGACTCACTGGCCTACGGGCTTTTTCAGCCAGATGCTGATAAACAGCATCTCAACATCATTTTAAATATCAGATTTTTCGTGTAAGTGAAAAAAGACTCATGCAAAATAAATAGAAACCAGATCCATATATACTTATCTGCAAACTATTCATAAGCTTTGTCTATTTTTTATTAATTTTTTATTCATTTGGAGATGCTTTTTATATGTTGGGATGAGTAGACTTTTGTAAATGAATTGTGTCATGCTCTCTGATTTATACTGGGCCGTCCATTTCTTTAAGACTTTTTCTTTAACAATTCTTGCTTTCACAATTACACTTTGAATATGAGAAATATGACTTATTGATAACACATTAAAACCCACCCTTGATCTTATTCTCAATGATAGTAGCAACTCGATATCTTGTATATGGCAAATGTATAAGAGTGTTGCTGGATAGGATTCTGGGTAACCAGTAAAGTAAATCAATTATCTGTTATTAATACCACAATTCCAAAAAATAAGATACTTATGAACCAAAGAAGTTTATTGTATCTCAGATCCTTGGAGGCTCAGGGAAGTCCTCGGTGAAGGCCTACTTGTCAGTCTTAAGGCAGCACAGGAATTGATTCATTTCTGAGAGCAAAGACCTAGTTGCCTTCTAATGATCTCACTGCCCCACTTCTTAAGGTTTCATAAAGGAGATTACAAACCGTAGCATCAGCTAATTTTGGATTTTTGTTTTATTCTAAGTACCTCCCAAAATTACACGAGATCTATATACACTAAAGGAATATTCTTTACTTGAAAATCAAATAGATAGTCTTTATTTTTATTTGGAAACTGTGACAATGCTAATTATATTTTCACTTGCTTATGAGATGAAGATCCCATGCCCATGATTTATTTCTCGCTCCTGGATGTATGCTTCCAATTGATAATATCTGAAAAATTTAAAAATAAAATTCTCTGAGATGGGTAAGAATGTTTTAAGATCATAAAATTCAGTCATGCATTTGATATATAAATGTTCGGTACAGTTTCCCTCATGCTTAGTCATCTGTTATATTACTGTACACACTCAGTGGCAGAAAATTGCCACTAGGGTGATAATAAAATATCATTTGATGTCTTCACTGATCATTTGGTAAACCATTTATTAAATTAGACAAATTCTCTTTTTCTTGATGATTACTCCTATTCCTTCTCGTGGCTCTGGTGACCACTGCAAACAAGTTGAACCTATTTTCCATATGTCAGCTCTTTAAATGTCTGATGACAGGGGAGCAGTCTAGGTCAGGGTGTCATTCTGTAGTCCAAGCTGTTTCTGAACTCACTGTGTAGCCCAGGCTGGTCTCAAACTTACAGAAACTCTTCTGCCTCAGCCTCATGAATTCTGGGATTACAGCTATGTGCCACCACACCTGGAATTCCATGATTTCTGACCCTATGGTGAGGCAGTTAGTCATGGCAGGGAACACATTGTAGAACAAAACAGTTTACCTCATGGCAACCAAGAAGCAAAAGAGAAAAGGAAAGAAGGAAAGAAGAAAGGAAGGAAGGTAAAGAAAAGAAAGAAAAACAGAAAGATACACAGAAAGAGAGGGGTGGGCTTCCACTAGGCTTTACATCTTAAAGTTTTTACTACTTTTCAGTAGTTCCATAGGCTAAGGACCAAGCTCATAAGGTACAGACCTCTGGGAGATATTCAAATTCCAGACAATAGAACACTTCAAGAATATATCAGTAAGAAAAAAAAACTGTAATACTTGAAACGAAATCACTTCTTTTTATGTCGCAGCTCAGCCAAGAACACAAAATTCCCTCTTCCTAAAATGTCTCGGAAGAAGGATTTTTCCTAGGAGAAGTAAAGTATTAGTATATTTTCTCCTACCCTTTGCTACTTGATGATGAGACTAATTAACAGTTGAGTATGGTTAAGAAGTTGGGGCTTTCTTTTGCTAACCTTTCCCTTTTGGAGTAGAGATTCTACTTTGGTTAGACACTTAAAATACCAGGACCTTGACCTCTCTTGCTGTGGTGTGTGAAGTTATAATCTCATGTCAGCAGGGGCAGGTTGAGGGCATGTTGATCTGATGCTTCTCTTTTCTGGTGAGTGTTTTTAGCAACTAGAGAAGGGAGAGAAAAGCTTAATGTTTTCTCCACACCTACCTGCAGGAACCTCACTGTGATGATTTGGATCTGGAAAGTCTCCCCAAAAGCCTCATATACTTGAATGTGTGAATTACATATGATTCCATGCACTGTTAAGATATGGGGTCTGATTAGAAGGGACAGAACTCTGGTGCTTAAACCAGAAGGGACAGATCACTGGGACACAGTCTGGAACAATAAATGGTAGTTCTATCGTTCCTTGCACACGAGGCTTCCCGTCCACTATACTGGAGACAGCTTTCCTCCATGCAGGCCTCCGCCATGTGCTTCCTCCATTGCCAGCCATCCATGAATAGACTGAGACTCTCTGAATCTGCAAACTAAAATGAATCTTTCCCTGAATGTCAGGTATCCTATCCCATAAAGGAAAAAGTAACTAAAACACTGACACAGAGATTCAGTTTGGGGGAAGAAAAGGAAATAAATAAGTAGCTCTTAGTCTCTTCCTAAAAGGAGTCACTTTATTTGTCATTAAAAAAGCACTTTAAAAGCGAAGAAACTTGGGATAAAAGGCAACTAGAATGAGATTGGAGGTAAAGGCCGAATTCCAGGCAAATTACTTTGCAGGACAGACACAGGAAATAGTACAGACTGGTTGTGTTCTCCTGAATTCAGAACAGAAATCAAGCTCTGACCTGAGAAACTAACCCTCCAAAGGAACCAAAATTTAATTGAATTAATTTTAAGCATTTAATCAGTTTATGTTCCCAGCACATTCTTGAGAACAATAAACAAATAAGCCTCCAATTACTGAAGAGTTATAGCTGAGTTTCTTCAGGGAAATAGGGAAAGACTGTTATCAAAAGCACTGGATACATCTGGGTAATTGTGCATATAGCTTAACTGAGAATAACCACCCGAGGCTGAAAACTATGGGAAGAGGGGAGCACATGTTAGAAAGACAATCCTGTAGGCCACTAGACAAAATAACAAGCCCCAGGATAGAGGTGGGGCCCATGGTCGCTACAGTACATAAAAGTACCCAATATCCCAAAATAATAATAAAACAGGAAAGTGAATGAATAATAAAAAAGAAAGTATGGTAGATATACTTTCATTAAAACAGGCAACTGAAATTGTCTGCAAGAGAGAGACAAGATGTCAAGTTACTAGAAAATGTCATCGAAATAGCCCATAAACATGTTTCCGAACCGAAAGAATATTATGAATCTATAGAAACAAAGGAAGGTATGATGACAATATTGTATCAGGACATAACGTGGATGATAAAATCAAGAGAATTAAAAGAACGGAATGAAAATTATGAAGTTTAAACATACAATTTTGAAATAAATATTTCACTCGATGGCTGAACAGCAGAAAGAAGTGACGGTGAAGGAAAAGCTTAAGCAATCCAAAGAATAGAGAAAAAGGGACGATGAGACGCACAGCAAAATGGGGGACAGCAGACGGCCTGCTAACGAGTGCCTAATGGGGACACTGAAAGGAAGGCCAGAAAGGAAAGGCAAAAACAGAGCAGCAACACATCAGAGCAATAATACAAATGACCAGAATTGGAAATGAAAGAAAAGACCTAGCTACCTGCCCTAGTAAATAAAATGATTTAAAAATGAATACTGTGAACAACTGTAAGTCAAAAATATCACACAATTTAGACCAAATAATTCATTTCTAGAAAGATACAAACTACTAAAATTGAGTCAAGAAGAAGATGGCAGTTTGAATACACTTAAGCAAATAGATTTCATTGCTAACTATAAAGTCTACAAGTGCAGGCAAAACAGACACAGAAAGTTTCAACACTGAGTTTCTCCAAATATTTTAAGACGAATTAGTAGTGTTTATTCATAATCTCTTCCAAAAAGAGAAGAAAGAACTCCTTAACTCATGCTATGCAGTCAGCATTAACTAGGTACCAAAATTAGACAAAGACATGCAAAGAACACTGTAGGATAATATCCCTTATCGCTTATGACTATGTATATTGATATGTACCTATAGAAGAAATAACCAAAGTATCATATGGTCATCATGATAAGTGAAGAAATGCATTTAAAGAAAACATTGCTTTTTACAAGATAAAAACATCAATCATGTAGGAATAGAGGCTTACTTAACCTGGTAAAGAACATCTACCAAAAATACATATCTGACATCATACTTAATAATGCAATACTAGGTACTCTTCTAAGATCATGAACTAGGCAAAGGTGTGCATGTTAGTCCTTTGCCCTTAATATCGTGCCAGATGGTGAATGTGGCCAGAAGAATTAAGCAAAAAGGGAAAAAGGCATTTGATTGAAAAGGCCAAAATAAGACCTTCTCTATACACTGTTGACTTAAACTTGTATGTGAAAAATCTTAAGAAATTCGCATAAAATTGTATCTTATAAGAAAGTCCATCAAATTTTTAGTACATGAGGTAAATATGTAAAATCAGTGGTATGTACATTTTAATGAACAATCCAAAAACGAAATTAAGAAAACATCTCCATTAATAACAGCAGCTAAATCAATCCCTATGATTACGCCTAACAAAAATAGAGCATGAGCCATGAAACAAAAATATGAGTTATATTTTTTAAAATATAAAGCATCACTGAAAGAAAGAACAATTATCTGAAGAGTTGGGAAAATGTCCCATGCTCTGCTCGTGGACTGGAAATCTGGAAAACGTAAGGCGACAATGCTGTTCCTATTGATATGCAGATCACTGCAATCACCACCAGAACACTAGCTGATATCTTGGGTAGAAATTGAAAGCTAATTATGAAACGTATACAGACTTTTAAAAGATCCAAAATAGCTGAACAACGTTTAAAAGAATAGAAAAGTTGGAGAATTTTTTAAAGAATAGAAAAGTTGGAGTACTAAAATATGAAAAACCTCCAAAAGAAAAAAAAAAACTGATCAGACGTTGCTACATTTTTTCTTATTAAAATCACTGATGGCTTCCTGCTGCTCAAAGAGTGATTTCCAAGTTCTCTACTGTGACACTCTAAGCTGGACTTTGCCTGCTTATCCAGTCTCACCCATTTCAGCTTTCTGTCTCTTACTGTTACTCATGTATCAGTATGAAACCTTTTGCAATTACCCATTTGCCCCTTCTTGCCACATATTACTGTGCTCTAAACCTTTATGAGGTTTTTCCTATCTGGTTAATGTCTGTTCACTCTAAGTTCAGGTATCATCTCTTCCAAAACTCTTTCCTGTATCTCCATACAATGTCTATGTTCATACTGAATGTATAATAATTATCATGGCTTTTCTTCTATTAAGACCTATGTGAATTGAGGTAAAAACATGCTTTCCCCCTAATTATCATTTTATTATCATACATTTTGATATACAATAATTAAATTCACCTTGGGAAATCAGTGCACATATATGAGATGTATATCATACATATGATTTATGTGATATAGATAATTATTTATCTTATCTATAATTATCTTCTTCCTCCTCTCTTTACTCTCCAATACTTGCCTTTTCCCAGAACCCCTTACCATCTTTACATAGTGACTGAAGGTCTGTAATATATCCCAATATATAATCTGAATATATATCATAGCTATAAATACTGGTAAATGCATGGCATAGAAGCATGAAGGAACTGTAGTCAACATGAATTAGAAGTAATTGAAGTTTGAAAATCAACTAATGATAAGTGGAGCTGAAGAGAACGCACATGTGGAAGATAAACTTAAGAGTAGAAATGACAGGATATTTTGATTAACGTTGAGCATATAAAGTAGAGTTAAAAGGAATCAAAGATGGTTCCCAGGCTCAAGCACTGTGCTGTTTGTCACCAGAGAAGCACATCATTCAGGGAAGCCCAATTTTATTGTGTGAACCCAGATGCAGTGATAGATAGAGCTATAAGAGGCAGGAATGATGTCTTCCATTTCTGATGTCTCAACTTTTAGGTGATAAGTGTATGTGTGGCCAACTGAAGACATTGCATAACCAGCTGGAAAAAAAGAAGCAGCTGTGAGAACTAGAGAAAGGTTCGAGATGGAGATGTGGATTTGGGAAGCGTAGATTTTCACGTGGAATTGAAGGTGCTGCCCTAAAGTGTAGAATGAGAGAGAAACTAACTTAAAGAAAAAGGCCCGAAATTTAGCAAAAAATAAGACGAGTGCGGTCTGTTAAGCACAAAAACTATGAAGCTGGGGACCTACCACCTCTCTCCATCTAGACAGTATTTTTCTATTTATAGAACCTAGATTACCTTTTTAGTAGCCCTATCATAGCGCTAACTCATACAGATTAGAATTTTGATTCTCCTATTCATGGATGTTGCTATATTTCTCCAAACTGAAATATATAGTTGATTTTCTGGAAATAAGTATATAATCTTGTATTTATCCATATTAAATTAAATCCTTTAGACCTGGCCATCATTCTAGCATGTTAAGTTCGCTGTATTTTCCTTTTGTCCATAATGCATTTCCTCTTATTCCCATATAAATTTTATAAATATGTCTTTCGTACAACGTGGAAGCTTTTAAAAAATTGAAGGATCAAGAGAAGGACACAATCCTCACTCGAAATATCTCTTCCGAATAGCATTATATTAATCATCCGTTTTTGGTGTAACTCTTAAAGCATTTAACAATTTTCCCAATTGTTAACAATTAGCCACACTTCTCCAATGTTCCACATGTATCTCATTACATACTTAATCAAATATCAAATCGTATCTCACTCATGAAATTAAGATTTGCTTGTTTAATGAATTTCCCTGATATCCCAGTGTAGTTAACTTGATTATACAAGTTTAATTGTTACACTGTCACAGAGGATATTAGTTTAACTTTGAAAAATCCAAGTTGAATGTTATTGGTAATTAAAGTACATCCAGTGACTCACAAGCTATGCTTTTATTCATGTAGTATTTGGCTCAGCATCAATGTCAGATTTTCTATTTCTTTTTAATGAATATAGATGCTGCAGGACTGGAGGAATGGTGCAGCTGTTAAAGAACTTGCCTAGCAAGCACACAGCCCTGAGTTCGATGCCCCAGCATATCATAAGCTGGGTGTGGTGGCGTACGCCTCTAATTTTAGCACTCGGGAAGCTGAGGTAGGAGGATTGCCATGAATCCAAGCCAGCCTGGGCTACACAATGAGCTCAGTACTAACCTGGGCTACAGAGTGAGACCCTGTCTCAAACAAACAAAAAACAAGCAAAAAATAAGACTATATATATATATATATATATATATATATATGCTTTTGGATTAGTTCTGATTTTCTATCAACCAATTAATGATAAGATTTGTACTAAAACACTAATTCTAACATGTTCATAAAAACCTTTAACTTTATACATGATTTTCAATGTCCTGGTGATACTATTTATTTAAACCTATCATTAAGGAGGTCTGGTGGGTACTGGAAGGTAAGTCACATGATAAGGTTCAGGGATCTTGTGTGGCTCAACAGTGTCAGGCAGGCAGATTCCAACTGATTCAAAAAAATCATCTTCTGTTCATCAGCCAGCCATCAGCAACACAGTGGGCTGGTTAGATTACTGGGCCCTGTTATCGCTGTGGCCGGATAGAGATTATGCACCTGACCTACCATCATGGGAAGGATTGACTAAGAGCAGAGGCAAAGCAAAACCACAGTGAGAAGAGATGAGCATTCTGCCTACTCCAAGTGCATACCTTGGCTCCTATCAGCTTTTTTCAATGGGTATCATATGGATCACGCACCAGACACACACTTACAATTGGAATTATAGAAGTCAACATTAATATATTCATTGGGTAGCATGACTTAGGAGCTTAAGACCATGACCTAAATTGTTAGAGTAAGGTGAGATCAGTCAAGAGAAATATCTTTGAGGGGATGAATTTTGAGCAAGCTTAAAATAAGGTTAACAGGTCAAATTCCAAGAGTAAAATATAGATAAGGGTTCTGTACATGGAAAAAAATACAGAGGAGAGAGAAATTCAGTGTATTTGGACAGGCAAAGACAGGAAACAACCAGTGTCTTGGAGAGATTAGCGTTCTGGTAGTCGCGAATCCTGGAAGAGGGAAGCGTTGTACAGAAGAGCTACTATGGAGGTCCTGCAGGGTGGTGAGAAGACGGGGTGGGGTCAGGGGATAATACCAACCATTTGTTTCTGATTACTCGTTGGGAGTCAGTGAGAAACATTGCTCACTATTTATCCTCAGGACTTAAAAACGGTGTCTGGTATGTTGAATAATTAATGAATAATATGTCCACTAACTTGATGAATTTAATTTGATGAATTTGATAAATTAAATTCCTCCAAATTAAATTTCCTGACATTCCTCACAGCCATGATCATAGTCTGCTTTTCTATTGATATGGTAAAATATTTATTTAATAGAGAACATAGCAGTAAATTTTTAGGAAAGAATTTTTCCCCATCTATTCCATCTTTGGTAGTTATTAATAGTCCTTGGTATTCCTTGGTTTATGACAAATAGTTCCAGTCTCTGTTTCTATTTTCAAGTAGCCATATTCCTACTCTGTGTGTGTCTTGTCCAAATTTCTTTTTTCTTATAAGGATGTCATTTATCATTATATAGGGCTTACCACAATCCAGTATGACTTTATGTAAAATTGAGTACATAATCAAAGTCCTTATTTTCAAGGAAGATTACATTCACAGGTCCCAAGTGAATAGGAATTTTTAGGAGAATGGTATATAATTTTGTGCAATAACCTACCACATCTTATAACATTGTTATTGTTTATTTATGAGACAGGGTCTTGCTATGAAGCTCAGGCTGATCCTAAACTCACTCTGCAGCCCAGGCTCGCCTTGGACACAAGGCAGTCTTCTTCCTGCCTCAGCCTCCTGAATTCGGAGATTACGCTAACATTATTAAACTGATGGCAAATATTTCTTCAATGGCTTCCATCCAATAGTTCTGCATTTATTCTTAATTATATCACTTAATTACATTGATGATTACACTTTTTATCTCTCTCTTCATCACCACAAAATATTGATCTTTAGGTTTTCAGAAATTTTACTTAAGTCTTATGAGTATCATTAGAATAACATCCTTATTTTTAACCCGATAAGTATTTTTAAGCTTGCATGCATGTGTGTGGAATGTGTGTGTGTGTGTGTCCAACTGTAGTGTTATACCTGGGATTCAAATATGTAACCCCTGAATTAGCTGCACCCATAGGTTGCAGACCAATTTTATTGGACACTGTACTATAAATATCTTCTGTCATACATATCTAAAATGAAAAAAAAAGTTTAGTTTCTCTATGGCCTTGCTCTATCAATTCATATTCAAATTATCATCTTATTTTTATATAAATCATTGAGTCATGAAAATATTAGATTGCCTTCTATCTCAAAGCTGCTACCATAAAGTGATGCTGTTTCTTAGCCAGGGTATCATATTAAGAATATCAGACAATCCGTGGTATTTCTGACTTTGTTTTTTTATATTTCTTTTGCCAGTACCACGTAGTCAAATAATAATCCAAAAGAAATCATATTTATTTGAAGCATGCGTTTTTGTGTCAGAAAGCTATTTCTATTAGTTAAATTCAATTATGTCTCCTGCAAAATACAGCATTCAAAAGACATTTATAGGCTATTTCCATTAGTTTTAGTTTTCTTTTGAGAATAAACATGAGCTTATATTTCCAGCTAGTCTCTTCTCTTCTTATACCTTCTTCTCAACAAGCTTCATTTTGATTAACTGAATCAGACACTATATAGATGATAAAACGCTCAGAGAAAACAATCTACAACAAAATATGTTGGAGCTATTAAGGCACAGGTCAGGTCATTGTTTTATGAATCGTGTCTTCAAAGGTCATGGCAATCTTTTAATTATTTTTACATGATACATAAACGTATTAAATATCAAGAAGTTAGTTGCTGTTTTAGGCTAAATTTTATAGTGATATATTTACTTGTGATTACTTGGTAGATAATACTTTCTTGGTTAGGATCTTATACTTCCCAGAGTAAGACACTGTCTTTACTTAAGTGTGTGTCTTCTGGTCTGACAAGGAGTACTTTAACTTTATTAAACTTGGCTCTATTCTTAGCTCTACCAAGGTTAAAGTTCCTAAGCCTCAGTTTCAAAATATACAAATATCGGCTAAAAATCCTACTTTGTTTTACTAGCCAAGTATAACCGAGAACTTCATAAACCAGTAATGAAATCAACAGTATAAAACTTTTCAGTGTTTGAGGGGAGCATTCAGAAAACACAGGCACTGTGCATCTTCCCTGTTTGGCTGGACACAGCGATCTGGACCACTGGTATAGAAGGAAGATTAATTCCTTACTGGAATATTGTATTAATTATACTGATTAATCAGTCTGCATGGTTTTCCACACTCAGATCTACCACTTATAAACTGTATGAATTTGGATAGTTGAACACTTCTGTACTTGAATTATTTCATGTCACTTTAAAAAAATGTTTAAAGATACAAAATCTAACTTCCACGGTTGTTAGTATGTACATTCAACAATCTTCCAAGCTGTAACACACACACACACACACACACACACACACACACACACACACACACACATATATATATATATATATATATATATATATATTACATATATCACAAACACATATTAATTAAAATTTAAAAATATTAAAAGTTCTTTAGTAAAATAAAGAACTAAGAATGCGTATTTGCACAACGTGGACAATAAATGTTAACTAGTACTAGTACTGATATTGGTATTTAGTAATGCTAGTAGTAGTTATAGCAGTCCAACAATAGTAATACTAGAAATAAAAATGGTAGTGCAGTATCTTTAGATGTATTGTCCCAAATTGGTTTAAGTCATGAATAACTAATTAAAATTGCTTCCTAGTCTATCTGCATTAATATCTAGAATATTTGCTTTAGCCAAAACATCTTCTTGCATAACCAAGAGTTTGTTTTTTTCAATAGAGAGAATTGAAAGGAACCAGCTGCATGCCATAGGAAAGGCTAAGGTCTATTTCAGTTTTTTCCATCCATTGGTTACTATTTTTTGCCTATTCTTTTGTCTGGAAAAGGAGAAAAATGACATACCACCCATTAAAGAGGAGTCAAGAGTGGCGACTGCCAGCAGTGGCGTCTGTGGTAGCAGTAATAGACATGAGGACAATGAAGAAAAGGAGAAGACGAAGAAGAAAGATTAGAGAAAGCACAGTCTTGGGGTGTTCATCCTCAGATAATGGTGCATCTGTATTGCTGTCTGTATTGTGGTCCAATAAGACAAATTCAAAATATTTGTAAGAGCAGGAACTGTATGGCTAAAATCACCTGAACTCCAAAAAGTAACAAAAATGGTACACACAGGGTGCAGCAAAATAAGAATTCTCTTGAGTGTCTTTAGAGGAAGGAAAGCCAGGTATTTATTTTTAGTAAAAGAAATTAATTTTCATTTTTTGAGTCAATTTTTTATGTTTAAAACTTTGAAAGTTCTAAAAGCTTTTTACATAACTATTAACTATATGTAACCTCCTTAGATCACCTAATTTCCTTTTTCCCATTTTATTGATATGTATATATTGCAACACATAATGTTTGCATTGAACTTGAGTATTTTGTGCACATGTATAACACGTCAGACTTACAAACCCTTCTCCCTTCCCTTTTTGACCCTCCCACGCCTTCCCCCTCCCTCCTAATTTCCACTCTTTTCCCATTTCGCTCTATGAAATGACTGTATTCTGAGTTTCTCATATTATAGAAAGTACTCACTATTTAACATTCTGTGTCTGACTCACTGTACTGAGTATGCTGGTCTCAAGTTGTGTCCATTTACCTACAAAAGCCTCAAAACCATTTGTCTTTATATACGAGTAGTGTTCCACTGTGTGCATACACCACGATTAAACTCATACAACCACTGTGGAGGGCAGTATGGAAATTTCTCAAGAGGCTGGCTGCAGATAAGTATCCCCTTTGTTCCAGTGATATCTCTTCTGGGAATCTTTCCCAAGGAGTTAAAAGCATCATATAAAAGGCTCATATGTATACCTATGCTCACAGCACAACTAACAATAGCTAAAATGTGAAAGACACCAGGTACAATCTTTAATGGAATAAAAAGGTCAACTTTGGAATTGCTAGCTCTAGACTCATAACTGAGAAAGAATTATCCCTTTGTGGTTTGGGACTACCTCAAGCAAAAAGCAATTAGAATATTTTATTGTAATTTTCTCTGTAGTTTATTATTTTTTACTGCCCATCCACACTAAAGCAAAAAGTTTTGTGAATATTTATCCTTACTACTCCTATATTGATTTTCCATTGGAGATATTCTCCCAAGGCTTTAGACTCCTTTCTCTTATAAGTAGAGTACATAATTGAAATTGGTTCTCGCAACTTAGTGCACCATAATCTGCCTATGAAGCTTATTAAAATATGTAACTCTAGATCCTTACTGGCAGAGATTCTGGTAAAGCAGTCTATTTCGGGTGGGTAGGAAGTGAATATTCTGTAAGATTTTTACCAGTTCCCTAAGAAAGTATGATGAATATGAACCACACACCACATTTTGAGAACTTGTAATATATCCACAATTACAAGAGTCCCTCGAAATTTCCCAGTTGTCCTACAGCCTTCAAATAATCTGAATGCCAAAGTTGTCTGAAATTTTATTATTGTTGCAATAATTTTTTTTTCTTGTAGTGATACATTTCTTTTGGGAAACATTTCATGCTTTATTTTTAACTGTCTTTGAAATTGTCTTGTTTTTTCCTTCATTGTAAATCACTAGCATTAATTGAGCCATTGTTATTAATGAATATATGTCATATCCTTGAGTGTGGTGGAGAGAAAATCATTACTTACAATAATGTGTTGGTTGGAAGAAACACAATAAACAAACACACACACGAATTTATTAGCATTACTTGCAAGTTTAAAGAGAAAGTTCAAAATGGCTGCCTACTCATGTAAGAAAGAGCTGGCTGCTCAGACATGAAATAGAAGAACACCAGTTTGAGAATGCAGGACAGTCAGTGAAACTCTGTGCTATGGCAAAACCAGGAAGACGGAAGCAAATATATCTGCAATGGAAGTAGACAATGCAAAGACAGGAGGGAGCCAGCGTCTAGTGGCAAGGGGGAAGGCAGGAACTCTCGCAGGAGAAGAAGCTGTAACAATCTTCCTTAAAAAAAAAAAAAAAAAAAAAAAAAAAAACTTCATTCAAGCTACCTGTCTACTGGCTGGGCCACCCACAGCCAGGATTGGTGGTGTTCTCTCATTTGCTGGCACAAAATCAATCACACACTGCAAACTCTGCTCTGGGCAACTCCTAATCCCATCAAGTTGATATAATCCCTCCAATGGTCACAAATAATAATACTTTATAAATGTTGAATGATTACTGCTTGGTAAGCACTATGGTAAATACTTCACATCATGTGGGATAAAAGCTCTTATTAGCTTCATTCGATAAATAAAGAAACTGAGGATTTAAAAGGTCAAGAGCTTGTAAGAAGTACCAACTTGTTTTGGTGTATCAGAGTTTAGAGCACATAGTTCCACAACACCCTGATTCTGTGCTCTTAACCACATTGCAGTAGTTCTTTACAGATACATTCCATGGGGATAAGCAATCCCTCTCCAGTGAACCCTGAGATTAGCACAATGCATCACTGACACCTCAGGGACCTGAGATAGCAAGCGAGTTGGCCCTGCCAGGTTATTATCTTTTGTAAATAGTGAGTCTTTTCTGCTTGTCTGGGCAGAGTGAACAATTGAAGGGCAAACTTTGATAGGGAGAAAATAAATGTGCTAATTCAGTTTCTCTGAAGTTTACATCAAAATTAAAACTTCAACTTCAAAGCAATTGACGTGAGTACCTAAGAATTTATCAGACACACTCTAATTCTTAAACTGCTGCAAAAGAAATAAAAACGTAAGTTTGAGCAAAAATCTCTTTCTTGGAGCCTCTTTGCAAAGAGGATTTTAGCTTGGCCATGCTGCCAGTACTAACTTGCTTCACAGATAACTAACAACAGAAATCTTTGAGGTGATCACTCAAGGACAGATGTATCCAAGCCTCCAAAATACCTGGCATATGTAGCTCTGCAGATCCACTCTATCCTAAAAGCATTAGAAACAAAAGATAATTTCAGAAGAATGATGTTACATTCCTCAATGAGATCTCTAATAATCAAGCCCTGACCAGGAAACCTGTTTAACTATAATCTTTATTATAGAGCTGATTCAACCAAATGCATTGCATTTGTTTCTAAAGATGATGTAGTAAATATAATATTTAGATTAAATTGAATATCATAGGGCACACCCATGATACTCCTAAACATATGATCACTGTTTGCCTATATTCCACTAGAAATCAATAAAAGGACTGGAGCAGGGCCAAGGAGCATCATGTACATACCTAGACAAGAGACATGCCCCAAATAGGCATTAGTTTCTTTGATGTTACCACAGTACACGGTTTGTTATCACATTATTGGCAGACTTAGAGAAATGAGATAATCAAATTGCAAATATAAATACAATTTTCAGAGTTGAAATATGTAGTCTATACCACAAATATTGATTAACAAAATTAGAATAATGTATCAGTTATTATTTTTGAATAAAGCTGTCACAAAATCTAGAATTTTTTTGCATTGACATGGCCAGTGCTATCAAATACTTTCCTGTTAGAATGTCACGTAGCTTCACTAAAACCTTAGTTTTCTCAGGCACTCTGAGAAGCTAAGGCAAGAGGACGACAAAAGTGAGCCCAGCCTGGACAATCTAGCAATTTAGAGATGTATCTTAAAGTCAAAGCTAAAATATTGACTGAGGATGTAGCTCCATGTAAAAACCTTGAATTCTGCCTCCAGTACCACAAAAATAATAAAGAAAAAAATAAAATAAGGATCATAAGAATAACTATTTTTGGCAAGAGACTAAAGTAGCAGGCTTGGTGTTTGTTTCAGGCCAGTCTAGGCTACATAATGAATTTAGGATCAGTCTGGACTAGAGAGTGAGACCTTGACTTTAAACGAACGAATAAATATTTTTCAGAAGGCAATTGAGCAGACTGGAGGAGAAAATGAATGTGCACCTCTTAACATATTATCTGGTACTACTTAATTCACAATAAATTATATTTATTGTTAATAGTATTGTGGAAATGTGTGATAAGGCTTCTTGTTTGAGGTGACATCTGATGCTCCGATGACTCTGTCTTGACTGTCCATGAAAACTTGGCAAAAGGAAAATTTGGAAGCCACTGTGAAAACCAAAACCATTTGCCTATTGCTACATCTTTGGAAATAGTGGTGGTAATTGCAAAACTCATTATTTTAAAATGGAAGTCACAATTATTACTAGATGCTAATATAAGAAATGTCATTTGAAGGGGAGAAAATCCAATGTCTTGACAGAAAATTACACAATGTATGTTCCATTTTGTATCATCCACTACCTGAGTAAAGATCCAACTATAAAATTGTAAGCCAACCCTCTGTTGTACAAACATCAGTTACTAAATGATTTTGCTGAATTTTCAGCACAGAGTATGAGAGAAATTGGTAGAATTATAAGTCACACAAGACCTGAAGTGCAATGCTAAGATTAAAACCTAATTGATTTGATTGTTACATAAAAAATTCACTTTTGGAATCAACAGGACACACACAGAGATGCCTGAGACCCCAGACACTAATATCATGGGTCCTGAAAGAGTGAAAGTCATAGGGAAGGAAGTAAAAAACAAATACACAAGGTGAATAGCCACTTCAAACAGAATATTCTCAAAGAAATGCAAGCATTGATCAATGGGCTTAAAGAGGATCTTACTAAACACCTAGTGGTCCTAGTGAATGCAAAGCTTGCTGAGTATATAGAAGCCGCAAATAAAAAGTTGGTTGAGGTAAATAAGGAAATGCAAGATATGAAGGAATGTTTGATATAGAAGTGGAAATTCTAAAAAAATCTAGCTGAAATTCAGGATATGAAATATACATTTTAAAAAGGGGAAGTTGACTCAAACATTGTGAAGGCAGAATTTCAGGCCCTGAAGACAAGGCTGAGGAAACAAATGTTATAATTAGGCATAACTCCATAATTAGAAATGAGCAGAGTAGCTGGATACAGCAAATGGTGGATGATTCAAAGAGAATCAACCCCAGAATTATGGGTGTGGGAGAAAGAGCAGAAGACAACACCAAAGGTATAAAGAATCTATTCAATGAAATCATGCAAGAAAAATTTCCAATTCTAGGGGGGAAAAAAGGGTACAAAAAGCTTATAGAACACCAAATAACCTCAACCAGCAATAAGACTCACTACAACATATTATAAACAAAACCTCAGAAATACAACATAAAGAAAAGACATTAAAAGCAGGGAGAGAAAAACAGGCATTATGCTACCAAGGCAAACCCATTTGAATTACCACAGGTTTCTTAATGCGAACTTTAAAGGCCCAGAGAGCCTGGCGCAAAATCTTTCAAGCTTTAAAAAACAGCAAGTTGAGACTGAGGGAATGGCCCAGAGGGTAAAGTGCTTGCCTGACAAGTTCTAAGCACCCGAGTTTGATTCCCCAGCACGGCATAAGCTCAGCCACGGTGGTGCACGCCTGTAATCCCAGTACTTGGGAGGCTGAGGCAGGAGGATGGCCAAGAGTCCAAGGCCCCTCTGGACTCCACAGTGAGTTCAGGAACAGCCCGGGCTAAAAAATGAGACCCTGGTTAAAACAAAAAATGTGCCAACCCAGGTTTTTGCAACCAGAAAAAATTATTCCCTAAAATTGAAGCAGAGGTGATAGGAGGCCTGTAGGAGACGAGAGCAGGCCTCCTGTTATCTCTGCTTCCAGGGACATTACAAGATAACCGCCGAGATTCACATAGGCTTCTATAGCAAGGTTTATCTCATATGGCTTCTGAGATTAACTGAAGGTTTCATAAAAACTTTCGGTGTTAAGTATTGCTTGGCATGAGGCAGCCTATTCATGCTCACTCCGCACAACCACACTAAGCATAACCAGAGCTACATGTTAGATCTGTTTTGTCCATATTGCTGTCTTCTCAAGAGTAGACGTGAGAAGGGATTCCACTGTGTCACGGGTAGGGTTGCTTCATTCCAGCTGCTTTAAAGAAGAGAGTCTGGAAATTTAAATTATCTGGACACAGAAAAATGAAATATTCTGAAAGCATGTGTAGACAACATTCTTAACACCTAAGGGCTTGTACTGGTGACAATATGCCAAATATTATACAATTAATAGATGTTTCACTCTTACTATATAGTATTTCTTTTGACACAACCTAGCAACATCCATGAAATGAATATTTGGGCATGAAAAAAAAGCTTGCTCCATTTTTTAAAATTAGTAAACTATGTTTCTAGAGAATTTTTCTTCATTACATGACCAGTAATTCTAGCCTAGCCAGACTAAATAAAATATATCCCAATCTTATGTTTGAACCACAAAATACTACATGACCAAGATAATAAAACTTCATTTATTATAAAACCTTATTCATTATATTAAGAAGACAAATGTACTTTTAAAATTTATTTAACATAGAAACAGAGGAAATTTATTTTAAGTTACTTTTTACTCTCAATAAAATACAAAAAAAGTTTTTATAAGGCAGGAGTAAAAGAAAGTAAAAATTAACATACATACATATATATATATATATATGACCCTGATCAAGACAAAAAGAAAAACTAGTAGAAAAGCTAATGTTGATAAAAGTAGCTATGATTGGATGTGCTTCCCAAATTCCTGTTTTAGAAGTTTTAACCCCAGCACATCAGAGTTGAGAAATGGGGCTTCTGGAAACCTGTTTAAGTCATCAGGGCTCTTCAGTCATAGACAAATGCCATTACGAAACAGGGCTCAGAGGCACTGGCTCGTTTTCTCTTGCTCAACTGCCATCAGCATATAAAGGGGTGGTGGACACTGCAGCCTTGATCTTGAACCTTCAAGACTCCAGAATTGTGAGAGTATAAATTTTCACACTTTATAAATTTCCCAGTCTGAAATATTCTGTTACTGCAGCACAAATGATCTCAGGCAAAGGTACAAGATAGTGATATAACTGAGGATTAAAATATAAATATTAAAACTTAATAGTGTAAAAACATAAATATGAGAAACAAATAAAAATTTCCTTAAAATTATTTGCCAAAGTTAATAATAGAGAATCAAACTACCTAAGAAGTTTAGTCAATATAGGAAAAAATAGAAAAGTTGTGCAGCTACTGACATCAAAGGCATTGCCAGGCTTATATGAATCGTTCTGTAACAGTTTAAGGACACATAGTTTGCATAGCACAGACATTATTTTAGGCCATAAATGAAAATGAGATTTTTCACAATTGATCTCATAAAATTTAGACATTTTTATCCCAAAACTTAACAAATATACTAACAAGTGAAGAGTACAAATATGTAAAGTATTAGCAAATAATATCTTCACCTAGCATTTGTCCAAATAATGAAGCATTGGTTTATAATTTACATATACTAGTACAACGCACAATATCACTAATATAGAGGCCAAAAAGCAACGTGAATTTTTTGATAACTGCTTAAAAGCAATTCGATAAAATTCAACAACTGTTCCTGAATTTTAAAAAAGTCCTAAAAAATGCTGAGTAATGTATGACAAAGAGTAAGCAAAAAACTACTGGAATGAAAAAATATTATCATTTGTGTAGATAATGATCATTTACCTAGAAAACTAAAAGCAGATGGTCTTGAGTCTGATTCTTCCAACACCACATAACCCAGGCATAGCGGTGCACGCCTGTGATCCCAGCACTCGGAGGCTGAAGCAGGAGAATTGCTGTGAGTTTGAGGCCAGCCTGGGCTAATAGTGAGTTGAGGACCAGCTGAGATTACAGAGTAAGGAAAAAGAAAAAAGCCAAGTGGCTTGATGCTCTTTAATTTGTGTAAGGCTTTTATTTATAAGAATAACTTAGAAAACTAAAAGAAATCCTGAAATAAAAGAACACTTGGTCCTAAAAATGTTATAAAACAACTACCAACATGAATTCTATTGACACATTATTCTGTATTGAGAAAAAAATGAATTCAGTGACCCAAAATCGGCATATTTGTTGTGCTTATGACTTTGATGTTGAGATATATGGCTTCACTTAACAATATTCTATTTTTTAAAATAATATATTTTGTATAAAACCACCAAACAAAAACTTAAACTAATTAAATGAGAAAGTATACTACAGTATTTTTTACATAAAAATCAAACATTTTTCTAAAATATAATTATAATGCAGTTAAATTGTTCCATTATGATTAAAATATTGCTTCTGGATTACAAAAAATTAATGTAATGGATGACAAATCATTAAAATGTATTTGGTAATATGGCCTCTAAATAACTTTTAAATTAATATTTAATTTTAGTAGGCACAAAGAGGGTTGAGACTAATGGAACAAAAATAACAGTCCGGTTTTTTAATAGTTAAAAGTCATTGAAAATGACCGTGTACACATACATATATACCAAATATATTGATATTTAATATAAGAAATAAATAATAAAAGTAGCATAATAGATTAAACTGATCGGGATCTACATTAAATTTTTTTGAGACAGTGTCTCACTCTGTAGCCCAGGCTGGTCCTGAGCTCATTATGGAGCCCAGGCTGGCCTTGGGCTCACAGCAATCCTCCTGCCTCAGCCTCTCAAGTACTTGGATTACAGACATGTGCCTCCAAACCCAGTTTATGTGGTGCTGAAGAATCAACTCAGGGCTGTGCACTTGCAAGGCAAGTGCTTTAACAACTGTGCCATTTCTCCAGGGTCTACTAAAACAATTATAAAGTAGACGCGTAGTCCCAGAATTCTGGGAGGCTGAAGCAGGAGGATTGAAAGTTTGAGCCTAGCTTGAGCAATTTAAAAAGGCCTGTCTCAAAATAAAATAAGTAAATAAATAAAGAGCTTGAGATGTAGTGCAGTAGAAAAGTCCTGGATTCACAGAAAAAGCATAAAAGCACTTTAAAAAGACTTAAAGGGAGTGATTTATATATTTTTCTGTATTAAAACTGATAAATTTTCATGTGTTGAAAATCCCGTTAATTAAATGACAAATCAGAACCAGGAAAAAATACATATGTTAAACAAGTTACATCTAAATGGTTAATAAATGTTTATATATGAAAGTATGTCTTGCAAATAGTAAAAAATGAGCACTCCAGATAAACCTGTGCAAAAGACCCAAATAGAACATTCATGAAATAAATATGAAAAGTAAGTGAACATGTGAAACATTCAACCTTATCTGAAATAAAAAATTAAATAAAGACACTATTTTTTATCCTTTGAAACCTGGAAACAGAAAAGGATCTTGGTATCTAGTGTCAGTGTAAGCTGGAGACCAAAGAGAAGTCTTATACTGGTAGGAATGCAAACCATTATAATGTTTCTGGAAGACAATTTGTTACTATCAAACAAAAACCATAAAATCTGCATAATCCATTATCTAAAACTTCTACTTCTGAGAATTTATCCTTCAGAACAGTCTCACAATAGCCATCAAAAGTCTTAATAATGCACATAAACTTTGACCTAAAATATCTACTTCTATAAACATACACTAAAATTCATCTGTAAATGTTTTAATCAAAGAAACTTTTTAATGTGAAAAACTGGAAGCAATCCAATTGCCCAATGAGAAAAATGTCATTAAATAAGCTATGTTTTTATACTCTATGCTACTGTGAAGCCTTGAAAAATCATTTTCACAAAAGATACTTAGGAGCTTTAAGGGAGAAACATTTTTTATGATATGAAGCAAAAATACTATAATATAGTTATCTCTATGTTATTGTTCTGATTTTATTAACAGTTGTGCACATACTGAAGAAGTATATGTGGACAACTATGTCAAATTATATCATCGTATAAATGAACTAAGGAGGGAATGCATCAACATGTTACCAAGATACTCCTCTCTGACCGGCAGCTCACAAGTAAACTTTTATTTAATTCTTCAGAATTTTTGCATACTTTAAAAAATATTCCAACAATTAAATGCAGGAACATTAATCAATAAGTTTGCATATTGAACATGAATTCAGAATATAGGCATTTAAGATATTCAAATTATGGACTTTGTTGGACAGTGGCCTGTGACATTTGTCTCTGCCAGTCCTGCTGTTACTCTCCTTTATGATCACCATGGTTTCTACTAAGTTTACATTCTCTTTTTTACTGGTCTTTAAGAGGTTCTGTTTCAAGGACACGGAAAGGCAGGAATGCAATGCAGAGGAATTCCCCTGTGTATGTTCAGTATTCTTTCTACACACCCTACCAACTGGAAACAAAGAAGGCAAATGTGCTAGGGATTTAACTGCTTCTGTATAGACCTCAACTGACATTTGGAATAACTACCATCATTAATTAACTTCTTTCTGTGATTTCCTTTTGTAATGAAAATATTTCTTACATCCCAGTAATTTGGATGGTTTATATTAACTGTGTTCATCTTAAATTCTTTTCTATTAAGCTGTTCTATTTAGCTGTTTTATTTTGTACTGATATGAGTGCAGATGTCATGCAAATATATGTTCTGCTTTAGTTTTGTTTGAGTTTAATGGTCCAATCCCATTCCTTCCTTCACCTCTGTAAGCTTACCTTACTTACTGTTATTCTCTGTCTGCCAAGCCTTCCCGTGATCTTCCTTAGTTCACTATCTGAGCGCTCAACATTTTAACCCCCACTCTGAAAGTCTGGGTCAGGAGGATTGCGAATAAAGCCCAGAGTGGGAAACTTAATTACTTTGTGAGACATTTGTCTCAAATCAAAAAAAAAAAAAAAAAGGTCGTTAAAGTCCTTTGGGCTCAGTTCACAATACACGGGGAAAAGTGATTTGAATCTCTTTGCTGAAAGCACAAAAACAAAGCACTTTTGCCTTAATTTGTATAATTTTTCCCCAAACAAATGGTTGCTCTTCACCTAACAATCCGTCTGGTTTCCTTCTTTCTTTTTTTCTTTTCCTTGAGTGAAATGGCTAGAAGCTCTCACTCCTACCTGATCAATAGCTTAGCTGGATGTTACATACAATCAAGTTTTCATTCTATTGTTTCCATAGCAACCATGACACATAGGATTAGATATAAAACTACTTTCTGATATGACTGCTTTATGACAAAAGGCTTAGATTTTACCAAACTAAGCTTTTTAGAGCAAAACTTTTAAAAACATGTTAAAACAGCACTTAGCCAGGTTATGAAACAAGTAACAAGAACGTTCACCACAAGTTGTCCAGATGCAAATAACCCTAAGGTGTTTGTGTTTTAATGCCTTAAGCCTTTTAATCTGAGGGAGAATTCAGGCAGTGTTGCTACCAGCTAGAGTTGCCCCCTACTTTACAAAGAAGATTGAGGCCATCCCACAGGAAGTATTGAAAATTGCTTCATCTTCATTTCATATTCTGTGTCTTTATCCTTTTCTCTTCCCTCTTATCCTGAAAGCTATTTCTCTACCTTCTAGACGAACCTTTCTTTGTGCTCTTGCTCTGTCTCGTTCTGTCCTTCAGGCATCTTATTCCATCAACCACCTCCATCCTCAGTGTTTCCCTTTCCCCTGATTTCTTCCCATGGGTCCCCAGACATATGTGAATGTTCCTGTACACAACATACTCTTCATCCCTCTTTCCTTCTCAAGTTACGGTCCCAATTTTCTGCTTCCCTGAACTTTTCATTCGCATTACACAATTACTGTCTTCATTCTTTGCCTAATAGTCACTTATGCATAACTTGTCATTTTTGTCTAGTTCTACTAGAAGCTTCACTAGCTCACAGTAAGTCAACTTTCTAATTAACAAACCCAGTGATGACTTTGCGACTCTCATCGTGTTTGACCTCATGGCAGCCACCCACAATGGGTGGCTACTCGTGTCTCTTCTAACATCTGTGACACGTAATGCCCTTGCTCTTCTGCCTCCTTGCCCATACCTTCTCCATGGCCTTGTACGTTCACATCCCTGACCTCTCCTATCTCATACTCATGTTCAAGGTATTGCCCTTTGCTACCTACATTCCTCACTCTGCATCTTGCACACTTGTTAGCTCCTCCCATAGCTTCAAATTTTCTGTAATCTTTGCACTCTTGACCTCTTTTCTGAGTTTCAGACCAGTTTATTCAAGTGTCCCTGCATAGCTGGGTGCATCTACACATCCCACAAGGTCCTCAAAATGAGCATGCCAGTCTCGGAATCCATCATCTACCACTTATTCCACTTACAAAAGCTGATACACATGCTTATCTTTCTTTCCTAAGTACAATTATCATCTTTCCAGACACTCAGGTAAAAATTTTTTTTTGTTATTTTCGACTTTTTCCTTCATATTACCCTCTCATGTCCAACCAATATGGGAGCATATGAAATCTACCAGGAAAGCATGTCTTGCCCTGTCTTTCCCTATCTTCTTCATTGAGATGCCTCATACCCTCATCTGTCACCCTAACATTCTCTATTCCACAATTCTCTCCTTCCTTGCTTTAATATATTATTAAAATCTTCATAAAGATTCACTAACTTAAAGAAAATTCATTCAAAACTAATTGCCTATTATGTCCATTTTAAAAATCAAACTATACAATTCCAGTGGACATTAATTATATTGTTGTATATGCGAACAGTACCCATTGAATTTATGCATTTTGTGTACTCCTTGGATGTATGTTGCAGCCCTAATTGTGTTCTAGGTGAATCTAAGCACTATGCCTTTAACAGCAGCAAATTAGACAGAAAAAAACCCTCTACCCTCTAGTGGGGGGAGACAGACAATGAATAAGTAGATCTGATAATGTCAGTTTTAATCTCAAAAACCTAGATCTCCCCATTCATAGATTGGCAGAAATAAAATTGTTAAAATGACCATATTACTAAAGCAATCTGGAGATTCAACATAGCTCACATCAAAAATATCAGTGCTATCCTTAACAGAACTACAAAAATTTCCTAGAATTCAAATGGAAATACAAAAGATCCCAAATCGCCAAGGCAACACTAAGCAACAAACCCAAAGCTGTAGACATCAGAATACCTGATTTCAAATTACACAACAAAGCTATCATAACAAAAGCAGCATTGTACCAACACAAAAATAGATGCTTAGACCACTGGAACAAACTACAGGACCCAGAAACAAATCTACACAATTACAGCTGATTCTGAATAAAGGAGCTAGATATGTATTAAGAAAACTACAGTCTTTTTTAACACATTATGCTGGGAAAACTGGATGTCCACTTGCAGAAGATTGCCTTTTACAAAAGAAAGTCAATTCAACATGCATCAAAGCCTCCACTTAAGACCTGACATTTTAAAACTGCTAAAAAACAAACAAAAACCAAAAGAAGAAGAAAGAGAACAAAGTGAAAATGATTGCATTATTGTAGCCATGGAAACTGAAAGGATTTCTTAAGAAAATTCCAATATCACAAAAAATAATGGCAAAAGCCAACAAATGGAACCACAAATAAGATTTTGCACAGCAAGTGAAACAATCAAAAGAGTGAACAACAGGTGATCTACACGGCAGGAGACCTTTGCCAGCCACACTTTGAAATCCAGAACAAATAAAGAATTTAAAAACTTGACACCAAAAAATGAATAGACAAATGATCAAATGGAGAAAAATGAACGACACTTCTTAAGAGAAATACAGATGGTCAATATGTATATAAAAATGTTCAATTTCTTTCGCCATCAGAGAAATACAAATGAAAACTACACTGAGATTCTGTCTTACCCTGGCAAAATGGCTATCATCAAAAATATAAAACCAAAATCAAATAATAATGCTGGCAAGGGCTTCAGGAAAATGGAACCCTTCTGTACTGCCGGTGGGCAGGTGAATGAGTAGAGTCATTATGGAAATCAGTATGAAAGTTCTCCAAAATAAAATTAAAAATAGGCCTGTCATTTGACCTAACTATACTACTCCTTGGTACGTACTCAAATGAAAGTCAGCATTTCGCAGGGGCACCTGTAAGCCCACGTGCATTATGGCACAATATACAATAGCTGAGATGTGGAGCTAGCCTAGGTTCCCATCAACAGATGAATGGATAAAAAGTGACATTTGCAAAAAAGGGTAGATCTAGAGGGTATCGTATTGAGCAACATAAGTCAGAATGACAAGCATCACGTGGTCTCCCTCATTTGTGGAGTCCAAAAATGATGGCAAGAAAGTGGAAGGGACACTATAGAAGAGCAGTAGAGGAGGAAGGGGGAGGAAAAAGGGTATATAAGAGTGGCTAATAGTATGCATGGATATTATCAAAATACATTATGCATGTTGAACCCCCACAGAAGTACAAAACTAGGGGCAAGGGTAGGTGAAGGGAGTGATAAGGAGAATGATTAATGTATGCTATGCACATGTGTAAATTTACCAAAGTGAAACCCGTTTTTATAACCAATATTCCTTAACAAATAATTTGAGCAAAAAAAATTTAAAACCACAAAAAACAAACAAAAACCCCATCAATTTATAGATTTCTCATAAACGGAATGAAAAGCTTTCTTCAGATATTGTAGCTATTTCAGTGACTGGTTACTTTTCCTACCCTTTTCTGCCCTAAGTTCCCGGGGATCTAGACATGGCCGACCACTTCAACACATTCCTCAAAACATCTTTCTCTGCACTGCTGTGTCCATGTTTGTGTCATTACACCTTAAATATTTTATTCCAATTCTGTTGTATTTCTAGCTATTTAAAATATCTTAAAAGCTATCTCACCAAGAATGACCTAAGTGTTTTCATAATTAATATCTTCTATACCTCCATTGAGTAGTAGTGGTGAGAAAATAAAAACTTCATAATCAGATAGATCCAAAATTTGAAGTTCAGTTCTTCAATTAATAGCTAAGAACTTGGGAAAGTGAATAATTCTCCTGGAAACTCAATTTCCTGATCGATAAAATGTTAATAATACAAACATCACAAAATTGTTACGAAATATAAACTTAGTTTGCATCAAGTGTGCCATAGTACTAAGCACATAGCGGGCGCCCAGTGAAGGTTTCATTTGTTTCCTATGTGCTAAGTAGATAACCTTGAGCATAATTCCTAATCTTTCCTAATTTTCTTGAAAATCAGTTTCCTCATTTATAAAATCATAGCTAACCCTCAGAATTGCTCTGAATACTTCATAAGTAAAGTGTCAAATCCAGAGTGGAACCCTGAATAGGAACTTGAGCATATGTGAGGTTCTGCTTATAACACTGACTTATGTCATAGATGTGTGCTTGTCCATGCACAGATACACATATCACTTATTTCTTCCACTGGACTATGGACTACTTAAGCCAGGTACTGTGTTTTTATTTATTCTACTATTACTTTTATTAATCTTTCAAAGTACTTCCAACTTGGCATTGAACTCATGGTTGTGGCATCTTCCAACCTCTCTATCTTCTTCCAAAATTGTACATCAGCATTGACCCTGTTTCCTCATTGTGCCCTTGTCACATCTGCCCCCAAAACGCTTTCCTCCGTGCTGCTGCCAAGTACATTACCAGATAGGTAGGTAATGGCATGGCCCCATTCTCCTCTGTTTCACTCCCTAGAGGAATCTTAGACTGGGTCTTTTATGTATTGAGAGCTAAACAACTTAGGTAATTTGAATTAAATTTTTATTACCTATGTCATAAAGTCTTCTATGGGAGCTTTAGCTGGAGCTAATCATGAAAACTACAAGCTTTTCAGACATAGAAAACATATTTGAATGGAACCCATCAGCTGTTTGATCTTAAAAATCCTGAATACCTCTCTGATGAGGGATGTACTTCTTAAATCTCTTATATAGCTCAACCACAAAAATAAAATGTTCGCGATAGTTTTCACAAACAAGGCTCATATGATCCTCTTCGCTTTGTCATTTATGCTCGTAGTTTGATAAAGTGGTGAGCTGCTTGGTTACAACTGCATGAAGATGTTCTGAGAACAAATCCATCAAACCAAGATATGAACTTTAAGATAAGGAATAGCGGGTAGAATTTGATTACGCTACACTTTTCCTCTGGTTTCTCCCTGATGATATTTAACCACAGTGTTTTCTACTAAATTCAGAGAGTCACAAAGATGACAAGTTCTCATTTGGGCTTTATACCTAATATATAGTCATAAACTGCTTTGCTAAGTTACTCTGCACAGATCCATCTAAAGTGCCAGGTCTGCCCTGACAGATGTGCTGACTTCTGGTAAAAACTGACCATGTATTTTGCTTCATGTTACTTGGTTTTGTGTTAGCTGATGAAGATGATGAAACTGGACCACTAATGATTCTGCTTTGGTCAGCAGTCAAGTTTTCCTTTACATTCATTCTATCTTTTCATAATAAGGCCAGGAGTCATTGTGACAACCCTCCAAAAAAGGCCACGTTAAAGATTACCGATACAATTGAGTATTAGAAGGTGAAAAAGTGACTTTGAGAGTCCCACAACAAATTCTTTCCACTTGTCTTTATTTTATTGGGCTTATACAATTTTGATAATGAAATGCCTGAATCCTAGGACTTTGAGAAGTTATATAAGTTGTAATGTGAGCATAAAATCTTATGCAAACATTAAAATGACTGATCTTCATGAGAAAATGTTTCAAACCTTAATTAAGTTTAAAAGCAGGAAATAAAGCTGCATGCATATATGAAACATATCTACTGAATTCCTTATTTTTCCTTTAATGTATAGAAAGAGGACTTTTTTCTCTACACAGATTTCTTCTTGGAGATTATAAAAATTGGAAGCTTTAAGAGGAAACTATTCTAATGTCACCTGAAACTAAGAAGACAGTTAACATTAGGGGTAAAAAAATCCTGCTAGTGTTAATCCTAGTATAAAAGGCTTTGTTTAGTTTTGCTGTGTTTTTTTCAAGGTTATACCTGAAGCAGGATCTCAAAGAGGTTTATTTTTGTTTTCTTTTTCACTTTCAAGATCCTAAGCTCCCAGGTCTCCATCTTATAACTTGACTGATTACCTGAAACACACACACACACACACACACACACACACACACACACACACACACACACACATTCACTGATGATTTTCGTTATATGGTCAAACACAAGAGGACAGGAGTTTAGTTTTAAATGACTAAAAGTTCATGAAACTTGAAGAGAGGTATGATTGATGTACACTGATCTAGAACTAAGACCCACATGCATGAAGTATAAGGCCAAGTTAAACAGAATGAAAAACTTACACCTGAATCTCCCCCATCATGTAATATTTGGGTGATGTCATATTATTTAAATTTCAGATTGAAAATATATTAATCATTTTCAATATCCTATGCATTTTCTATGATTTTCTGACACTTATTAAAGTTTGAATGTGGTTTGTTCCCGCCAATAATCTATCTCATTGAGGTTTGCCTCCCAATGTACTGATGTTGAAAGGTGGTGGGACCTTTAAGAAGTGGAGCCTAGGGGGAGGTAGTTGCATTGTGATTAGCTTTTTGTACAGATTAATTAGTACTGCTCTCTCGGAGTGGGTCAGCTCTTGCAAAGTGAGCTGTTCTAAGACAGTGAATCTGGTTCTTCCCCATCCTGTTGCTTCCTCTCTCTCTCTGTTACTTGTCTCTTTGTTTTTTTCCCGCATTTTTTGATAGGTACAAGTGCAAAATTTAAGGTTTACATTGATCTTGAGCATTTTATGCACATACCTATCTTGTCAAGGTAACAAGACCTCCCTCGCTCTCCTTTTGACCCTCCCCCTAACCCCCTCAACCCACCCCCGCCCCCTCTTTCCTGTATTTTTCACTTTAAGTTCTCTGAGATAATTGTGATGTGGGATCTGGGTCTCTCATATCAGAGAGACCCTTCGATATTTGACCTTCTGCTTCCGACTCACTTCACTAAGTATGATGTTCTTAAGTTTCTTGCATTTGCCTGCAAAAAGCCTCCACGCTGTTGGACTTTATAGATGCACAGTATTCCATTGTGTATAAATGCCACAGCCAATGGATACACAAACTGTCATATTGTGACTTGTCTGTTTCAAATGCACTGTCAGCATGTAGTGTTGAGATGATGTCTTCACCAAAAACTTATGCTGGATTCAAATCTTCAGAACTGTGACCTGAAGAAATTACTTTTTAAAGGAAACCTCCCAGCCTCGTATTTATTGTTGTTGTTGTTGTTGTTGTTATGCCAACAAAAAAGCAGATTAAACCACTGTTTTATCCTGGACTGCGCTCTTTCTTGCCTTTCCTCATAAAGTACCTAAGACTAGAGATATCACATTTGTAATTGCATTTTCTTAGCATTGAACATATCTGAAGATAATCTCACAACATCCTACTAGATGTTTTAGCATATCTTTTTTCTCCCATTTTATGGACCGTATATGTGCAAAATTTAGGTTTTACAATGAAGTTGATCATTTTGTGCACCTATGTATCTTGTCTAGGTGACAAGGACTTTCCCACTCTCCTTTTGTCCCTCCCCATCCACCCTCCTCTCCACCCCACTCCCCTGTTTCAATTTTATATATCTTATTTAACCAATAAATTATAGAATGCCATAGCAGTGTCTTAATGTACAGGCAGAGAACATAAGAACTATTTGTCACTTCTATAACCCACCATGTTGAAAGCTACAAAACTATGTTCCAGATTAATATTCACTGATTGATATCCACTTAATGGCTACCATTTATTTCTGAGCACAAGATAAATTTCATGTCTATTCTCTAAGTATGCTGTCTTCAATTTAGGGATGAAAAATTGACCTTAGAGAGTTTTCCCCAAGATATCTCAGTAATTCAGAGAACCAGAAATCAGTTGCAGTTCATACTCCAAAGTTGGTGCCCTCCCTCCTACACTCAGGTGTCACACAAAGCCAGAGGAGATGTCTGCGGAGAGGTCAAAGAGGTGAATCCTGCTACCCAGAGGTGTTGGAGAAATCTAAGAAATTGTAGATGAGGAGAGAGGAGGAGACAAGATGGAAGGAGGGCCAAGGAAATTTCTCTGATCCTTCAACTGATTTTGATGTAACACATCCCACGATGATTCTGTGGATCAAAGTAAACCTGTTGTTTCTGCTTTATAATATGGTTTTGAACTTTGGGATCCGTGGGCACAGTAAGACAATCCTGCAGCAATGTACATGAAAATTTAGCATTTGATTTCTTAACTTTCCCCCCAAATAATCAGTTATTCTCACTCATGAGCTCAGTCAAAGTGAATTCCTTAGAAGATACGATTATTTTCTTTTTTTTGTGGGTGTGTGGGTGTGCTTATGCTGGGGATCCAGTCTAGGGCTTTTGCAGTGAAGTGTATCTCCAGGCCCTTTTCTTAGTTTTGATTTTTCCCCCATTTTATTGATATGTACAAGTGTAAAATTTAAGGTTTATGATGGAGTTGAGCATTTTGTGCACGTATTTATCTTGTCAAGGTGACAAGGGCTTTCCCGCTCTCTCTTTGTCCCTCCCCCTACCCTCCCTTCCCTCCCTCCACCTCCACCCTGTCCCCCTCTTTCGCCTTGTCTTTTGTCTAAAGTTCCATGAGATAGCTGTGGTCTGGGTCTCTCATATCGGCGACACCTCTCCTCCTGGGAATATATCCAAAAGAGGCCAAAACAACATACAACAGGGATACATGTACACCCATGTTCATAGCAGATCATTTTATTTTCTTCCCTGGGAAAGAAGGAACTAAAGAGAAAAATCAGAAAAATGAGGCTCTTAGCTCTTACTGCTATAAAACTAAAACTGAGGTCACAAATTTAGGTCTTATTTGGAATATACTTGATCTTCATTCGAGGCATGATCTCATTCACTAAAACTATGCAATTTTTAATTTTAAAACAAATTTATTAAGATACGATTTAAATAACAACCAATCGCATATTAAATATGAAATAGAATAGCTTGTATTATCGGATTGTACATCACTCACTAAAATTAACTGTAGAACATTTTCATTCCTTGAAAAAGAAACAAACTCTATATCCCCTGTGTTGGTTTCAGATCTGAAATGTCCCCCCAAAGCCTCATGTACCTATGGATACTGTGTAATGTTGGGAGGTGGGGCCTGGCTGGAAGCGGGAGGTGCTTGGAACCTGACCTTGCTGGTTCCTTCCTTCTTCCCAGCATAGTCTCTGTTCTGCCATGCTGCCATGAGAATTTGCATCTGGAGCACAGGCTCTGGCTCTAGCTGAGGCCCCACCATGTGATTCCAAATTTTTTCAGCCACCCACCTGTGAATGAACTGTGATTTTCTGAAACTGTAAGCTAAAATAAAACTTTTCCTCCTCTAACTTGTGCATGTAAAGTATTGAGTTTCAGCAATGAGAAAGGAACTAAGGCATCCCCTATCTGTCATTTCCTACGCCCTTCCCCACACAGCAATCCATGGGCCACCACTAATCTACTTTCCTTCTCTACCAAGCAACTTTCTATTGTACCAAATCTTTTATGATTTCTGAGTTTTAAGAGAACAGCCCTATCATGAACGCTGACAAGAATATCTGAAATGAACATTTGCAAAAAAGAACAAAAAGGAAAAAGTTCACTGCCACATTTTTGAATGTAACGTCGTGTACCTCAGCACTTACGGTGTACACTGTCATCACCCTATTTATACTCTAGCTTTCCAGAAATTAAATGCAATTAACATAAACGGAACTCTCCTTTAACCTCGGGTAGGGTGTTCTTTGTCTATGTTGTCAAATCATTCATGGCATTCTCATGTGACAGCCTTCTTCCAAGGAATCTCCAGGCCTAGACTGGGGACTTCTGGGCTTGAGCTGTGCTTTTTACTGGGTATATGTCCACTAACTGGTTTTCTGGACGCTGCAGCACACTCAGGAGAGATGGTGCCTCAAAGCCATGATATAGTCAGCTTGACAACAGTGTGAAACAGGGGAACAGTGTCTTCTGGGACTAAGTGCAATATCTTTGGGCAGCTCTTTTCTCTCATTTGGAGACAGCATAGTTTCTCCTGGAAGAAAGTAAAGGGGAGCTCAAGTGATTGGCACAGGCGATGATTTTCTGAATAGGATTTCAATAGCTCAGAAAATAAAAGCAAGATTTGATTAATGGTATTACATCAAACTAAAAGCTTCTGCACAGCAAGGAAAACGAGTAACAGGGATGGTCTAGAGAATAAGAGAAAATCATTGACCACTATTCGTGAGACAGAATATTCCTATGTGGAATACCTAAAGAATGCAAAAGTTAACAACAGAGCAAGTAGTAGAATCAAAACTGGGCAAATGATGTAAACAGATACTATTCAAAAGAGGAAAAAGTGGTCAATGAATAGATGAAAATGCTGAATAACTCTAACCATCAAGGAAAATAATCAAATCTATATTGTGATTCTGTATCCCTTCAGTTTGAGTGGATATTATCAAAACATAATGGCAAATATGTAGGGGAAACAGAGCCTTTGTCCTCTGTTGGAGAGAATGTAAATTAATTTGCCCACTATTGAGATCAGCATGGAGTTTCCTCAAAGAATTAAAAGTAGAACTACTGTATGATCCAGCTGTACCCCCTCCCCTGGAGTATTCCTGAAGAGAATGAAACCAACATACAAAAGAGATGCTGCTATACTAATGTTTATTCCAACACCATTCACAATATGGAATCAGCTTAAGCATCAATCTACAGATTCATGAGTAAAGAAGATACTGTATTTCTACAAGATAGATTATCATCAGCCACAAAGGAGAATAAAATTCTGTTATTTGCAGGAAAATGGATGGAACTGAGCACATCACATCACATGAGGGAAGTAAGACACAGAAATACAAGTATCATATATTTTTTTCTCATATGCAGAAACTAAGAAAAAGGAGGGAAAGAAGATGGCCTGAAGGCAGAAGAGGAAATGACAGGGAATGGGGTTAGAAGGGCAGATGGCAGAAAGGAGAGCGCAATGGAGGGCAGACACAATGACTTCATAATATATGCACGTATGAAAATGCCACAGTGAAACCCCGTTAATTTGTGCAATTAATGTGTGTTAAAAATAAATACATACATATGTATATAATATAAAGGAAAGTCAGCAAAACCCCCTAAGAGTTGTCATGAATTGACCATACATTAGCATTTAGAAGATTCAAGTACAGCACATTTACAAAGTAATGCTCAATAAATACTAAATTCCTCTTTTTCATGGCATCTTCCTACGAATTCCAGATTCTCAGGGAATTAATTCTAATCATTCGAGTCCTGATCAACAGAGAACATGCCTCATGTTCACCAGGAACTTGAGACTTGAGTTTAAGTGTTTTCATTACTGATCGACCATATTAGTGAATAATACCTAACCTGTGACTGCTTGTTTTCTCCAAGCCAGAAGGTCATAGATCACTCTGTGGTTAGGGAGTTTGTCTAGCATATGCAGTGCCCTGGGTTTGATCCCCTAGGATCACAAAAAATTAGCTGGGAGTGGTAATGCACACGTGTAATGCAACACTCAGGAGGCTGAGGCTGGAGAATTGCTCAATTGAATTCAAGGCCAGCCTGGCCTACATGGTAAGTTCAAGACCAGACTGGACTGCTAAGTGAGACCCTATCTCAAAATTAACTAACTATCTAATTAACTAGATAACTAATTAACTAACTAGATGCTTAAATAAATAAAGGTAATCATTTTAAAAAGATTTCAAGGAACACAAAAAATGAAAAGATGATACCACTGATGGAATAAAATGATTTTCTAATAATTTATTACAAAGAAATATATGTCTTCAAATTTTGGGACAGAGAATTCACAACAATCATTAGAAAGATGGTCATTAAGCTATAAGAGAACACAGATAACAAAATCATGAAAATAATAAAAATTAGAAATTCAACACAGATAAAACTCTGGAGCAGAAAACTATAACAAATGAAATTAAAATACAATGAACATATCAAAGCAGACTTGATCACATAAAATAAAGAACTTGTGACCTGGAACATAAGTTATTTGCAATTATCCAGAGGAGCAAAATGAAAAAAATATAAAATGAATAAAAAATGATGTAGAGATGCTGTGAATTATGGCACACCGTTAAGTGAAACAATATTCACTTGAATGTTCAAGAAAGAAAAGATAGAAATACAATGAAAGCTTATGAAAATAAGTAAGCTGATCTGAAAGACTGAAGCAGGAGGAAAACACAAGTTCAGGACCAACCTGAACAATGTGGTAGCTCTGTCTCACAATAAAAAACAAAGGATGCTGGAGATATAACTTAGTCAAAAAATTATGGGATTAATCTGTATTTCCACAAGAAAAATAAAATAAAATAATAGAAAATTTTCATATCTGACAAGAAATATGGATATGCAGGCATATTTCAAATTCTTTGATCCTCATGAATAGATTCAACACAAACGGGATTTCAGGAGACACATCATAATTCAACTGGCCAAAATCAAGACAGCATTTTGAAAGTAGCAGGAGAGAAGAAAACCATCTCATATAATAGTCTCATGAGTAGATTTCGCAGCAAAAACTCCTAATATGCTAGGAAACACTGAGATGCTATATTCAAAGTAGTAGAAGAAAGTCCTGCCAACTATGTATACTTTATCCAGTAAAGCCATACTTCAGAAATAAAGGAGAGGGCTAGAGGAGTCGCATAGAAGTTAAAGTACTTGCCTAGCAAGCACAAGGCCCTAAGTTCAATTCCCCATCACCACATAAAGCCAGATGTGGTGGCACAAGCCTATAGTCTTAGCACTCAGGAGGCTGAGACAGGAGGTTTGCCATGAATCCAGGCCAGTCTGGGCTACATAGTGAGTTCAGGTCCAACCTGGGCTTTAGAACAAGACTCTTGTAACCCGCGCGATCGTCTCGCCAGCAAGAACGCGCGCGGGCACCAGGATCCTTCTGCAGCAATCGTTTATTATAACATTGATGAGAGGAAGACCCCAAGCCCCAAAATGGCACGGTTTATATATCCTTTAGGTTACATCTGGGTGGGGTGTTGGTTCCTGATTTGCAGAGGCCAATCAGGCCATATGACGAGTCCGAATGACGTGACTC
>PVKB01002617.1:0-61093 GCA_004027205.1 Ctenodactylus gundi | reverse complement strand
TTTAACTATAAGATAAAAATGTAAAAACACAAAAATACAACCTACAACATGTCAATGAATATCCAATATATAAGAAGTAAATTATGACATAAAATATATGTGAGGGTTGTCAGAGTAGAAAGGTCGAGTTTTTGTGTGTGATCGAAGTAATTAGCAGCTTAAAATAGTTAATTAAGACTAATAGATTTTACTTAAGGCTCATGATAAACACAAAGCAAAAACCTGTAGAAGTTATGATACTAAATGTATACTCCTGACTATATGAGGTAATGGATATGTTAATGAACTTGATAATTTTCCCACAACTTTACTCATATCAAATTATCATCTTGTATACTTTAAATGTACAATCATCTCTCAATATTCATAAAATATTCGTGTTGGGATCTCTTATGAATATCAACGTTGTGCATGCTTAAGCTCCTTATACAACGTGATATAACACTATAATGTAATCTCTGCACATCCTCCTGTAAATTTTAAATTGTCCCTAGATTAGTGTAACACCTGACATAATCTAAATAGCACGTAAGCAGTCATTTATATTGGATTTTTGCAAAAATGATGTTGAATATATATGTTCACTACAGAAATATTTTTTCCCAAATATTTCTTATTCACAATTACTTGAATCCGTAGGTCCTGACCCTGTGGCTGTAGAAGGCTGACTGTAACAAATTTTATTTGTCAAATATGACACAACACAGCTGAAAAGTATACCTTTTTAAGGGCCTATATTTTTTTCATATGGAAGTCAGAATATACAAACAGGTATCTAAAGTCCCTGCTGGTCTCAAGATTTTTTGTGAGACCAAATCAGCCTAAAAAGAATGATCTCTCTGATATGAGAGACCCAGATCACAACTCTTACGGAACTTAAAATTAAAAAAAAAAAAAAAAAACCAAAGTGAAACAGGAGGATAGGGTGGGGAGGCAAGGAGAGGTGAGTAGGGGGAGTGACAAAAGGAGAGTGGGAAAGTCTTTGTAACCTTGACAAAATACATATATGCACAAAATCCTCAACTTCATTGTAAACCTTAAATTTTGCACTAATACATATCAATAAAATGGGGGAAAAATAAGATTTTAAAGTATTTTTAAAAATCTCAATCACTTTCTGCATTGTCACAGTGGAGGCGTTTGTAAAAGTAATCAGTAATTTAAGTAAATGGGGTGGTTAAAATCTTAAAACCAAGTCAATAAGATGAGGGGTCAAGTTTTTGATCAAAGGGACTGGATCTTTTGGCCTGCTCTGAATAAAGCCTTAATTTGGCAAGCTTAACATAATTTTTTAAGAGCCTAAATTTTAAGAAGAATTAGATTTACTAAAAAGAAAATGTTCTTTAAATTTTAGGTAATTATAATCATCCCAACATTGAAAAAAATCTTAAATTTGTGTGCTCATAATAAAACTTATTTTTCTTTTAAGATAAAAGATACATGCATTTACACAGTTTCAAAAGATTATTTGTTCTGCATTTACTAATGTCCTTGACTACATGCTTATTCTATTGTTACTTTTGCTTTTTGTTTTTTGAGACAGGGTCTCACTCTGTAGGCTAAGATGGTCCTGAGCTCACTGTGGAACCGAGACTGGCCTTGCACTCAGGGAAATCCTCCTGTCTCAGCCTCTGTAATCCACTGGGATTACAGGCATGCACCACCACACCCACGTCAGGCTTATGTGGTGCTGGGGAATCAAACTCTGGTACTTAGCACTTGACTTAGTGCTTGCTAAGCACTAATCTCTGAGCCACTCCTCCAGCCCAACAATGTCTTCTATTTTGTGGTTAAAACAAAGTCTTTCGCACAATCTTTCTGTCTTGTATGGGTACAATGATAATTTCTTAATTCTGCACTGACTCTTTAGGTTTAGGTGAAAGAATAGCTAACTATGAGAATTACTATATTGGTCCTGAGAATTGTAATCAAGCTAATTAGAGTCCTCAATACAGAGAAGTTCAGATTTTGACTTTATAGGATACCCCCAAGACCTTGGGGAAAAACAAGCCATCATACACACACACACACACACACACACACACACACACACACACACACACCCCGAGAGGGGGAGAAAGTAAGACGGAGAGAAGGAGAGAAAGGGAGGGGGAGAAAGAAAGAGAGAGTGAGAAGTCAGCTGAAGGGTAACAAAAAATACAATGAAAGAGACAAACATTCTCATTTAACATAACCCACTTTTTCCTTGTTTTAAGTGGTCATCAAAGTTAGCAGAACAATCTGGAAAGATGCTATAGGATGCTAAAGATAATGCAAACAAGTGGATTAAAGCTAAGCAAAGGATAGAGATTGGATATCTGTTGGCTTTACAAAAGTGTACACTTGGACATGTTTTGTTTACATGCAGAGATAATGCCAAAATGTAATGAAAAGATTAAGATGAGGGGAGAAAAATAAATAAAATATTACCACTTAAAAATGGTACCTTACTGCTGTAAGCCATTAAAGGAATACCTAACTAGTTTCAGCATTAAGTGAGTTCCAAAGATCACACATTTTAAGACAGAGCTAGGGTCAGAATCATTGTTTTCTCATTCACAATTTAGTGTTTAAACTAGTTTATCACATGCTTCCAATAAGTTGAATCCTTATAGAATGTGTTTATAGTGTACTAACTAAATTATTTATGAAGTATATTCCAAATTATCAAAATAATTTAAATTCCCTGTGTAGTGGGGGGTAAGAAAATTCCCCCCCCCCAAAAAAAAACACCCCAGAATTTACTAATTAGTAAATCACTAACTGCCAAACTAAAAAAGCAAGGGAAGAAATAAAGTGTGCTTATTAAGATACATTAGAAAAACAGTAAGAAAATAGTCATATATGAAAAGAAAAGTGAAACTTTGTTCAATAAATAGTTGATCACAGATGCTACAGAAAGCCTACCATGTGTGTGGGGACACATTTCCAAACTCCTTATCTCCTTTTTCTTTGTGGCTTGAGTTCAATATTTACTCTGAAAAGCTCAATTTACAATTCTTAATCCATCCATTCCTTGGTTTTAATGTTGTAGACTGCAAAGGAATTGTAGCAATTCTCAAGGTAAAATTTAATCATAAATTTCCTCTTTCTACAATAGGTCACAAAAGCAGGGTAAGTAGACAGTAAAGTATGGGTTAACATTCTGGTGGATGCTGTCAGAAAACCTGTTCCCCTGTAGCTACCCAATGTGCATCTGCCATATAGACAGAGAGATAGATCCGTTCTGCTACCAGAGATGAATGTAAGCCCCATTAAACTAAAGGGCTATGTAATTTTCTACAACGATAATAATACCAAATATGGCTCAGAAAAAATTCACACCCTCATCTTTATCAAATGAACCTGCAGGAATTCATTCAAACTTTCAAATAGGGAGCCGCTGGAACTAGGATATCCACAGGGGTGTTGGAAGAAATAGAGGGCCGTGAGATAGGAACGCAACAACCACAACAAAAGACTTGGAGAATTTTTTTAAATCAGAATTTCAATTCCAACCTTATTAAATGGAAGCGGACTAGCCCTCTCACTGTAATATAACTGAATAAAGTCTATGAAGCAATTGTTTCGAGACATGGAACAGGCGGCAACGAAGGATATAATATAGCCAAGAGAAAAATAAACTCTAAGTTCTCTGTCAGTGAGCAATTCATAATGTCAGCTCAAGGAGATGAGGTCTAAGCACAGTGTGAATGGGACAGTAGAGAAAATTAACCTGACTGTGAAAATTTATTTGATTAACCCACAAGAAATCAAGAAAAGATAAAATACATAAAACAACTACAAACAACTAGAGGGTATGGTACACCTAATGTGAGCACATATCCTTTTACTATCAAACTGGATAAAAATGAGGCCTAAATATCTATGGACAGCAGACAATATACTTTACATAAACACACAGATTCATTGAAAATTAATGCAAAAATAAAACTAGTGTAGCTATGCTAATTTCACACCAAGCATATTATGAAACAAGTAAAGTAACGAGAGATAAAATGTAAGTATGTACACTCTGATGACGTCTATCACAACTCTTATGGAACTTAAAATGAAAAACAAAGTGAAACAGAGGGGTAGGGTGGGGAGGGCGGGAGGGGTAGGGGGAGGGACAAAAGGAGGGGGGGGGAGGGAAGCCCTTGTCACCTTGACAAGATACCAAGATACGTATGTGCACAAAATGCTCAACTTCATTGTAAACCTTAAACTTTGCACTTATGCATATCAATAAAATAGGAGGAAAAAAACAACACTAAGATACCATCTAACCTCAGAGAGAATGGTCAATATCAAGAACACAAACAGCAATCAATGCTGGCATGGCTGTGTGGAGAAAGGAACTCTCCTACACTGCTGGTGGGAAGGTAAACTACTAAAACCACCATGAAGGGCAATATGGAAATTCCTCAAAAGACTGGAAATAAATAATCCCTTTGATCCAGCAATACCTCTTCTGGGAATCTTTCAAAAAAATCAAAAGCATCATATAGCAGAGATCCATGTGTACCCACGTTCACAGCAGCACAACTAACAATAGCTAAAGTGTGGAAGACACCAAAATACCCATCAACAGACCAGTGGATGCATAAATTGTGATATATGTACACAATGGAGTACTCCTTGTCTATAAAAATAGTTTTGTGGATTTTTTAGGTAAATGGCTGCAAATTGAGGCTATCATACTCAGTAAAGTGAGGCAGGTACAGAAGGTTAAATGTCACATCATTTCTCTAATATGAAAAATCCAGAATACAGTCATTAAGTAGAACTAAATGGGGAGTGGGTAGAGGGAACTAGTGGGGATGGAGAGCATATGGGAGGGCCAGAGAGGGAGAGGGGAAGGATTCCTAATTTTGACCTGATATATAAATGCACAAAATACTCAAGTTCCATGTAAACATTATGTATCACATACATACATATCAAGAAAGAGGGAAAATGAAGGGATTACACAATTTCCTCCTCTTTCTTTACTATAGTTTTCTATCACATTGGCTTGTATTGTAATAGTTATAATTGAGATAGCCTAAACTTAACTACCTCAAAGCATCGTATTTATAAAGAGGAGAAAAGTTAGTCTATTATTTATAAGCATACGTTTGAGATATCAAAGTGTTGTTAAAAAGAGAACATTGAATCAAAGAAATTAAACTATGCTGGGAATACAATTTTGTAAGCAGGGTTAGATCTTTTATTGAACTTGATTGTGCTAAACAGTGTTATAGGCACTTGGATTACCACAGCAAATTCAGAGAGATTATTTATAGCTTTTATTAAATTTCAAATCTGACTAGCCTGAGAAAAGCCTAAATTATAAAATAAAATTGGATAATCTGGTTTCATCAAAGTTAAAGGCTATTGTTCTTAGAAAAATACCCTTAAGAAAATGAAAAAATATTGAGGTTTCATCTCAGTTCAGTAAGAACAGCTATTATTAAGAACTCAACAAACAACAGATGCTGGCTAGGATGTGGGGGAAACGTACTACATTGTGACTTTGCTGTTGGAAATGTAAATTGGAACAATTATGGAAGTCAGTATGGAGATTCCTCAAAAAACTGAAAATATTCCTTTTGACCCAGCTGTACCTCTTCTAATTATCTTTCCTAAAAAATTAAAAGCATCATATAACAAAGATACGTGCAACTAATAATGTCTATATCATGGAAGCTGCTGCTATGTCCTTCAACAGATCAATGGGAAAAGAAAATGTAGTGCATATACACAATGGAGTACTACTGTATTATATACAAAGATAAATTTGAGTCATTTGTAAAGGGATGCATCTTTCGACCAGTATGTCTAGCGAAATTAATCAGACTCAAGAAACTACATATTTTATGGTTTCACTAATTTGAGAAACCCAAGTTCAAATAAGTAAAAGAACTAAGGAAGAGAGATAATAGAAAGTGGGGGAAAGAATTTGGGGAAAAGGAGACAGGAGGAAGAAGGAATCAAGAGGCGCTCTGAGGGGCCTGATAGAGGGAAAGAGATGGTACAGATTATGCAACGGGTACCTACATCAAGGTCTCAACATGAATACATACATTACATATTATAAATATATACTAATAAAAGCAACTTTGGGTGGGAAAGAAAATGGAAAAAAGCCTCCGACTAAAAATATTTTCATTATTCATTCGTAAGACTTGCACAGAAAACATAAAAGTTCTTAGAGCTTATTTATGAGATGACCAATGCAACTAAAGTTAGGGAAATACTTGAAAAAATAATTTTAAAGTAACGTTTGTGAATGGCCAATAAACAAATAGAAAAGATAATATCATTAATCGTGAAAGAAATGAAAATCAAAACTTCAAGGTGGTGCCAATTACTAAAATAATAAGTCACTGAAAATTTATTATTGGAGAATATGTGGAGCAAAAGCTAATTATTCCTGAGGAGGATGCAAAATGGTGTACTTTACGAGGAGACTGGCATTTCTTTTCAGTTTAACATATACTTATCATGTCACCTAAGATTTTACCCCTAGATATTTCTTAGGGTAAATGAAATCATATATCTGAATACTTCTATGTGAATGGTCATAGAAGCCTTATTCAAAATAAACAACTCACCTCTTCTTGAACAGGTGATGGCCTAACTTTAAAATAATGTGTACATTCCCACAATAAATTACTAATTAACTGTGAAACGAAAAAAAATTGAGACAGCTTCTTGCTTTGTAGTCCAGATTAGTCCAGAACTCACTGTCTAGTCCAGATTGATCTAGAAGTCAATACAATCCCCTTTCCTCAGCCTAGGATTACAGCAGTGCACCAGAGTGCCAAGCTATTGTGTGGTGATGGGGCATCATACTCGGGGCTTCTTCCTTCCAAAGCAAGCTCTGTAATTACTAAGCTATGCCCTCAACCATGAAAAGGAAATTAAAAGAAAAAAACTGCTGAGCAAAGACAGTAGACTCAAAATAACATACATTGACATTTAAATAAAAGCCAAGAAAATACCAATCAAGCTATAATATTAGAAATCAAATCAGTGGTTATCTTAAACCAAAGGTGCCATATTGTCTGGAAGCTACATGAGTGTACTTTTAGTGGTGACAGCCAGTGATGTGCAATTTTCTTCATCTTCACAATGATTTCTTTTCTGGCTTGAAATTGGTTATGCTGGACTATTTACACTATTAATCTTATCTGGGGAAAAGTTAAATATCAGGGATTCTTTTAATTGAAGAACCAGTTTTTAAACATTTCCCAGCATAATGCTATTTTAACCTAAAAGTTTCATATCTTAGTCATAATTGTAGTCACATAACTAGAAATAAATATCAAAACATATGCTGTATACTTTTAGTGAATTTATTATACTATTATAACTTGACTTTTTAAAAATAGACAAAAGACTTCAACCAGTACATCACAGAAAGTTACATGAGTGAACAATAAACTCATGAAAAGATTCTCAACGATGCTTGTCAAGAGGGAAACTCAAATTAAACTCGTGGTCTGATAGCTTGTCACGCCTACACCCTTGGCTCAAATTTAAATTATGTCTCTAATATCAAATGGTGGCAAGGATTCTGAGCAGCTAGAACCCTCATAAGTCAGTGAGGGAAATGTAAAATGATCCACTAGAAAACTAGTTTGGCCCTATCTCACATAGTTAAGCCTACATTTACCCAAATTTTTGACACTTGTCTAAGAGAAATGAAAAACATATGCCCACCAAATATCTGTACAAGAATACTCCCAGCAACCTTAATTTCAAAAGCCAAAGACTGGGAAGAAAAAGCGTCAAAGGACCATGAGTAAGCACAGTGTGGGCTAGTCATACAATGGAATACCATTTGGTGAGTGAGAGAAGCCCGAAACTACAGAGTGAACAAGGCTGTATGCCTGCATTTATATTAAGTGCTAGAACAAACAAAAGTAACTTGTGATAAAAGAAATCAGTCTGCCCGTGGGAGAGTGGTCAAACAGTACAATATTTGCCAAGGTTAATTGGGCTCTGTGCTTAAAATTAATGTACTTCATTGTATGGAAAGAGATTTCATCTAATTAACAAAAGAAACTGTCAGGTTTAAAATGTTGTCAAACACCGGCAATATACTTGTAAGGGTTTGGTGTTTTGAAGCTCGATTTGCACATGAGAAGCACTTGGGAATATTTTAAAAATACACAATCCTTCCCCTCCTCTTACCAAATGCTGAGAATCACTACCTTGCTACTGTGACAATTTCTGTATCAATTAGAAAGTTGCCAAGATAATTGAATAGTTTTGACGCATTCTTTAGTACAAGAATCAATCTCCATGTCCAAATGTGCAATCTTATGCTTACCTAGAAGTGAATTATTGATACGGAGACATGGTTAAAATATTAACAACTGTGTCACACATCGCAGAAACAGATTTATCCCAAAAACATTAGCTCCAAAACTAAAAGTAAGGGTCTATTTTATTTTTCATCTAAGTCCACATAAGGTAAAAATCCAAAAGAAACAACAATCATGCCTGTATATGCTATTAAATTATAGGTAGTACTGTAAAATTAACCTTCTCTTTCACACCGATTTGCAAAACATCTTTCATTAGCGGGGTTGTTTTCCTGCAATTAGAATGGAGTTCTTTCAAAACGCATGCAGTCCAGCAGTAAATAATAGCAACAAAATCTCAAATAGAGAAAAAAAACTTTTTTAAAAAGGACCCAAGAGAACAGAAAATGAGATCGCTACTAGAGAAATAAATCGAAACAATGAGAAACTAGACTTGAAATGCAATGAGAAACTTGCAATTTCCTTTTCTACTTTAGGACTTTTCGCCCTATAAAAGAGATTCATAGTTAACCCAAATGCATAGCCAACAGCAATGCAACTTAAATAAATTGTATAGAACAAAGAACCTCTTAGTAATCTCCTGGTAACCTAAATCAAAGACTAACGAAAATCACTTTTGGAAAGTTCCTTTCCTTCGGTAGTCAGCTTCACCTTTTTTGAGATGAGAGTTTAGGATTATGTGACTTCTGAGGCTGGGTCTACTTTGGACAATGTAATTCAACCTTACGACCAATATATTTTATTTTCTCGGATGAGGCTTACTTGTAGAATATGGGAGCAATTCTCGGGTCCCCATAACAACAACAACAAAAAAAAAATCCAAACCGTGGATTTTACTTTGTCATTGGGTACAAAAGAGGTTGAGCAACTGAACAGACTGATGCTCGTTCCAATTCAACTTATTCCTCATCTTTCTCTGCATTGTGCACCTCCTTAATTTCTGAACGTCAAAACTGAAGTCCTAAACTTTTGTTCTGCACTAAAGCTTCAGCCAGTTTATGATGTCAACCTCTGTGTTCTCTTAGAGGATGACTATTGTTTAAGGAATCTCTGCATTTTCTTTGCAGATAAAAAATTCATGTAATGCATTTCAAAATGAGCTTAAATTGTATGATTTGGTGAATCAAATGGTCACACATGCACTTAAGTTTATAAGACTAAGCAGTATGGTGGTGAACTTTGTGGAAGAACTATCAACAGAGAAGATTGATATAAAAATGAAAATAAATTTATTGGTTTAGAATTATATGTGCAATGTACCTGTTTTCAGGTTCTAGTCAGTAGCTTCACAACAAACAATCTGAGTTATTCATGGTCAAATTAGAAATAACAATCATTTTAGTTCATCTGAAATGAGTTCTCATCCAGAGAGAACAGCAGACTAATTTCTCCACTGGTAATTTTAGCAGAGAGAACAAGTTTGTCTCAGAACATGAATTGCAGAGAAGACAATCAATTATTTAAAAATAAATAAATCCGCATTTCTCTTCCATCATATGTATGTAAAGTATCCTACAAAATATTAAACCCTTCACAAAGTCAATAAAATAAGAGCAAACTTTCTAAGTAAGTGGAAACAGAGTGACTTCCTACTAAATGAGATACCCGAATAGGATCGATAGCTTCCTAACATTATAGACACGATATATAAGCTACAAAAATTAATCAAGAAATCGCAACTTGAAAGAGAAAAAAGATTAACTGAGATTAATGCTAAAATGAACACAAGTCTACAGATGACATTATTGTTTAAGAATTATCTCAAGAAATCTGTAAAAACTCACCCCTAGAATTAATAAATGAGTTAAGAAAGATTGCATAATGGAAGACTAACAGAGAAAATCAAATCACATTTTTATATTTTAATAACGAACATATGACTGGGCTCAGTGTTACAGGCCTGTAATTCCAGCACTCTGGGATGCTGAGGTAGTAGGATTCAAGCTCAGCCCGGACAGCTTAGTGACTCAATAAGACCCTGCTTCAAAACCAAAATTAAAAAGAGAGCTGAGGATATAGATCAGTGCAAAGACCCTGAGCTTTTGGTCTCAAATACAAAATAATAATAATCACATTGATATATGGAAACTGAAATTTAAAAGCATAAAAACATTTAAAACCACTGGAAATGATGTATTTGAATAGACATATAGTTCTGATAGTTCTGCCTCTCTAGAATGCTAATTCTTACAAAAAACGTATGAAGCATTGATACACAAAATAACATGGATAAATCTCCAGAGTATTTGTCAGAAGGTTTTATATTACCTAATTGTTCTATTTATGTAACTTTTTTGAAATGACAAAACTATGGAAGTGGAGAACAGATGAGTGGATACTAGAGGTTAAGAAGGGAGTGGGTGTAAAAACTGTTGGTATGTTTATTAAAAGGCTGCTGCTTGTGGTGAAAATGCTCTGAATCTTGACTATATCCATGGGAATAACCTGGATGTGATATCATATTGTGCTTGAGGTGAGATCTAAATGGAGTATACAGGGATCTAGGTAAAGTGCATCTTTAATTTTTTTACAACTGTGTGTGAATTTGCAATTATCTAAAAATGTCTTTTAAATGATGGCTATTTGTGACATTAGATAAATGCAAATCAAAACATCGCTGAGATATGATCTTACCCCAGTGAGAATGCCGCATATCAAGAACTCAAACAGCGATCAATGCTGGTGAGGTTGAGGAGCAAAAAGAATCCTTTTGCATTGCTAGTGGAACTGTAAACTGATGCAAGCATTGTGGAAAGCAATATGGAGATTCCTCAAAAGGCTGGAAATAAATATTTCATTTGATTCAGCAATACCTCTTCTAGGTATCTTTGTGTAAGAGTTAAAAACAACATACATGATGTTCTCAAATTTTTTCCATTTGAAACTTGAGAACATCATGCTATCTCATGGAACTTAAGAGGAAAGACAAAGTGAAAGAGAGGGACAGGGCGGGGCTGGAGGGAGGGAGGGTAGGGTGGGGGGAGGGACAAAAGGAGAGTGGGAAAGCCCTTGTCACCTTGACCAGATAGGTGTGTGCACACAACGCTCAACTCCATCGTGAACCTTAAATTTTGCAGTTGTACATATCAATAAAATGGGGAAAAAACAACATACAATAGAGATAGTTGTATATCCATGTTTATAACAGCATAACTAATAATAGCTGAATTGTGGAAGACATCAAAATATCCATCAATAGCTCAATGGATACAAATTGTGGTATATGTATACAATGGAGTATAAATCCTTCCATAAAGAGAGATAACTTTGAGGCTTTTGTAGGTAAGTGGATTCTACTTGAGACCATCATGCTTAATGAAGTAAGTCAAACTCGGAAGATTAAATATCATACGGTTTCTCATGAGAAACCCATAAAACAGGCATAGTATAGAAGCAAATGGGTGTGATAGTGGGAGTCAGGGGGATAAGGGCTGGAGTAGGAGGGCAAAAAATGGGGAATGGAGGGGATTGTAGTGAGGACATCATATATAAATAAAATGGAAAAAAGGAAAATATCAAAATAAATAGTTAAATAAAGGCTGTTTTTGAAAAGCTGTATTGTCTTGGGTCTAAGCCTGGAGGTAGGGGAAGCTATTAGGATCCTATGTAACACAGGGGCACCAGGACATTGGACAGAGCTGAGCTGGTATTTAGGGAAGCGAAAAAAAGTATGCAGTTACGATATATTTGGGGAGTAGGAACAGTCCTGGACCATGGGGTTAGGGGACAAAAGACTGAGGAGAACTTCTAATTCTTAGCTTTTTTACTTAGACCACTGACATATTAAAACTTCATATTTTGAGATAATAATGATCTGGAGAAGACAGTTCTAAGTAAGAAATCTAGGCCTACTACAGTCAAGACATCCATTGGACAGTAAAATTGAGACATTAAGTAGAAAATGCAGTAGACACAGGTGGAGCACAGATAAAAGGTGCAGGATAGGCTGCAGAGACTTTAAAACAATTCCCAGCATACAAGCAGGTGTTGATGCCAGAATTTGATGAGAACGCTTGCAAGGACAGTACTGACAGAAAAAGACGAAACAAAATTTAAACTAAGGTGGCAGTTTATTGGAAAGAGAAGTATCTATCAAAAGGCCATAGAAAAGACAAGCCAACGAAATTGGAATGGGAGGTCTCAGAAAAAGGCCAGAAGAAAGCGGCCAATGGTGTCAAATCCACTGAAAGGCAACATCAAATGAAAATAAATAACCAAAGTTTTTGGTATTCGGGAGGTTGTTGGTTAATGTGCCTATGGTAATCTCTGTAGAACTGAGAAGGTCGTATAAGAAAATAAGTAGAGAAGGAGAGACATTTATTTATCCCTTTAAAATAGGATGATTGATGAAGGGAGAGTGGAGATGAGTGGAAGTGGGAGGTTTTTTTGTTTGTTTGTTTGAGATTTGAAACACTAGCACATACATACATGCTGTGAAGAAAAATAAAGGACAAGAAGTTGGAGCAAGAGAATTGTTAGGAGGAACATCTTTGACAAAATAAAGGGCCTGGGATCTAGAACTCATGTGAGGAATGGGACCTTTTAAGCGTAGTGGAGCATTTCATTCTAAAATATCAATGCAGATTGGATGGGAAATCTGGTGTTGGGAGGATGAAGCATTTTCCTTTAGGAACTTCTATTTTCTGAAGTACAGTAGGATAAATGCTGGATTTAGAGTCGGAGAGATCTTTGTTAAATCCCTGTGTTCCGCCCCCTAGGAAGTGTGACTGGTGTGACCTGGTCTTACTGCCGTTGTGCCCTCATTTTCTACCACTGCTCCTTCTTCATCCTACTCCAGACATACTGACCCACAAGGCAACTCACGAGCGCCTTCCTGCGTCAGACTTTCTGTTCTTTTTGCTTGGGATGTTATTCAAACAGACCTATGTATTGCCTGTATTATTATGGAATTAAAGACAACAGAATTATTCAAATCAAGACTCCACTGTTTACTACTATTCTCTGAAAGAAAGTAGCGAGACAGGAAGACCATTTAGAGCTAAGGTCCACATATTCAGCATTCTAACACTTTGAAGTAAAAAATGACGCAGCAAAATGAGGAGCAAATAAGCAAAAGTAGCCTAGTCACTTGAGCAAGCACTCAGATTTCTCCCTGAAAATTGTCTTTCTCTGCAGCTGGGTCTTTCATTCGAACACATCTTTTGCTTTTTTCTTGGGACACAGGAAGACATGAGACAGGAATTTTGTTCAGTGGTATGATGTGGTCCTGAAGAAAGATGTGGCTGTAAAGTTCCGGCATTGCAATGCTGAGCAAAGCCTACATTGCTCCTGACAGCACCTCATTCAAATATCTTCAGAAATGCCCCTACTTCAGAGAAGTGCTTTCACCATACTTACGAAAAGAGCACCCCCATTCTCCATCCCATTCACTCTATATTAGGTTTTCCTTGCCACTGTTTTTATTCTTTAGCACTAATCATCACCTATGGATATATTTTTATTTGGCATTGATCTGAATTCCTCTATAAGTTTGCATTTTCTGCGAAGGAAAATATTTTGTTTTGTGTATTGCTGTTTTCCCAGGATCTAGTCCTAGCACATAGTTCATACTCAATACCTATCTGATGGGTGGGTGATTGGCGGCATGTTCTCTCTCCCGCAGTTTTCTTTTTCATGAAGTAGGGGTAATAATGTCAAACTCTATGAGCTGTTTTTAGAAGTTAGAGAAAATAGCATACTCGTGGACTTATAGGGCCTATGCTTGTGTCAGATTCATGGGGTTACTCCCAAATAACATCAGAAGTAGTTGTTGTTATTATTATCAGTAGTAGTAGTATTCCAAGTACATTTAATTTATACCTTATGAATTTAAATATCACAAGGAAAACCTCATTGAAAATTATCTGTAAATCAGTAAGGATTTACCCCAAATTCTCACTGAGAGAGACTATTTGGTCTAACCACTTACATGAGTTAGTTAAAGTCCATACAGTGTGGAGACACTTGCATATCAGAGACCAGCTCACAGAAGCCAAACTAGGAGAACAGCCTACGTGTCCATCAACAAATGAATGGATTAAAAATGGTGCATTTACACTGTCTTAGTTACTTCTTCATTGCTGACTCAATACCCGACATCCACAAACATAGAGGCGGAAAGGTTTATTTTAGCTCACAGTTTCAGAAGGTCACAAAGTCCATTTATGGGCAGCCCGCAACAGTGGAAATACATGGCAAAGGCAGAGGTGGAGGCAGCTCCTCACGACATCACAAACAGGAAGGCAAGTTGAGACTAGTTGAGACCAGTCCTAGTACCCCAAGGAAGGCAGGAAGCAGCTTATATATCCTTCCAGGTCTCATCCCAGTGATCAGCCCCTCCTGCATCCAGGTGTGGAAGGTGTAGCAAGCCCCCACTACACTACATGCCTTTAATCCAATTTACGTGCCTGTAATCCACCCCTCCAGACTAGGCCCCAATCTCCCAACAGCACATGGTTCCATAGATAATATATAACATTCACATACATGAGACTTTGGGGGGACATTTCAGATCCAAACCACAATATACACAGTGGTGTATTATTCAGCTATAGAGGAGAACAAAATTCTCCCATTCACAAGAAAGTGGATGGAGTCAGAGGACGTCATATTAAGGAAAATAAGCCCGTTTCACCACGACAAGTATTATACGCTCCCTCACATATGTGAAATATAGAAAAATAAAAAAAAGAAGGTAACAGAAAAATAGGAAAAATATTCCGAAAGTGAATGAGTACCAAAAGGGGTTAGGGGAGTTTAAAGGATGGTCATAAGGCAAGTACGTGATCAAAGTATGTTATGTGCATGTATTGAAATGTCCTAGCAAAGCACATTTATCTATAATTATGTGTGTTAGGAAGAAGACATGAGATTGAAAAGCTTTTTAGTGAGTACATACAAATCTCTTCAATGCTTGGGAATGATATTCCCAGACATAAATTGAATCTCTTTCTCTTGTCGTAAAGCATGTTGTGTCTGAATTATCTCTCATGCTAAAGGGAGCCAGATCCCTCAGAGGAGCTTTCCAAAGCCTGTCTAGCTTGCTGAGAAGTGCACAGTCATTTTTAGGAGCTCTATTGATCCTGGCGGTCAAAGTAATGACTGGCGATACACTGCTTATTATTGTGTACGTTATTAATGTAAGTTTACAGCAGCACTTTATTTCCACATTCTCCTCGGCTTAGCACATTTGCTGTTGGGCATATGGGAGATAAATCATGTCTGAGTTCATAAATGGCAAGTAGAAATCAAGGGAACTTACAGCAGGAAGCAAGTCACCCCTTCATTATTCCTAGACAAAAAAAATAAAGGATTGAAGTCTGGCCGAATTCTTTATTTCTCTTAATACAGATGCCCTCATCATTCTTCCTATTTTTTTTTTTCCTCCACTACAGTGTTGGGGATTGAAACCAGGACGCACTGCAAGGTAGGCAGGTACTGTACCACTGTGCTATACATACAGCCCCCAAGTAGTTCCTTAGCCTGATTTTAAGTCAATTGAGAAGTTTGTTTTAAAAGGCATAATCTGGAGGTTGGAGGAATGGCACAGCAGTTAAAGTGTTTGCCTTGCAAGTGCAAGGCCCCAGGCTTGATTCCCACTGCACCACATAAAGCTGGGCATGGTCCTGCACGCCCGTAATCCTAGCAATCGGAGGCTGAGGCACGAGGATTGCCCTGAGTGCAAAACCAGCCTGGGTTACATACTGAGTTCAGGACTAGCCTGGCTACAAAGAAAGACTCTGTCTCCAAATGAATAAATAAATAATAAACAAATAAATAAATGGCAGCGTCTGGAGCCCTACATGATTAAATCTACCTGATTTTTAATGTGCTTCCACAATAAAGTTTACCAAACTCTTTATATGATTCTGGTGATGCTTCAGGTTTTAGATATAGTAAAATTAATCGTTACTGGTGGTATCTCTTTCTACAAGTTTTCCCTTTTATTTCTGTATGTTGAAATCTAGCTCATAGTTCAAGTTAACCTTCACAGTCCATTGTGGCGCCCTTCTTGGTAGGTTCGGGGCCTTTGTCACAGCAGGGGAAGCTCCGGCCTCAGAGTATATGAGGCCCTGGCATATAGTATTTAGCATAGTGGTGGAGACACTCCCTTAGATTTCCGCTCCGTTCTCCCTACACGTTTCTTGCTCTGTGAGTCTGCCGTCTTACCAGCTTTGGAAAGGGATTGATTCATCCATCGGGCTCCTTAAACATATTTGGAGTCTTCGTATTTAGTAATAATCTCCATGTGGGGGTGTGGGGTTAGAGTGTATAGGAATGTCTCTGCAAAGCAATTGGCTGAACTTGTCGTTTCGTCCCTTTCATTCATGATCATAGGTGAGAGGCTAATCTCCCTTGACATCCTAATGTATAACGGCATAACTTTCAGTGCATCAAGGCCTCAGGGAATATGAACCTGAGAAAATACCAAAAAATACCAGACAAAGCCTTCTTATCTTCCTTCTCACCATGCCACTCCATTTTGTGCTGTTTGCCTTGAAGGTCACAGTCCATTTTGTGCTGTTTTTTTCCTTTCCTCTCTTCCAGGGAAGGTTTTAACCTAATCCTCCAGTTATCAACTGGGCATGAAAATTTCCTATTTGCCCCCATCCTAGTAGGAAGCTAAATTAATGGAGGAAGAGCAGTTGTTTTCACACCGTCTCTCTAAAGACAGATATTAGTGTTATCATCTTTGGTCCCGGGTTTGTTTGCATTTCCTATACAAAAATCAATTTCATTATCTAATAAACCACACGATTTTCAATTTTAGCGTGAGCTAATTGGTATTTCCCTATTCATACCTTTAGCAGCTGGGAGAGCTTTCCTCCTGATAAGGCCGATTTCATTTTCAAGTCTTTGTTACCTTCTGTTGGCACGTTTCTCCGTTACAGCTGAGGACCAGTGCTTCCTAGCTCCTTCCTACTAATTAATCACTATCTTTATACATGTAACAAATAGTGTGACTACCAGCAAAAAAGTTTAGTTTTAAAATACAGGGGCTTTTCCCAGTGAAAAGTACTTGAGACAGCATAAATATTGGCTCAGTATGATTTTTTGCCATGTTTTAACTTATAATGTCCAAACATTGGTGAAGAAAGACAGCGATACAATTTGGAACAATAGTGTTTTGGCAGGAAGATGAGGCTAGCTGGGGCTCAAAATGGCACAACCGCAAGCACGCTTGTTATTAGCATCGTATCTACATTTGTCATGAATTGTAATATTTCATGTCAACGGAGAGATTTTTATATATGAAGAGAGACAATGCTTAATAATAAACTGAAATTGGACACTATGTGAATTGCAGGTCTTCCATTTCCTGAAGGGAATTCAGTTTACTTGATTCACATACCTTACTCTGCCATACGCTTGTTTTTAGAAGGACCCAAGTATTGAACAGTCACAAGTCACAACAAAACAAGACTCTCGTTCACACATTTCCTACTAGCTGCCACGTATAACATGAATAGATGATCTTCAGGTTAACATTGTCCTAAAGTGAGAAAAAAAATCACAAAATGAATGGAAGGATGTTGTCTATACATAGGAACTCATAATATGTTTGCATTCTCAGATTGATTTAGCCTATAAAAGGAACTACAACACAGTGGGATAGTGCGAGAACAGAGAAGTATAAAAATAAAAATCTTGTATTTCATCCCTTAAACGAAAGTTTCCAAAGGCTAGTTCTTAAATGAATTATTAAAATGCCCAAAGATTGCCCTCTGCGGTGGCTGGGTGTGATCATATGCGTCCCTTCATCACTTCCACACACTATACTTTTGTTATATTTTTCTGTATGCAATTATGTGGAAACCTTGGAAAGGCGTTTTCTGTGTCCTAGGGGCTAAATAAGAGCCTATGCTCCAGTACCGTGAGAATTACTGTCATTGTGAGTTCTTGGCACCTGTGGGATTTTTTTTTTTTATTCCCCAAGTGTATAGGGTTGAATTAAAACTTGAGAAAGCCTTATCAGGTTCTCTTTGTGTGGGTGGGTATGTGTGTGTATGTAGCAAAGGACAGAAGTTCAAGGAAATAAACAGTGTAAAATGAAGATATTGTTTCATTTCTGCCTTACTATTCTGTCTTCAGTAACCCAGATTTCTAAATTGTTAGCTCAATTAACTTAAGAATGGTAACTCGTGGGTGCACAAAATGCTAAACTTCATTGTAAACCTTAAATTTTGCACTTATACATATCAATAAGATGGGGGGAAAATAAAAGAATGGTAACTAAATATCTACAAGAAGGTGCTACTTGTTCGGTTAATTTTACAAAATCAAATGCACAGTAAATGCTGCTTAGGATACAAGAGATGAGTTCCTGATAGGCAGTTTTTCACTAGATAGGTAAGGATGAGATTTACTGATACCTTTGTTTTCACCATTTCTCCAGGCATCCCCCTTCCTGCACTCAGCCCTATCTTGATTTTTCTTTTGTTTCCTGTTTTCTTTTCCACAGCCTGTTCCTCTCTCTCTCTTTCTCTCTCTGTGTGTGTTTGGGTACACGATTCCCATTCCCTTACTGAACTCTGAAGCACTTTCATCTTTTTCATATTAGCCATGCTAATGGTTACAAGGTGATATCTCCTTGAGGGTTTAGCTTATATTTCTCTGATCATTAGATATTTTAGCATTTTCATCCAACTTTTGCCTATTTGTAAGTCTTTCTCTGAGATATGTATCAATGCCACTTCTATTCAGCTCTATGAATTGTAATTTTTTTTATTTTAGGCAGGGTTTTAATTTGTAATCCAGACTGGATCTGAAAACATTTTGTAGGCCAGTTTGGCCTTGAATTCATGGCAATCCACCTGCTTCAGCAGCATGAGTGCTAGTATTACAGATGTTGGCCATCACACCTGGATAATTATTGTGTGATTCTGGAGAATTGAACCCAGGGCCTTGTGTTCCCAGCCCCTACAGATGGTCATTTTAAGAGTTCCGATAAGGACGTAAGGCAATTAAAAAATTATTTCTCTGTACAGAAACATATATGTGTGTAGACAAATCTTTCAATATAGTATCTGTTTCTATCTCTATGTGATCTATTTCTCTGGTAACTGTAACTGATACACCCTCTTTGTTTGTTGTCTTCCATGATATTTTCTCTAGATGAGACATATAATAAACATTTACATAACCCTAGCATTTATTTAGTAAGGAATAAAAATAATAAAATTACTTTCCCATTCCTTTAACACTATTTTTTATTTACGCATAGAATTATATCAGGTGATGACTTATATCTTTCATTTTTCTGTAATGCTCAGTATGTAAAAGGAATCTTTAAAAGTAATTTTGACTTATCTATATCCAAAGCATACACAAAAAAGATCACGTAACTGTTCACAATAGCCGAGAAAAGGAAACAACCTAACTGTCCACCGACTGATGAGTGCTCTACAGATATGGTGGCATATATATATATACAATGGAATACTGCTCATCCATAAATATATATACACAATTGAATACTATTCATCCATAAAAAGGAAGAAAATACTTTGGCAGCAAAAAGGACAGATCTAGAGAACATTATATTATGTAAACTAAGCAAGACACAGAAAGACAAATAAAGAACAATTTCTCCTTTGTATGATATTTTGAGAAGTTGAACTCTTGAAGCAGAAAGTGGTGGTGACCAGAAGCTGAGGAAAGTAGGAAGAAAGGGGGGCTGGGGAAACCTTGACTGATGGATACCAAGTCAGAGATGGATAGGGAAGAAGTATTGGTGGGCTACTGCACGGTACCGTGCTTATAGAGAACATAAAGGTGGAAGAAAGGGTGGTGAAAGTTTTATGTTTTATGTTTTGCTTAAAATAAATTTATTTTTAAAAATATATAAAATCAAATATGTCTTTGTCTGAGGTTTTGGTTTCTTCAAAAAAGCAAACAAACAAAAAACCTAAAAATAATGATTTAGAATACCGTATTCTTCATGGAATAAGTTGCTATTCGTTGAACAAATGCTATGTTCTTGAATTATCAGAATCTATGTGCAGATAAAAACGGAACTGTTTGCTGGGTTCCACTTAAATAAAGTTACTGCTTTTGGAGGTAACTGGCTCCTCTGGTCCTTGTGTATGCGTGTTTTTCTGTAGGCTGTTTAAAGAGAAATATTTGGGTGACGTAAAATCTGTGTCAGTAGTCAGTATGCCTTAGTAGTGTAAGCTGAGGACTCAGGAACTCATAGTTGTGATTCAGTACCTTATTTTACACACAAAGAATATATTTTGATTTGATAGCAGCACTTCTCATAATGACATAATTAATGATACTTATTATAGAAAAAATGTTTTTTGGGGGAAAACAGTTTAGAATTAAAAGTAATAAACCAGAGTAGTGCAATAGAATATAATAATGTCTGGCTTGCCATTAAATATTTATTATTATATTACATTTCATTAAAAACAAATGATAGTGTACAAGTACCACGTTTTCACACCCATTGGTCTTTATGGGACTGAATAAATCAATAAATTAAGGCATTAGTGAGTAATAGATGCAACTTGAAGTCAATGTGTCTAGTGAATTGACTCAGACTCAGAATGTTAATATCACATGGTTTCTCCATTATGAAGAATCCAGAATACAGGCAATTTAGAGAATCAAATGCGTGAGATACTGGGAGTTGGGGTGAGGGGAAAGAGGAAGGGAGAGTCCACAATTGGAAAGGGGATGTTGCAATATATAATTCTCAAGCTTAATGCAACCATTGTATATCACATATATATTATGTATATATATATTATATATATATATATATATATACCAATAAAATGGGAAAAATAAATTTAGTCAGATTGAAATAACAAAACAAAGTAAAAAAATAAATGATATGACAGTTCTTGTAAGTAAGCTTTGGCCATAGGAATGCAGCTCCTTATTAATAAAGGCATATTGAAATGCTTTCTTACAAAAATGTAAGTGGAGTTATTTAATAATACAGTAGAGTGATCCCATGAAGATGAGCTAGATTCAGATTGGAAGCATGATTTACTCAGAACATGAAGAAGAGGGAATTAAAATTAAAAATTAGTGAGCATTGCCTCCGCCAGATCTCATTTACTTGGATGATGATAGCGTGCATCTGGTTACACTCTGGCAGTCACCTCTGCCACGCACTGATGTATTTTAGGTTAATATTCTCAAAGCTGGCTGAACATCAAATTCAACCAGAATGCTTTGTTAATGCACATACTCCTAGACCATCCTGATAATTTGAATTAGAATCTCCTTGGAAATGACTGCGGTGTACATTCCTCACAAGTCTCTCCTGGTAATATTTACACTCAGTCAAATTTGGGAAACATTGTCAAGCTAGTAACGTATGCATTATGAAGGCAAAAGGGTAATAATGGCCAGTGCCTACTTTGCAGTCAGCCTATTTGTGGTAGTTTGTGGGCTTAGGGTGGGTTTCGCATAGATTCACTTCCATCATATTTTTCTTGCAATTGTACCATTGGAAATTAATATTTTCATTTCCCTATTTTTGTATGTTAAATATCCTTGTATTGTTCTCACTTTAAGTTGTTAAAAATATTACCACACGACAGGAAGAACTGGGCACAATGTGTACAAAAACATAAAATATGAGACATATGAGGGGCAGTAAAACCGCACTGTGCCTTTTCTACAACTCCATCCCTACAGAAGATACAGTTCAGAAAAGCAATGCACATTTTAGAAACAAGTCAATCTTCTTACTGAAACTTTGAACTTCTCTTCTTGTCTTAATAGAAGTCTCAAGAGGGATAATGTATGCCCCTCACACTCTATTTTTATTTTTTCTTATAAGACTTATGAAATGGTTTCCAATGTTCCAAAAAGCTTTGTCACATAATAAAATTCTTTTGCAAGCAAACTATCTCTCTTTCCACGGGGATGCTTGCTCATATCTTTAGTTTATAGTGGCTTATACATCATTCAGATAAGTAATGTAAGTATTCAAAGAACTTTTGAAGACTGCATACCTAGGATGTATCTCATTGATGGTGTCTTCCTTCACTATACTAATTATAGTTAAGATAAGCTTCGGTGTGATGTTACATCAGAATTTGAGTAGTGCTGCTATTGCTTACAAGTTAAAAATCTTCGATATCTCTGAGTTTCAGTTTCCATGTCTGTAAAATGGAATTAGCTCTTGAGATTATTGAAAAGATGTATCAAAATTTGACACGTAAAAAGTATATCATATAACAATGAGAGAAATCGTCTGGGATATCTCCATCATTTAACAGAAGGACAGGTGGCCTGGCATAAACGCTTTCGTTATCTTGTCCAAAAAAAAAAAAAAAAAAAAAAAAAAGAGGGATTCAGACTGTCTATACAAGGCAATGAAGAAGGAATTAGACTTGTCCTGGAGATGGTACAGTGTCTATCTCTAAAGGGACAACATGAAGTATGCTTAGGTTATCACAGAGTTGATATGAAATGCCCACAGATTAGCCCTGAGCATAGGCCAGGCGTAAGAGAGGAACAGAGAATGAGATAGAGTGAAAAGGGACAGACACATGAACATGAAGTAACTGAAGAAACCACTTCGGTAAAATGATAGTTTAACATCTGGAATAGAGCCCCTCAAAACCATGCTCAACCTCTGATACTAAAACGACCTGATTAAGTTAAAAATCATAGCTATTTATTTTATAATGACATTATAGTTGATGTAGGTCTAAGTAGGTAGAAATATTAACATTTATGTGGTAGGAATTTTTTAGCACGGTCCATTTTCATAGAAGTCATTTTTAGCCCATTCCAAATTATATGTGTTAAAAGGATGCATGAATTCATTAAATTATTTTTAACTCAGCTCATTATTATACTCAGCTTGACATCTCAGACAGTTGCTAATTTTTAACCAATTTAACAAAATGTCCTTTGTTAAGAATTAAGTAGCAATGCTTCCAACTTACAATAGCTGAAGTAAAAGAAAAGTCATCCCAAGAAGAGATATGATTTGAAGGTATGTTGCACGTAGAACCATAGAGAATCAGGACACTAGAAGTGGTCTAATTCAATCCATATAGGGCAGATAAAAAAACCAAAATTATCCCCTGATGTCCACACTTGGGCAATTAAATATAGAAAATAAGCAATGAATCTATCACATGCTGCCTAATATATTCAAGGCAATGTGCTTCAGGCTCAGAAATAAGGAACTAATTAAGCCAGGCTTTTGGCCATTAAAAGACTTATGATATAGTGCGCAGATTGAACATATACTTATGTAACAATAACATTAAGTAGCTCATTGTAAGTGGTGCAAAATGTCACAGAAATTGAGTTGGAAAGATTTCTTTAGAGAGACTTATATTGAAAGAAGCTTCTCTGAGAAGGTGACATCACACTATTTAGTTTGGCTACTAATGCGATTGTATTAATAATGTTTTTACAACTAGAAAACTCATGGTTCAAATTATTCGGAAAGACTAAGAATATTTTCTTAAAATACAGACCCAGTGCTTACATTGTTATGTTAATATGTGTGGATGTTCATGCATTCATTTCACCAGTATTTATTGAATGAGACTATGAGCTAGAGTTTAATGGTAAAATAATAATATTGGTCAGCAGGATGGCAGACCAGAATTCTCCAGTGACTATTCCCTGCAAAAACATAATTCAAATAATTATTCACACCCAGAAATACCTTCATAAGAGCAAAAGAAGCCAGATAAGAGATGACAGCTCCTCGGTGTGGCACAAAAGCAAGGAAATCTATTGAAGAGGATAAGGAAGGTAGTTTTACATTACTCAAATCACAATTTTATGATCCTAGAAATGGAAAAGGCTGCCCTTCATGTGGAAGAAGAAAAGAGGTGAGCACTGAGTTTGTTTCAGATTTTAAAAAAAGTCAATCAGACCTGCTCCAGTAACATCCTGTGCTCTTGGCACTTTAAGATTCAGGATCCAGAATGCCCCTAGTGCTAAACTATTCTCAGCTTACATACCATATACAGAACCTGGCTGGCCCCATGGCAACAGGACAAGGCTATACCACTTAGTAATTCCGATCAAGTCAGTGTCTACGGACCCTGTCTTTAGGCTGACCTTGTAGATACATGGTTGAGGCTGGTACCTAAGGACTCAGGTGTCAATCCTGTCATGACATCAGCAAGTCTCCTCAGATCTCAGATTCCAAATATGCTTGATATACAAGACTGTGTTTCAAGGCCTTTAGGCTAACTCAGAGATGCCAAGGATCTTACAAGCACCAGAATACAACCAGAACTCACAGAATCAAAAACCCAGCTCATTTCAGGGCCAAGCTAATCTCATTAGACTTGAACTTGATGCAAGTCTAAACTGAGACTGTCTCCTATGGTCCCAGAAATTACAACAACTGTGTGGGAAGGTCTACTCCAGCTGACTCAGGTTTATCTCAATAGACACTGGTAATGGACCAGCCACCCCCATACCCAAGCTCCATGACTTTCCCCTTCATATCCAGGCCTCAGGTCAGATGCTGAAACTCCAGTACCAAATCCAAGCCTCTAAAACCCAGTTCTGCTCCAGTAGATCTTGTGCCAGCTGAATCCTGTGGACTAAAGCTATGAGGCAATCCCTGCAGAACCAGGTGCCAGGCCAGCTCTGATTGACCCAACAGCCAAACCTCTTCAAGAAGTCTAAGGCTGTGCATCCATCCTAAAGCTAGACTAGATTGAGTTGTCTCAGGTCAAGAATTGTTCTCAATGATACCAGGTGCTAAGTACATCCCAGCCCAAAGACAATATCTATTAGAGATTAAGGCTCCAGGGCTATCCTAATTCCTGACCATGCTCCAAGGAGCCACGCTGAGAGCCACCCAGAACTGAGCAGCCTTTGTGGACCCAGCCTTACACTCACCTCGTTAGATACAGGATCCAGGTTTGCACAGGTAATAAAAGTGAAAAAAAAAAAAAACAACTGGAGTTACATCACAATAAAAAGCTTTTGCACAGAAATCAAGAGTGAAAAGACAATCTACTAAATGGGAGAAAAGTTTTGCAAGTCAAATATCTGCCAAAAGGTGAATATTCAAAATATATGGAAACTGAAATAATTCTGAACAGGAACATTTAAAAACTGATTTGAAAATTATCAAAGAACTTGAGGAGTCACACCTCACAACATGACATAAAAATAGCTATCAGATGTATTTTTAAACACTCAACATCACTAATGAGTGGAGAAATGGAAATTTAAATGAAAATGAGTCATCGCCTTGCAATTATTAAAGTGGATATAATAAAAAATAAAAATGAGTTTTGATGGTGATGTAGAGAAAGGGAACCCTTGCACAGCATTTAAATTAATAAAATCGTAATGGGCAATAGCATGGGATTCAAAGGAAAAAAACCACCACATGATTCAACAACCCCATTAACTGGGTGCACGTGCAAAGGAAATGAAAATGGTATGTGGGAGAGGCATAGGCCCTCCGTGGTCATTGCGCACTATTCATAACAGCAAAGAAATCAACGTAGATTGACATCAGTGGATAAAGAAAATGTGCTGTCGTATTCCCAGTGAAATATTATCAAACAGTAAAAGGAAATCTTTGTATTTATGATTACATGGATGAACTTATAGGACATTATGTTAAATAAGCCAGTCACAGAAATACAAATATCACATGATCACACTTACTTATAGAATTTAAAACAAACCCGTTGAAGCAATAAAGTAAAATGGTATTTACCAAGGCCTGAAAAAATCTTGATCAAAGGGTACAAAATTTCAATTAGATTGGGAGAATAAGTTGAAGAGATATATTGTATGATATTGTTATTTATTTACTTTGAGACAGGATCTCACTCTGTAGTTCAAACTGGTCCTGAAATTACAGCATTCCTCTTATCTCAGATTCCTGAGTACTGAGATTATAGGTGTGCACCACCACACCTGGTTTATGTGGTGCTGGGGAATCAAATCCAGCGATCTGTGCATGCTAGGTAAGCACTTTAACCACCTAGCTATATCCCCAGAACTGCATAATGTTGTTATTACAGTTGAAATGATATATTATATACTCTTTAAAACTACTGAGCAGATGTTAAGTTTCTCACCACAATAAAATGAATAGATGTTAATAATTTACATATTAATTTGCTAAATTTCACCACTTCTTAATGGAAATATATTTCAAAATATCATGTTATACAGAAGATATATATATATATATATATATATATATATATTATTTGCCAATCATTAATAAAAATGTGTAGTTAGATTCAAAAGGATAAGTATTAAGTATATTAAATGTATATGAAATTTAGCTCCTAAAATCTATATAGAAATGAGCCCAATTTTGCTTTATTCACATACAAAGAGAACAAAGGTCTAAAAGAATAGAAACCAAAGCAAGATTATCAGGCTTTTTTTTTTCTGAGCTGTAAGATTGTAAGTGATGTTTTGCATACAATTTGCCTCCAGGTTTCATCAGAAAACAGTCACTAACTTTTTCATTAAAGATAAAAATCTTCTGACTTCACAGGCAAGCTGGCGATAGGCGTTTATCTTTCCTCCCTCCAACTACTCCATTAAAATGACAAAAAGTGAAAAACAATGTATAAACATGTCAAAAATAAAATCAGATCAAATTGACAAATTATAAAAGTGTACTGTGAACACAAAAGCATGTCTCAGAAAATAGAAGACCTAATATCCAGTGGTAAGAAGCCCTGCTCACCGCAGACGCAAAGGAGCAAAAAGGAAATACTTTGACCTTGTTTGTGACTGGCTGTCATATATTTACAGTTTTTAGAACTAGTAGAGCTATATAAGCAGATCTGACTATAGCTGACTGCTTTAATCTCAGTGCAATATGTCAATAATGCTATAAATGAATCCTTTGTGATTCATTGTTAAGTAGAGATAGCATTTCAGGAATATAGAGGTGACTTGGGTTTTACTTATGGGCATTTGGCCTTGACCTATGTTGAAGTTCTGACCTTGATTTTTATTTGTCATTAAGACGATCATTTGGTAGGATACAGAGGTTACAAAAATGATATCAGCATATGAAAAGCATCAATATGTTCTTGAAGCAGACAAAAGAGTGGTACAGCTTTCTGCAGTATCTACATGGAGTTGTTCACTAGATTTCTCAGCAAAATCTGGAAATGCTCACATCCTTTAAATAAAATGACATTGTTCGCATATAATCTACACACACTACACTTGTCCTCCTAGATTATTTATAATGTCCAGTACAACATAATAACATGTAAAGAATTGTTATACTGTAGTGTTGAGGAAATAATAACCAGAAAGTCTATGTGTAGTAGAAAATATTTTCATCAAGCAGATGTGGAATCTGCAATATGGAGGGACAATTCTAAGTACTGTAATGCAAGGTTAAACCAGCTAGAGATGGAAAAATGTTATATTACCCTAGCTGCATACCAGAATCATCTGGTGAGTGTCCAATTCTACCTCTGGAGATTTGAATTTAACTGGTCCAGGTTGAGGTCTAGGTATTCAGAATTTAAAAAAAAAAGATGCTGAGGGGATTCTGTAAATAGTAAATATAGCTAATCTAGAGACCGCTATTTCCACTTGCCCTTTTTACTCAGAGTTCCAGACAGTTAGGTTTGTCTCTTTTGTGCACAACACAAATGTTCTTCCCTGCAGAAATTGCATGACCCTGGAGCAAAGTCTACTTGACTCCTGCACTTGTTGATTTCCTGGTTTCAGAAAAATAGAGACTTTAAAAAGTAGCAGTGCTTCCTAGAGCATAAAAACTTGTCCATGGAGAGCTCCCACTTGGGAGTGGGCAGCCACTTGGAAGTTGGCAGGATATATACTGTGTGGCCTACATGAGAAATTTTCTTTTGACAGTAAAAGATAATAGATAATTCAATGGAATGTATTCAAAGGATGCAATAATAGTGTTCAGTTCACTAAAGTTCTTGCCAAGAAAAAGAAAAAGGAGCAGCAGGTTTTTGTTTGTTTGTCTGTTTTTTTGAGACAGGCTCTCGCTCTGTAGCCTAGCCTGGTCCTGAATTCACTATGGAACCCAGGCTGGCCTTGGATTTATGGCAATCCCCCTGCCTCAGCCTCCCAAGTGCTGGGATTACAGGCCTGGGTCACCAGGCCTGGCTTATGTGGTGCTAGGGAATCAAGTTCAGGTACTTAGTGCTTAACATAGCACTTTTGTGCACATACATATCATACTGTATATATCAAGATAACATTATAATCCCTGCCCCTCTTACTAGTCCTTCCCCTCCCTACCTCACCCCCATGACTTTCACTATCACACCCATTTAGTTCTACAAAATGCCTGCATTCTGCGTTTCTCGTATAACAGAAACCATGTGATATTTTATCTTCTGAGTTTGACTCACTTTGCTAAGCATGATCGTCTTAAGTTGCGTCCATTCACTTACAAAAGCCTCAAATTTATCTATTTTTATAGAAAAGTGTTCTGTTGAGTACATAAACCACCATTTTGTATCCATCGTTCTATTTGTGGAAATTATAAAGCCTTCCCCAGTTTAGCTACTGTCAGTTTTACCGCTATAAACATGGGTATACAAGCATCTCTATTATACATTGCTTTTAGTTCTTTTGAAATGATACCTAAAAGAGGTATCTCTGGATCAAATGGAATATTGATTTTCAGACTTTTGACGGATTCCCACATTGCCTTCCAATAGTGGTTGTATCAGTTTTCAGTCCCATCAGCAATGGAAAAGTTTTCTTTTTTTTCCTGCAGCCTCACCAGCTTATATTGCTGTTTGACATCTTGATATGTGCCACCCCCACTGGGGTAAGATGATATCTTGGTGATGTTTTGACTAGCTTTTCTCTAATGGCTAAGGATGTTGAACATCTTTTCGTATATTAGCTGGCCATTTTAACTTTTTCATCTGAGAACTGCCTGTTCATTTCAGTTGCCCATTTTTTAATTGGGTCTTTGATTTTTGAAGGTTCTATTTTTTTCAGTTCCTAAATTCAATTAAATTCCTATCAAAATATGAACAAGTTTCTTCACAGAACTTGGGAAAAAAAAACCTTAAACTTATCTGGAACAAAAGGAAAGCTAAAATAGCCAAAACAATTCTGAGTAACAAGACAAAAGCTGGTGGCATTAGGATTCCAGACATCAAATTATATTACAAAGCAACAGTAATATAAACTATATGGCACTGACACAAAAAAGACAGATTGACCAATGGAACAGAACTGAGGATTCAGAGACAATCCCGAGTATCTTCAGCTACCTGATTAGTAACAAATGTTCCACAAACATTACAATGAAAGAAGGACAGTCTCTTCAGCAAATGGTGCTGGTAAAACCTGATTATCTGCATGCAGAGGATGAATCTAGACATTCACATATCACTATGTACCAAGATCAAATAGAAGTGGATCAAAGACTTATAATAGGGAAATTGAACCCTGTAGAGGATAAAGTAGGTAAAACTCTAGAAGATGTCAGAGCAGTCAAGGATTTCTAAGTAGGACACCTGATACAAAACAAACATCTCTCAGAATCAAAAATTGGAATTATAACAAATTAAAAAGCTTGTGTAAGGCCAAAGAAACTATGAACCAACAGAATGGGAAAAAAAACTAATAGTCTCTTACAACCATAGAAAATATGTGCTTCACATCTGAAATTGAGCATGTACTTGTGTTAGTCTCTCCTCAGTTTCTTTTTCACGTCTCAAATGCAAGGTGTGGGTTTAGAAGTTTGGCTGGTGTATTTGCACTTTTCAGTAGGCATACCACTATGAACGGTGCCGAGGTACCTCTGGTGTATCAGAAATACATTTAATAAGATGGGAAAGGAGAGAAACAATGACGTCGAGGGAGCCTAGTGACATGTGTTCAATTAATGGCTTTTTGCTGCCAAATGCACCTGTCACTTTGTAAACTTTGAACCATGTATTATGCTTCCAAATTTCAGAGTGATCAGGACAAAGAGATGGATGTGTAAAACAGGCCCTAAGGCAAATCAGCTTCCTTATTCAACCTGAGCTGTCGTCCCGGTTTCACACACCCTCACTGTCATAGGGTGGCTTAAATAACAGACATTTCTCTCAGTTCTGGAAATTGAGAATTCAAGATCAAGAGTCAAGAGAAGGAATTTTCCTTTGTTCTGTTCTCATAAGGATATTAATCCTACCATAAGGGGTCTACTCTCATAGCCTCATCTGAATCCAATTACCTTCCAAAGACCCTGTCTACAACTACTGTCTTATTGGGAGTTAAGGATTTTCCATACAGTCTAGAAGGACATCATTCAGACCACAGCACTCACTGAGTTCCACTGCACTCCTTTACTGAAATTCTTTCATATGGCTAGGGATGTCTCTTCAGGTTCAACTGCTGCTCCAACTTTAAGGAAAGAAGATTTTACTGTGAATATTCTCTTCCTGCTCAGCCTTGATCAGCTCTTCTCTTATAACTTAGTGAAGAAACTGACTCCGTTTCTCCCTTTAAAACACACCACAGTTGCTAACAGGAAAAGAAACATCATGAATGCAAATTTATACCACAAGTGCATATTCCAATCATAATTTTTGCTACAAGACTCACTTTTCCAATCCTTAAGGTATGTTATTTAAAATTGTGGTTTCCGTCAACCACTTAAAGTTGTTGATTTACTACTCAAAGAAGTCTTCCAATTTTAACAGGATTTTTTGGTTATTTAAGTAAGCCATGACATTCACTCCCTGGGATTAACTTTAGGGATCTATAAATAATACAGAAAGAGCTACTGTTCTTAAAATAATCTCTGCAAGGTACAAGGGCAATTATACAAACCATATGAACTTTCAATAAGGTGTACCTCACTAAATATTCATTTAATGGTAGGTGTAGTCTATATTACTAAATAATTTGGATATTTCTTTTTTCCCATTTTATTGATACATATAAGTGCAAAATTTAAGGTTTACAATGAAGGTTAGCATTTTGTGAACATACATATCTTGTCAAGGTGACAAGGACTTTCTTAATTGTGAGCATATGCAATATGGGAGAATATTGTTATATATACTAATAAAAATGGAAAAATTAGGGCACATTAGTTATACAAAATAGTAGGTCTCATTTTGACAAGATTTATGCACATATGTAGCATACTTTGATCACTTAACAATCCCCCCACCATTACCTCCTCTCCCCTCTCTTGTCTTTCAATCACCTTCCTCTTCTCTAATAGTCACCTTTCTTTTGATCCCATTTTATTAGTGTGTGTGTGTGTGTGTGTGTGTGTGTGTGTGTGTATATATATATATATATATATATATATATATATATATATATATATATGTTACACAATGGCTACATTGAACCTGAATATTTTGTACACATGCATATTGCATCAAAATTGCAATCCCTCCAGTCCCGCTTCTTTGTCCTATCGAACCCTCCCCATCCCCAAACTTCCACTATTACATCCATTTAGTTCTATAACATTCTTGTATTCTGGGTTTCCCATATTAGAGAAGCCATGTGAGATTTAACCTTCCGATTCTGACTTATTTCACTAAGCGTGATGGTCTCAAGTTGTGCTCATTTGTATACAAACACCTCAATTTTATCTGTCTTTATGGAAGGGCAGTCACCTGTCATACTCCACGCTCCTTCTTCTTTCCTCCCCTCTTCTGTCTTCCTTTTCTTCTCCCCTTCCCTTCTCTTCTCTTCTTTCTCTCCTGTCTCTCTTTCTCCTCTTTTTCTCTGTTTAGATTTTACACATGAGAAAAAATACAATATTTTGCTTTCTGAGTCTGGCTTATTACACTTAACATGGTTATCTCTAATTCCATTTATTTGCTCGTGAATGACATAACTTATTTCTTATTTATGGCTGAATAGAAGTCCATTGTCTCTGTATACCATATTTTCTTCATTCATCTGTTGATGATCATCTAGCTATCCTAGACTGTGTCAAAGAAAGCATGTATATTCAGGTATGTCTATAGCATGCTGACTTTAATTCATTTAGAAACATACGGTGAGGTAAAGAATAGCATGTATTGACCAAAGCGATGATTTTCTATTTTCAGAAATCACTTCATCTTTATTCTATACACTTCATTCTATAGCACTATTGCGATTGATTTTTTCTTAATAAGACTAACTGATTTCTTTCATATTCATTAATTGCTCTTGGCTATGTTTAATGCCCTCAATCAACTGAGAAAAATTACTCTGTCATTTAATTTTGCTTCATGATGTCCATTCGTATAAACTCCTAAAATATCTGAGAAATGACTTTTTCATACTTTTCTAAATGGAACATCACAGAACCATAGTTAAATAGCAAGCAGAAGTGGGCAGAGTTGCTGACAATTTGATAAACAGGAAAAATATAAAAGAAATGATTGGCTTTAGGAAATCCTTTTTTTGAAAATAGAATTCTGGACTAGGGATATAGGTCTGTGGTAGAATACTTGCCTAGTATGTGCAAAGTCCCAGGTTTGGTTCTCAGCATTGTAATAAATAACTAATAAATATTCTACTACTCACTTTTTTAGAGAAAGACTTCTCTTGCCACTAACCCAATTTCTTGCGATGGACCATGCACAAGACAATTTTGAAGCTTAAGTGAGAATGCAAGTGAAGAGACCTTACATGTGTCGTGTTTATTTTTAATGCGTTTGGTTGCAAATACAACTTAAGATCTTGAAGAATATTGTTCCCTGCTTTATTCTTGTTGTTCAGCATCATCTTGTCTATTCTGGGTCTCTTCTGATTTCAAATAAATTTTAGTATGTTTTTCTAGAAGTGTGAAGAATATTGATAGTATTTTGATTGAAATTCTATTAAATCTACACATCATTTTTGGTTGTATATTGGTTAGAGTTTTAAGAAAGGCAGAATTAATAGAATTTTTTACAGATAAAGAGGATTTATTTAGAGGGCTTACAAGCCTAAGGTAGAGATAGGCCAAATTGGCCACATCTCCTTGTAAGAGCTGGAGGGTCCAGTAGCTGCTAAGACTTCTGCCAGACAGACACCAGTCTGGGACGGTAGGACAGCCAGTGCTAACCTGTCACCGATCATTGTCCAAAAAAACAAGGGGAAGACTGGGGACCTTTGCAAATTTGTAATTGACATTAGCTAGTTGATGACAGGAGCAAGTTGGTGTCTGGAGACTCAGGAAAGGCCAGGGCTTTGCCAGGAAGAGGCTGCAACAATTGGGCAGCTTGCATCCACAGGGGGCGCCCTCTCCTACATCTTGGCCACAACTCCACAGCACACACCTGACAACTTCGCCCTGGGCATTTCCTAATTTCAACAAATTGGCACAAACCCTCCAAAGGTCACAGACAGTACGTCCATTTTTTTAATTTTTAAAATTTGAATATGCATGATTTACAGATTCAATAGCATGATAAAAAGGTGCAACTTGGGAATTTGTGCACAGCTGTGTCTGTCCAGTTTCACCACTTTTCCTCCCTCTTAACATTTCCGTTCCTTTTCCCCTATTCTCAAGGTATCTTTGCTGGCCTAGCAATCAGTCTGCTCCCCCTTCTCTCTCTCTTGTGTTAGGATCTTTTTGCTCATGTGTTTATAGCAATCTTATATGAGAGACACCAGTCTATACCTGATCTTTTGTGTCTGGTCCAATTTACTGGAAATTATTGACTCGAAGTGGCCCCATTTTCATTCAGATGTTTCATGTCTACCTTTCTTTATGGTTGCATAGTATTCCATTTCGCATAAATACCGCATATCTTTTATTCATTACTCTGTTGAGATGGGCATGTAGGTTATATGTCCATTTTGATAACATTGGTTTTCCTTTTCATTTTTAACATCCTATCCAATCTTTTATCAAATACACTATTGTTTTCATTATAGAATTCTTTCACTTCCATCGTTAGGTTAATTCCTAAGTACTTAGTTTTTTTAAGTTACCATGGATAAAATGGTTTCCTTGATTTCATTCTCAGAGGTTTTATTGTTACAGCAATGCCATTGATTTTTTGTGTGTTAATTTTATATCCTGCCCCATTGATAAACTTATTAGTTCTGAGAGTCATCTGGGGCAGATGTTGGATGTTCTATGTTAATAATCATGTCATTCATGAGCAAGGAGTGTTTGATTTCTTCCTTTCCTAGTAGTATTCCTTTCTCTTGCATGAGTGGTGACATTTTGCATACTCTATGTACTATATGAACAAGAGTGGGGGGGGGGGGCTGGGAACCCTTGCCTGGTCTTGATTTTATATGGAAAGCTTTCAGATATTCCCCCTTTAGTGTGATGTAAACCTTCTAGGTTTGTTGTAAGTGACCTTTATCAGTTTGAGGTAAAGACCTTCCACACCCATTTTAATTGTGTGCTTATTCTTAATCATGAATGGATGTTAGATTCTGCCAAAGGCTTTTTTCCCATGTACTGATATGATCATGTGATTGTCATCCTTTATTCTAGTTACATGATGCAATACGTCTCCATGTTTTTTATGTTATTTCTGTTGTTTCTTTTGATATCGTCTTCTAGTATTACTCCACTATGAACAAATACTATGAAGGAGATTATTTCAATTCTTTTGTATTAGTATAAGCACGTTTATAGCTGGAGATACAACCTATTTTGTAAAATAGTCTATGTGCTTCTGGAAAAAATGTGTATTTTTTTGTTTTGAGATGAAATATTCTGTAGATATCTGTAAAGTGCGTGCATCAAGTGGTGTGATTTAAGTCAGATATCACTGTTAGTTTTTCATGTGGTTGGCCTATTTGTGAAAGACCCTGAAATATTCTGCTATGATTGCATTGGTGTCCATGTCCCATAGTTTTTGTTTTATGAATTTGGGTGTACAAAAATTCAGTGCATATGTATTTACAATGGTTATCAATTGTTATGACTTATTGCTGAATTCTACCTTTTATCAGTAATATAGTAGCCATTTTTGTCTCTTCTAAACAGTTTTGGTTTGAAGTTCCCTTTATAGCTATTTCTATTTGTTTCTGTGATCTGGTTTCATGGAGTATAATTTTCTATTATTTTACTTTCAGTCTATGTATTTGTGGATGAGGGTATCTCTTCAAGATAACATATGTTTGGGTTTTATCGTTTGATCCAACCACCAATCTGCTCATTTTCATTTGGGAGTTAAAATCATCAACATTGATAGTTATTTTTCCTGAATTATTTTTATTAGTATATATTTGTAATACATACTGGTTAACTTGAAGAATTAGTATGTAGCGTATTAATCATTTTTAATTTCACTTCCTCTTCCCACTGTATCTTTCCCCGTTACCTAGATTTCCTTCTTCTCTTCACAGACTATCTCTCTGATTCTCATTCATTTTTCTTCCTTTCTTATATTTTGAGTTTCTCACATTAGAGAAACCATATGATATTTAGCCTCTGTGCTTAACCCATTGCATATATGTGTGTGTGTGGCCTTTTATTTAAATTTCAATCTGTTGATGAACATATTATCTGACTGTAATAGCATCCAAGATATATCTATTATGAGTTGCACTGTTATAAAGATGGGTATGTGTGTATCACTGTAATATATACCTTTAATATTTTTGGAAAATTACCCAGATGAGTTATAGCCGAGTCAAATGAGCTCCTATTTTCAGGAGGATTTTTAAAAATAAACTCTATATTGATTTTTACAGTAGTTGTACTAATTACAGTCCCACCAACAACATTGAGAGTTATAAGTTTTAGATATTTGTTGAATCCTTCCATTTTATTAGTTTTCCAATGCTGTTTTCTTTATTTGTTCTTTGAGGTTTTTATTTATTTATTTATTTATTTATTTACTGAGACAGGGTCTTGCTCTGCGGCTCAGGCTGGTCCTGAACTCACTGTGAAGCCCAGGCTGGCCTTGGAGCCTTGGATTGACCACAGTACTCTGTATCAGCCTCCTGAGTACTGGGATTACAAGTATGCAGTACCACACCCGGTGTAGTATTTTATTTTAGTACTTATTCCTTCTCTGTATCCCTATCTAGGTTTCCCTTGGTATTTCATGCATTGCTGGTTTTGTGCTTATGAATTTCCTCAGAATTTTTTCATCAAGGAAAATATGTCTGTCGATTTTGAAGAATAATTTTGCTGAATATAGGTTGTAAATTGTTTTCTTTTAGGACTTGAAAATATTTGCTCCAAGCTCTCCAATTGTTAAAAAACATTTTTGTTGCTTGCCTTTATAGATTTTTTTTTTTTCTGTAAGAGCTTTTAGCATTCTGGTTTTTTTGTTGTTGTTGTTGAATTTCTGAAAATGTTGCTATGATGTGTCATGGACAGGTTCTTTTCTGGTCTCAAGTGGCTGGGAATCATATATTTGTACTTAAATGTTGAATTCTTAGACTTGAAATTTTTTTCTGCTATGATTAAGTTTTTATATACATTTTGAGTGGTCTCTTGGTCTTCCATTAATTCCCACAATTCTTAGATTAGATTTTTCAGTCATCTGGTACAAAATATGCAACCCCAACAGCTTAAGGGAGGAAAGATTTATTTAGCTCACAGTTTCAGAAGGTCTCACATAGTTTGTTCGTGGGACTGCTGGCAATGGTGAAGGCACATGGCAGACGCATAGATTGGAAAGGTGCTCACCCCGTTGCAGACGGCAGCCGAGTGAAGCAGGAGCAAGCCAATGAGCTTTCCTGGGAAGACACTGAGGTGACGCTTCTTCTTCCTTCCTGTAAGTACTATAAAATGCCAGTTGCACCCCTCCCACTCCCTGGCCCACAAGTCAATAAAAATCACCTGAAATCTCTGCCATAGGAAATCTGCAATCTCAAAAAATTGCCACAATTCTTCCACGTTAAACTTTAAACACCTGTCCCTTTCAGCCAGACCCTACCACCCAATAACACATGGTTCCAAATACATGAGGCATTTTAGAGTTATTTCAAATCCCATACCATAACACTATTGAATTCTGCTTTTATGGTGTTTTGTTTTTATAGTATCAATGAGGACATAATCTGGTATAATATATTAATCTTGTCACATGGGGTCTAAATGGGGTCTAACCATATCCATACTTCAAATTGAATTTACTATTTCTGATTTTTTTTCATGATTTATTTTAACAATTTCTAACACCTTACTAATTAAATCGTCATTGACATCTTGTACGGTTTGTTTAATGCAATCAGATTTTTGTGTCTTCTTTAAGTTTGATGAAAATTTTAGTAATTAAATCCTTTACCTGTTTATTTAACTTCTCTTTGAGCTGACTAAGCCTCATGTGCATTTGCTTATTTGTTTCCACTTTGATCTCTTCATATACTTCAACCATTTGGCTTTTGAGTTGTTTGCCTGTAACTTCTCATGAGATCATCTTTTGGGAGTTAATGATTTTTGGAGACATCTTGGTGCCTTATTTCTAATGTTCCCCCCCCCTCTCTCTCTCTCTCTCTCTCTCTCTCTGTGTGTGTGTGTGTGTGTGTGTGTGTGTGTGTGTTGAGAGCTGAAGATTGATTAGAGCCAAAGGACTCTGTCACTGCTATAGGGATCTGTTAGTGTATATCTCTTTGTGGTGTGCCCTAGTCTTTAGTGTAAATCAAGCCTCAACCTTCTGAGTGTAATAGGGTCAGTCCTAGTTACCATGTTGGAGGAGAGAATTATCAATTAAAGAATTTATAGAACTTACCATATATTTATCATATAATTTAAAACTTGTTTTGACAGTTGCCAAATACTTTCAATAACCCAGGAAGACAATGAGTTAGTACTGATGACAGAAAGGCCAGAATGTAGAGGATGAGGGAAGGAGTACAGGAGTGATAAAATAAGAAAGTAGTTCAGAAAGAAATGAAGAAGAAATCAGAGATAACAATAGATGAAATAAGGAAATAAAACTTTGATGATAGCATATTTATATCCAAAATGGAGATGGTGAGGGGTTTGGTGGGTTATTTTGGGAGCAGGAAAAACAAGAGGAATGGAAACATAATTGGAGATTGAGAGAGCCTCTGAGAATCAGAGCTAATTAACAAGCTGATAGAAAGTATGTGTTGGAATTCTCTGCACATATTTTTGTTGAGGGTTAAACAATACGATCATGAAAGATATTATTTAAACAAAAGCAATAATTAATCCTTACTCTGTGTTTCACGTATAGAAACACCAGATGAAAGAAGACAAGGAGAAAAGAGAAAGAAAAGAGATGAAATCACTTTAAAATACCACACGCACAACTCTATTATGTTTCAGCTACCCTCCTGTGGGCGTGACTAAACAGATTCTTTTGCTTCTGTCCTGTGATCAGATACCTTCACTTCTTTTGCTGTCGGCGGTGGGGAAAGAAGGAAGAGCTGTACTAGACAAGCACTTGGTCCGACATTGGTTTCATTGAGGGCATGGATATTCTTTGGTCTCTGTCCCCTTTTCTCCACGGCAATATCTATAGCTGTTTGTGTCTACTCTCTCCACACAGCTCCAGGTGAGCTCGCTATGAGACTCTCACTGGTCCACCCCTCCTCTCAGTGACTGTGCCTGTTCTAAACTCTCTGTCTACAGCTGTACTAGCTTCCCCATAAAACTCACAAGTTCAGTGACACCTGGAGTTTGGCAGAGGGAAGCAGTTCTGTGTATCCTCTGCAGCATGTAGGAGGCCATGAGAGGACACTTATGCCAAGCAGTTGTTGATATGTAGTGTGATTAAATACCACATGAGGGATGAGTTCAGTGGTGTTTGGAGAGCATGGACACAGGAAGGATACGCTTGCTGACACAGAAGGTGACAGTGCTTGGGGAGATGGTAGAAGTGTACCCACTCTGGCACTAGTCACTACTTCTTCACTACGTATTATACAAAACAGAACCACCACAACCCTTGTCTGTTTCTGAGTTCCTATCCAGGAGCAAGTCCTTCTTTGTTTCTGTCACAAAGGCTTGTGCTAATTCAATCACCATCTCCTGATTGATTTTCTGGCCCCAGGCTCCCTCAGAGTCCTATTCTGAGGATCTTTCTCCTGCAAATACCCCACTCATCAAGTTCCTTCTCATAATGTAAAGAGAGAGAGCACAGATGGGCCCTGGGCTGTGAGTGCTCATTTGGGCAAATATCTCAGCCAGCTGCCACTGCCGTATTACTTGACTTCTTTCCTAGAATCTTCTTTAGGAGTTTAGGTGTTTTCCTACGGTGGGGTATTCACCAGATCTCAGCTATGATTAGGGCTGGGATTGAAAAACAACAGTGCTTTTCTTTCTAAACATCCCTGATACTGAACGTGGTTTGGTGGACTTTTTTTCCAGTCTGCCTCCTATGCCTTGGTCATTCATTAGCTACCATTTCTGAGTACCTAAAGATCCTGGTGTATAGTTTCAAAGCATATTATGAGTGGTACTAGCTTGAATTCACCATGATAGGAAAAGGGCGCATGACTTATGAGTATTATAGAATTCCAGGAATACATTTGTTTATTGAAATTTTACTCTCCAGTGTTGACTTATAGAATAATTTTTAAAATAGTAGACAGATCATGTTTGTTCCAGCTCCACGTGCTGTTTTGTCCACTCTTGGAAGGTGTCTGTGTCCAGTGGCTCTGGTGAGGAATTTGTAAAGCAATGCGGATAACAGATTAAATGCTTCCCTATAATGCCCTCCAAAGGCGCCAGGGATCTCCTGATCACCTACGACAGTATTCAGCCATGACTGAACACTATCAAGACAGTCCACACCGCAGTTCAAAGCAGTTTTTGCAGCATACAAAGCAAAACAGCCTCGTTTATCCTCTTTCTTTATGGCACATAAGGCAAGCCTCCAGCATGTGTATCAGAACCATGTATGTATAATAAATCAGTACACAATTAAAAGCAAGAGTGCTCTCTGTATTTGAATTGTGGGGACCTACCTATGTTGCTGAGCTCTTCTATAATCTGTTGGCATTTCACTGATACAGTTCAAGCCCCTGAAAAAAAACTCGGTTATCCATTCTAGGCGTATGCTAATCATCTTGGAATAGTGCTCAATAGGCAAGCAAGCAGAGCAAGTCTGGAAACAATCACAGCATGCCTTACATCACAAACTCCCAGATGTTGTCTGATGTGGGCTTCCCTGGCAGGTGCCACCATAAGAAGTGGGTTCCAGCCAGGGTGTTGTCAGCACTGAAAAGGCACGTCATATACCTTTTCTGAGTGATGGAAAAATCAGCCATTTTTTCCAGTTTGGAGACAAGGACCATACGGCATTTACTTTTTTAAAGGATGTAACTGAGTCATCCTTCAAGGTTGCCAGTTGAGTCTCACCCTCTTTTTATAATAGGCAATTGCTAATCCTATCACCTGGACATCCTAAAAGAAAAGTTTTTATGGGGTTCATAACTATTAAATTTACCGTACATAGCAAATCTCAATGCTTTTGGGTTTCTCACACAGGATTGTTTGAAACTTTGGTCAAAATATAGAGAAGGATGAAAGAAATTTTTGAATAAGAGAAGACCGATGAAAAGCCAAAGGAAGATTTCTTGTGTAACACTCGGTTTTTATCTTATCTTTAAATCTTTATTTTTTCCCAACTCTTCTGCTCAGTTTAACATCCTAATGATTCTAAAAACAAGCTAGACCAGAGGTATGTCTTAAAGGGATAGCGAACTTCCTAGTGCTTGCTTATTGAACACACACACACACACCACAACCACACACCACACACCGCACATGCGCACACACAAACTAATAGGTTACTCAAAGTCCGTGTCATACAAAACTTTTAAAATATACGACCCTAAGGATAATATAGATGATGAATATGTAGCAAGTCTAAGGCTCTGTTTGTCACTGAAGTCCTTGGACACTTTGCATTAGAATATTCTATGGTGTTTGTCCAAAATATGGATATCCAAGCCTACTACTTCTTACCTACTACTCCATTGGTGATTTTCTGGATCAGTAAGTCTGGGGTGGGTTTCATGAATTCCAGGTGTTTGCAGCCCTGTTTTTAGTATGAGAATCACTGTCCAGGTAAACTAGATGCTATTTTACTCAAGTGAAATTGTAAACCCAGTTAAGGCTTGAAATTCAACTCCTAATCCCCTCTATTTAGCAGAAATGGCCTAAGAGCTTTCCTACAAATTTTCTCACTTAGATTGCCCCAAGGACTCATAAGTCGCTAGAGTTCAGAAAGAAGTCTGCCAGAATAATCCCTCTGTAGAACTGAACTAAAGTTATTTCAATGAAATTTAAAAGCAACCACAGAGACAACAGGGACTGAAACAGATCTGCTGTTTAACTAACTGACCCCTAAAGCATTAAAACCCACATTTTAGCTGGTAGAAAAATTTTTTCCAGACACTCCAACTAAAAATTTCAAGTTATTTATTCTTCTTTAAGCTTTTGTAGAAACTTTTTCCATGAGGCAAAAAAACTTGCTTATTATATTTATGAAAATATTTATTTCACATGTCATTCCTTTCAGCTTTGCTCATAAAAGGCCATAATTTTGTGGCTGGATTATTATCATGGCTTTCTATCTGACCTCTTTAGCCTTATTTCTCTCCTTTCTCGTTGTTGCCATACACTGCCGCCAACAGGATTTAGCAGAATCCAAACCTTCACAAAGACTTATGACTCTCGATTTCCTAAAATAGTTGTCTAGACATAGTTGTATCTCACAGTCATGAGGCATGTTACAAGGGTTTCCTTTTTCTTCTGCCAGCGTAAATCTTTCCCATTCATTTATTTGACGCCTACTCTGTCCATGTGGAAAGGCTAATAATCACAACAACCATATCCATTCTCCTTAATTAGCTTTTAAACTTCTAGAGAGCTAAGAACAGTTCTTTGTAATTCTCTCAATACTAAGCATATTGTTCAAATATTTGTTAAGTAAGTCAAAGATGAAATGACAGTGGATTGAGCCAGCAGCCTCTATTCTCATCTCCTGACCTGAGGTGCTACTGAGCAGTTGCTGATAACCACCTCACAGCTTACTCTTCAACTAGAAGCAATGAGTTCCAGAAGTCTGGGACCCTTTCCTCATACATACAAAAAACAACAATTCTGCAAGAATGATGTATGTTGGGAAAATAATACGGATTCTTAATCTAACCAGGTCTTCCTAATGGCTCTAAATTCCTATGTGTGAAAGTTTCCACTCCTTACCACCGTGGAAAGTATGTGATGTGAGAACTACTTGAAGACATTTTCTTTCTCAGATCAATAGAAGAATAGACCATACAAAGCTTATCGTAGCTACAGAGGTGACTGATTTAATACACTGTGATAATTCTTCTAAAGGCAGTAAAATCAACCATGTCAAGCAGTGTTTCAACGCATGCATGAGTCAAATTAATTCAAATGCCAAGTTTGCCTGACTAGGAAAATCTTATGTGTTCCTTAAGTGTAATGCAATATATGTTAGAAAACGACATCTCAAATAAAATATATTTTCATGGGCAACGATATCATTGCATATCCATTATTTTCTATTATCATTACTATCATAGATTGTAATAAGGGAGCTGGAATAAAGGATTATCCATAGACTATCATCTAAATCTGTATCATTAAAAACTAGAATGTATTTTGACCTGTTTACTAGACTATTTGCAACACATATGCATATAGAAAACTTGCCTACATTTATGTTTTTAATTTAAAATTGAAATTAATTATACAAATTTTTATTTTTAAAAATGTTAAAAATTGCAAATGAAGTAGAAATGAGGATGGCTCTACTTCAAATCATATATTATAATTCAGGGAACAGATTGCATTTTAGAATGTGATGCTAAGAACACTAAACTTTGAATAACATTATTTATATTTCTATTTGTCTTTTACAGTTCTAAATTTATTTTTAAAATATTTTCAGCCAAGAAAATATTTCTCTCATGAAGTTTTAAGCAGATAAATATAGCATGTGAGAACAGCACAATTATTTTGAAAATATTTTCAAAACACAATCTAATGTTTGAATTTCACAAATCATCCAGGAAGACTTGGAAAAATATATCGAAATGTAATTAATTGCTGGATTAAGCCATACTTTCTTTTTTTATTCAAAGTGTACAACAACAGGTCTTTATTTAGAAGCCAAAGGCGGAAGGAAAAAAATGCTTCTACTATCAGAGAGGTGGTCCCCAGTGGGTTGCCCCAAGCCATAATTTCTTTTAAAAGTAATTAAACAACAGCAGTTGGCTTTGAAAATTGCACCAATGAGCATCTTGATATTGCCATTTTCTCAATTTAATTTCACAGGACAATTCTGTTACTACGCACATATTTAGAGTCTTGTTACCTTAGCTTTCAGCAGGATAAGCTTAAGGGGGGAAAACAATTTTCAAAGATTGCTTGCATTGGCTACTTCAGAAACTTGAGACCAATAGTTGTGAGTAAAACTAAACACTGGAACAAAATATAATAAAAGATTTGCAAGAGTCCTTCAGGCTCACTAGTTCAACTTCTTCACCTACATATGAGAAAACTAAGTTCCAAAGAGGATTAATGGTCCTTTCCATTGCCTGAGGCTTTCTGTCAACGGCAAGTTTCTAGCGGCAGGTTTGGCTTGCTGGGTGAACTCAGCTACTTGCTAAACTACCCTTTACATCAATTTATAAAGTAATAAAGTAACAAACTTTAAAAAGCACTATGAAAATATTTTTCTAAACTGTAAAATACGGAGAAAATCTTAAATTCAGCTTTGTTAAAAAGTACAGTTGTAGAACTTAATTCTAAAACTTCCCATCTTAACTCTTTCAACATCTTTAAATTTTACACTCTTCTGAAATGTACCTGTTCCCTATTACCACCTATTAGGTCAAAGAAGGACCTTGGCAGAACCAAAAATATGGCAAACGGCAAGAGAATTTGGAGTCAGAGTTTGTTGCTTCCTTCACCCTACACCTTGGTAGCAAGCCTAGGTGTGAAGCGTAAGGTATAAAGGTTAGGAGGATAAGAGATAAAAGGATAAAATGGGTTACTGTGGGGTGTACAGAGCTTTTATATAGTGTGGTTGGATTAGCCAGCCTGAGCGTTGGTGATTGGGTGGTATGTGGGTTGGGTTACTGGGTGGAAGACAACAAAACAAGGTAGCTTGGTAGGTTGGGAGAGCAGGTAGGTAAGATCATAACAGAAAGCCAGGCTCTGTGCATGGGGATGGTAGAGAAGTTCCAAGTGGGAGTTACAGCACAGGAATTACACATAACCACGCACCCAAATTATGTAAATTTAATGTTTATAAATATAACTGGAAGAATTAAGAAGGTAAGCTTTGTTTTACCAGGGAGTTTAGATTATTTACAGTTTACAATATAATGTTGCAAGTAAAGAGCAATGTAATTTACAAAACTGTATACACATAATTATCAACAAATATTTATAAAGAAAGTATGTATCACAATTTTGGTGTTTCTGTATTCAAATGTTATCTCCCAGGCCTTTGGTTTTGCCTCCCTTGACTCCTTTTCTAACTAAGCCATCATAATAAAGTTGCTGAAGAATCAAATGCAACTACCTGCACCACTGGGCCTGACAGTTTCGGATTTGCTGCACTTGTTTTCTTGGTAAGTACTAATGGGATACACCATGAAGAACAAGCATTAACACAAACACACACACACACACACACACACACACACACACACACACACACACACACAAAGAAAATGGCAACCACCCGAAAGACGACCAGGTTAGCAAGCCAAGCCAAGCAAATGAGGTCCCCTTTTACCTCTTGTGTACACCATAAAGATGGGGCTGCTGTTTCTCTATAATTCTCTATAGAGAATTATTTCTACCTAGATAAAATTTCACATTACATCACAATAACCTTTCTAAGGCAGTATACAATTCAATGATACATTTAAAATACTGTAGAACCATAAACATGTCTAATCTCAAAAAACAAGTCATCATACTAACCAAAAATTCACAACCATTAAGGTATTAGGTCTCATCATTCTCTACCCCTCCCATCACAAACCTCAATGCACCTTGTGTCACTTACCACGGATATTCCCATAAATGGAGTCATACAATATGGAGCTCTTTGCTTTTGGTTAATATATTTCTGATGTTATCCACTTTATTAATTTTTTGGCTGAACAATATTGATGGGCATGTAGGTTGTTTCCACCTTTTGGCTATTTTTAATAATGATGCTATGAAATTTTGTGTACAAATTCTCTTCTCAATATCTGTTTTCAGTTGTTTGGGGTATTTACCCACAAATGGAGTTCATAAATTAACTTTTATTTCTTTGTTTAACTATTTGAGTAATCAAGAATCTATTTTTAAAAATCTGAAAAGTTTTACATCCCTCAAACAATGTATAATAAAAGGACTTTAATTTCTCCACGTACCCCAAACACTTGTCATATACTATATCTGTGTGTTATAGTTGCCTTATTTCATGTAAATGGTTTTGACTTTTATTTTCCTAATTATTAATGACATTGAGTACACTTTCATGTGATATTTGCCGATTTACACATTTATTTTGGAGTAATGACTATTCAGATAATTGATTTATATTTTCACCGGATTGTCTTTTTGTTTTGTAATTTGTTGAGGTTATTATATAGGTTATTATATATTGTCAATGGAAGTTCACTGGAAATATTGCTTACAAAATTTTAACCCATTTCATAGTTTATGTTTTCATTTTCATGATAGTATATTTTGGTGTACAACAGTTTCTAATCTTCATGAAGACCAAGTTATATACTGTTTTTCTTTTTGTTACTTGAGTTTTTGGTGTGACATCTAAGAATTTATTGGTAAATATACAATAATGAAGACTTATGCTTATGTCTAAGAATTTCATAATTTTAACTTTTATGCTCAGATCTTTGATACAATTGAGTTTGTTTTTTATGTATGTTGTGATAGAGAGGTCAAATGAACTCTTTGCATGTGAATATTGAGTTGATTTAGCACCAATAGCTGAAGAATTTTTTTGCCTTTGAAAAGTTTTTTCTCATATTATATGTAATACATAATGGTTACAATGAACTTGAGTATTCTGCGCACATATATATCACATCAACTTTACAATCCCCTCCTCTCCGTATTTTTGGCCCTCCCACACCCTCTTTATTCCCTCTGACCCCCACTGTCACACATTTGGTCCTGTAGAATGCCTGTATTCTGGGTTTCGCAAATCACAGAAACAATGCGATACCTTGATGCCTCTTCTCTGAGTCCAGCAGAACCCTTTATTGGGACAATTTGTCAAAAACTCTCTTTTTTTCCTATCTTACTATAGCTTTGTTGAGATTCTTTAACATGGCCTCACCCACCAATGCACGTAAGAAAAAGAACTGTAACAATTAGACTCATAAGACTAGAACATGTGAGAAAGAGAAGAGACAAGTTACATTTCAAATTCCTTAGCTGAGTACTGAAAAGTAAATGTGTGTACATTCAAAGGACATTCAGGTTATCATTACACCAGTAAGTTTCCGTAGACTAAACTTGCAAAAAAAGTTGCACAGATTAAAATTTTATCGCAATTCCCCATATTGAACATAATTATTATGTCTTGCAAACTAAAGTACCAATAAAAATAATATTTATGGGGGTCAGTTCCACAGGTTCCTTGAGAAAGCTGGCACTGTTTAAATGGGATACCACTCAAATGATTGAGGTCTAATTTGTTACACTTTCTCTTTAGATGTTTCCTTTCCTCCAGGTTCTTTGTGTCTCTCAAACATTCCTTCAAGTGTTTTCTGCAATGCGGGGCTAGCGGTCACAAATTTCCCTAGAGATTCTTGGTCACGAAAAGTTTTTATTTCTCCTTCAATTTTCAGGGATGAATTTGCTGAATACAACATCCAGGGTTGACAGCTGCTGTCTTTGAAGTCTTGAAAGATTTGTCTCCAGGCTCTCCTGGCCATGAAAATTTGCATTGAGAAATCTGTGGTAATTTGAATGGGTTTGTCTTGGTAACATAATGATTTTTTTTTTTTTTGCTTCTTTTAGCATTCTCTCTTTATGTTAAATATCTGAGGTTTTGATTATGATATACTCTGGTTGGTCTCATTACTGGTTGAGTTAATTTGGTATTCTATAAGCTTCTTGTATCTGAAAATTAACTTCTTTTCCTAGATTTGAGAAATTTTCTTGCATGGTTTCAGGAAATAAATTCTTTATACCTTTGGAGCTGTTTTCTGGTCTTTCCCCCACAGCCATAATTCTGACATAGGTTCTCTTTGAACCATATATTGTGTCCAGCTACTTTGCTCATTTCTAACTTTGGAGTCGTGCCTTAATTATAGAATTTGTTTCCTCAGTCTTGTCTTCAAGGTCTGAAATTCTGTCTTCACAATGTTCAAGTTAACTTCCCTTGCTTTTAAATGTTGCAAAGACAAATGACCATAGATGCTTGGGTTTATTTCTGGGCTATTTCATTTAATTGTATCTGTGTGTCTATTTTTTCTTGGTATTACCTTATTTGACGATCGTGGGTTTGAAGTAACTTTTGAGACTTGGTAGTTTCAGAGCTCCAGATTTTTTTTTTCAAGATTCTTTTGGGTACTCTAGGTCTCTAGTAATTCCTCATATATTTCATAACCAGCTCTACTGCTTTTACAAAAATAATTTAATGGCATTTATGTATAAATTGAATGTTTAGGCCATTCTGGGAAGTGTCACTATTTTAACAACATTAACTTTTTAGTCTATTTATGTAAGGTACGTTTCTATTTTGTTAAATCTTTAACTTCTTCCAGCAATATTTTGTACATTTCAGTAAACAAGACTTTTATATCCTTGTTTAATTTATTTATAAGTGCCATAATTACTTCATTGTTTTGTTGCTAACATATATATATATATATATATATATATATATATATATATATATATATTATATATTCTAAATGCCTTTTTGTAATGTTAATTATCAGTGTAAAGAATTATAACTAATTTTAGTGTGTTAACTAATAACTTTGCTGAACGAACCTAATCAGGGCTTATTTTTGTAGATTTAGAAATTCTATATGCAAAATCATACCATCCCCCAAATAGACAATTTTAATCCTATTTTTCCAATTTGGATGCTCTTCATTTCTTTTTACTGTCTAATTACTCTGGCTAGAACTTGTAGTACAATTTTGAGTAGAAATAGTGAATAGTGGGCATAATTGCCTTGTGTCTGATCTCAGGGGACAGGTTTTATTTTTCTTAACAATGGAATATGCTGTTAAATGTGGGTTTTTCATAAACGTACTTTATAATATTCAGGATGTTCCCTCATATTCCTAATCTTTTGCTTTTTACTATTAAAAAGGGTGAGATTTTTCAAATGCATTTTCTTCATCAATTGAGATGACCAGGTAGCATGCTCAGATTTTAGTAATCTGATGTTGTTTTAACAGTTAGGTGGGCTAAAGGTTTGTTCAGTTTGTTGATCTTTTCAAAGAATGAACTTTTGGATTTGATGATTCTCTTTATTATATTTTTCTGTTCTGCATTTCACTTATTTGCACTATAATATTCTTCATTTCCCACCTCCTAGAAGCGTTAAGTTCACATTGCTTTCCTTTTCTGGTTCCATAGAGGATTAGGTTACATTATTTATTCGGGCTCCTTGTTTATTTTCAACGTAGGCCGTTATGTCAGCAGGTCATCCCACTGCCTTCTGACCTCCAAGGTTTCTTTGAGAGAAATGCTGTAATACAACGAGGATACCCTCTGCATAAGTCACTTCTCTCTTGCTGCTTTCCACATGCCTTGCCTTTGGCTCTCAACAGTTGGTCTTTGGTGTGTCTGAGAACAGTTCCCCTGGGGAGTTTATCCCATTCAAAAGTCATTAGTTTGTCTGGATGTGTGTATTAATGTTTGTGTTTTTTATTTTTATCAAACTTTGGAACGTTTGGGTAGTAGGTCTTCAGTTTCTCCTTGTGTCTATGTCTCTTTCTCAATCCCTCCCACCCTTTCTTCTCAGGAACTCACTTTACTCCCATGTTGGTGTACCTTATATTGCCTGTTTGTTATTATAGGCTGTGGCCATTTTTTTTCATTTTTTCCTCTCTATTCTTTAGACTAAGTTATCTCAATTGACCTATCTTTTGTTTTACTGATTGTTCCAATTGCCTGCTCAAATATGCTTTTGAACTATTCTAATAAGTCTTAGGTCTGTTATTACACTTTTCAGCTCTAGGAATTTTACTTGCATCCTTATAATCTCTTTTTTATTAACATTATTCACTTAAACATTACAGCGCTTCCTTTAATTGTGTATATAAGATTTCTTTCAGTTCTTCATACGTAATCACAATAAATGATCTCGAAAAGCCAACATCTGGGCCCTTTCACAGCCAGATTCTATTAATTTTTCCTTTGAATGGACCACATTTCTTTACTTCTATGTGTATCTCATATGTACTTTGCTGCAAACTGTACATTTGATTTAATACTTTGTTGTAACTCTTCAACGGACATCACTTCCTAAGTATTTGTTTTGTTATTTTTCTTTGTTGTTTTAGCTGCTGCTTGTTTATTTATTGGCTTTTTTGAGCTAATCTTGCAAAGTCAATGTTATTTGTTGGACATGAATGGAAAGCCAATGTACATTCTCTTTTGTTAGGCTATTGGTCAGGTTGGATAGAGGCTCTTTTCAGTGTTGGGAAGCAATAAATTTCTGTCTTTTCCACGTGGCTTTCTGTGAGTTGAAACATACCTTTAATATTCTGCCAGACAGTTAATTTCAAATTATACTTTAGTCTTCAAACTTCCTGGTATAAGACCTCAAGTCTTTCATGAGTGTGAAAACCATTTTTCATGCAGTAGCCATCCAGTTGCCTAGGAATATTTTCGAGTGTTTCAAAGTCTCCCATAAACATCTTATTCCACATATAATTCTTTTAAGTTTTCTCTCAGCATCCCAGTTGTCATAAAAAACATTTGTCTCTCAGAAAACTATAATATTAAACAAGTAGCATTATTTCTTTTGATAAATGCACTGAACATAAGATGTTTCTTCAGTTCTCTTTGAGGCAGGTCTAATAACTACAACATGCATGGAATAAGGATTTTCCAGGGAGCTACAAAACAGATCAAATAATGGCAAAGCTCTTGAAATGGGAATTTTTTAAGTTGAAATTTTTAAAAAGCTTGGCACTTTTTTATAACTGAGAGCATGATATTCTTATAGAAACTATATTTATGAAGCTAGTGGTATTCAAGGCGGCTACAGACCTGCAAAGAGGGAGACAGAGAATTGATTAACCAAAAGATCATAATCCTTTTTCAGCCATTTTTCTCTTAAATGAATATTGCATTACTGCAAATCTTTTATTGCTTTTCAGAGCTCTGAAATAGTTGAGTTTGTCAATGTTTCCAGTGTTTTTACTGCTTATAGGGAAGGTCATATTCGTACAGGTACTGACTCCATCACTTAGAAGCTCAGTGGTGATTTTCATTGTTACAGTGATACTTCAGTGTTCTTTTGTAATTTAACTTCCAAACAACGTATCTTTTTGTGTTCATGCCATGTCAAAACTAAAAGACTATCAAATCCAATCCAAGAAAGATAGCATAGTTAATGAAGGGATATCCCTTCGGATATCTCTCTGTCACCTCTCTCTCTCTCCCCTCTTTCTCTCTTTTACACAGACACAGACACACACTCCCACATGTACACATGCACAATCTATTGTGTACTATCCCCTGCATACTGAAAATTTGCTACACTTGCAATATCAACAAATCTTAGTAATAGATTCATGCTGATGAATGTACAACTACTCATCCACACTTCCATATACAGCTTTTGTGAAATATATAAAACTCAGTTATCAAGAAATTGGGTTAGTTTAATTAACTTGATGGAAGTACAGAGCATATCTTTGGCCTTTATTGAGCATTGGTTAAATCTAATAAATCCAACACTAACTTTGCCTGTTAGAGTAAACTGTGCTACCCTTCCAAGGATGGAGCACAAAGAAAAGGAAAATCTTTCAGCTGGACCGAGTTCCAGCATCCCCTGACGTTAACCAAATCCTTGAGTTTCTTTCACACGGCTATCTTCTAATGAAAGAGCTGACATAGGGAGAAGCAGATCCACTTTCCAAAAAATTGGCTATGGATAGCCCGAGGAGTCACCATCGAGAGCTACGTACATTTGGGGGGATCACTCTGACAGATATCACTTAAAGGAGTAAACTAGCATCTTGTTTCAGTGATATATATATATATATATATATATATATATATATATATATATATATGACAGGGATACTTGCTTTAGTAATTAGGCATTTATGAAGGCATCCAATTTTTTCTGGTCTTGCAGTTTTGCAAAATGCATTGTCTTTGCCTTGATAATGAAACAAAAATGAAAATGGATCAATAAACCTCCTTGGACTTAGGTATAGTTGACACAGCACTTCTGGACTTCTTATTCAAAACTGCAAAAGTTGTCAAGACACAATCTGCAGCATCATTGCCCCTTACCGGTGCACCTCAGTTACATGCAGAGTCATCTACCTCATAAGAACCACGAAAATAATAGAATATATGTGCCAGAGAGAAATCCAGGGACATGCTAAGCAGCAAACTGTGACATGCTACTAAACATTAATATGCATGCAAATCCCCTGGAGAAGCTCCTCAAATTGTGGATTCTTTTTCTTTTTTGTGATACCGGGAATTGAGCCTAGAGCCTTCACATTTCCAACCCATTTATTTAATTTTTAAAAATTTTATCTTTGAGGCAAGGTCTCATTAAATTGCTAAGTTGCCAGGCTGGGTTCAAATTTCTGATCCTCCTGCCTCAGCCTTACAGAGTGCCAAGATTGCAGGCCTGCACCCTTAGGCCCAGCTCAAAACAAAGATTTTTACGTAAGTGTATGGGCACGGGAAAACTGAGCTTATGTGTTTCTACTAAGCTGAAATGTGCTAGTAAGGCTGGCGTTCTGTGGATCACACTTTTTGAGTAGTGAGAAATTGAATGCACGTATATTTTCTTGTTTTGACTTTAACACACATATCATGTTTCTTTTTTCTTTTTTATTATATTGTAAAGTTACCTTACCTCCTTTCTGGGATAAGAATGTCATAAACAAATGGAAATATATCAAATCACCAAAAGTATAAATAAAAATAATACATCTCAAGAATAAAGTAGGACACATTCAGCACCAGTCAAAAATTGAGAAAATGTGCCCAAACTTTTAAAAGAAAATAAAAGTAGATGGTTTTAAAGTACCAAAGATGCTATTTCAGCTTTGTGTGAAGAGCCAGAAAAAAATTGAATTTAACGTCAGGAATTCTTCAATTATAGAATGGGCTCTGCTTTAGCTAGCTAGAAGAGCAATATTTTAGGCACCCCCTGGGCCTTCATTTCTTTGAGCACAAAATAAAAGATTTGGAATAATCGACCACCAAGTTCTTTTACAGCTCTAACACTTTGTTAAAAATCTGATGCTCTTCTGAAGGATTTGGTCAATGTAAATAAATTCCTCCCTTTTCAAATTTATATTTTAGATTTTAAAAATAAATATATGAAATCTGAGGGAAACTCAACCTTTAAGTCCAAGGAAAATCTAAAGTTACCTGAAGGTTGATTGCTAAGTCATGCCAGGTTTCCATGCAGGCAGCATTAATTTGCTGGCTTTTCAAGTCCCTTGTGAACCACATAAACTTTGCTTTACCTGACAGAGATTTGGCCCAGTTGGAGTTTGCGTAAGGCCACAGCTCCAAGTGAGGTTACTGACACAGGTTAATGCCCCAGTCTAGAGGAAAACCCATCTCTACCACCTCACTGGCTTCGCAGACTAGACTGCTAATCACAGACAGGGATTTTCACCATTTGTGTGAATGACAGGTTAACAGGAAGACTAACCAAATCTGTCCCAGACATTCAGATTGGCTACTACTATAAGGACGTGGCTTCATAGGCTCAGTGATAATGCAACTGACCTTTTGGAGTAATATATAAAACTGTCATACAAGAGTAGAAATATTTTTTCCTCAAAGTATAGTTAAGAAAGATTTTAAAAAGTTCTGGCTATGAGAGGGGGGTTGAATCTTTATCCTGATACTGCAAAATAATAGGACAAATTCATCTTCCCCTAGCCAGTTTCCTTCTCTGTACAAAGGGATTGTTTGTAGGATTAAGCGAGGTAATGTATAGGTTTGGTAGGCTGTGGCCCCAGCCTCCTCATCACCTGAAAGTATATTAGAAATGCAGAGACTCTACCACACTCAAGAGTTACTGCATCAGAGCTTCTACTTAAAGGAGAGTTCTGTATGTGCATAAGAGACCTACGCACACAATGCCTGCTTCAAAGTAAAGACTCATTGACCAGGAGCCATTGTCATTCGGATTTTATCTTTCACATGACCATCATTGCATCTTATGAGGTTGCTGCGGCAGTTATTTCTAACTGGTCTAGCCCTCTGCATTCATTACCAGGGTGGCTACTGGCCTCGTTACCATAATGCCAACTTACTTTTTTCTTTTCTATTAACCCAACTCCCCTCTATCTGTCCCAGTTTTAAAGGTTTGAAGGGGCCATTTAGGGTACACCACACTGACTGAAACATGGTGATTCCCTCTAGTTACCTGTTTACCACCACTTCTGGGTGGAATCATGTTCCATTCTTTCATGACTTGATTGTTTTTGGTATAGTTGCCCACATGAATTTGGAAATTAAACTTGTGTCTTTACCACTGTCTAATTGTGTAATCCTGGGTAAGTTATTGAACTTCTTTGAGCTTCTTATGGGAAGAGTAATTTATGTGTAGTAAAATGCGTGAAGCATGTTATAGGAAGCGTATAACAAATTAAAGCATTTAATATTGTAATCATTGTACTTATTTTCACATCCCATTATCTTGGTTACAGTATCTTCACAAAACAAAGCATGTTGTATTTTTCTACTTTCAGATAGCAATATAAAGTAATAAAATGTGAACAACTCACCCCAAACTATAGGTTTAATCAGCCTGAACTGATTTTATTACCCAGCCTGTCTTCCCACTGTCTCATACTCTTTCATCGTGTAAGTAATATGGAATGACAGAAAGAACCCCGGGATGATCACGAAGACAGGATGGGCAATTCCTAATAAACTATAAGCAATGTTTAGTCTTGGGAAATAGCACTAATTTTAACACGACCATATTGAAACTGAACAAGTCGGGGTACAGATCACAAACCTGAAATTAGATACCAGAGCTGTAGGCTAATGCAAACAGCCACCATCTCAAGGTCAGTTTAAGGACCACCTCAGCAGCAATCAAGCAAGCCCAGTGTTGTGGTTAGGATCTGGAGTGTCCCCCAAAAGTCTCATGTATTTTAATGGAGCCACGTGATGTTGGTGGATTGGGGTCTGGTCTGGAGGGGTGGATTGCAGTTAAGTTAGGATTAACGGTGTGTAGTGGCCACACCTGGATGCAGGAGGGACTGGTTCCTGGGCAGAGACCAAAAAGGATACATAAGCCGCAGCTGCACCTGCCTTCCTGGAGGACTGGGACTAGTCTCAACTAGCCTCAGCTTGTCTTCCTGTTTGTCCGGGGAAGCTGCCTCCACCTCTCTCTCTGCCGTGGACTTCGATTGTTGCAGGCCACCCCTGAATGGACTGTGACCTTCGAGACTGTGAGCTAAGATAAACCTTTCCTTTCCTAAGTTTGTGGGGGTTGGGTATTGAGTCACAGCAACGAAAGAGTAACTAAGACGCCGAGGAAGCTTCTTCCTTTCTTCTTTATCTCCGTTTGAGGATCTCATACCTGTATTTGGACACCTCAAACATGAGCGTCCCCCGGATTCAAAGTGAATTGGTGAATAAAGAATCATTGAAAATCCAAATTGCTTAACTTTGTTGGTGAGAACACTTTGTGTGTGTGTGTGTGTGTGTGTGTGTGTGTGTGTGTGTGTGTGTGTTTGATGTTAACATGGATTGAAGGGGAGGAGCACATGGACAGAGGTGGAACCAAAATGATTTCGGGATAAAATAATCTTCACTCGATTACTGAGAGAATGGAGGAAAAGAGGGAAGAAAATGTATTTGCAAAAGTGTTGATAGGTAGAAGAGTGCACCCCTGACAGTTTCATTGTCATTAATGACAGTGAAAATTTAAATAGCTCTTTGGAGAACAATTCTGCAATATGGATCAAGAACTTTAAAACGTTCATATTCTTTGACCTTGCAATTCTACTTCAGGAAATCACTCCAACGGGAATAATATTAAACTCTCGCCCAAAACTGTTTCAGTGTTAACAATATATATATATATATATATATATATATATATATATATATATATATATATATATATATAGCAGGTCTGGTAATCTTGATAACATGATAAATAAAAGTCTAGCTTGAAGATTTTTTTTAAGGTCCCAGCGGTCATGCTTGAAAGGATCCAACGTGGAAAGTACTTTTAAAACTTATTTATGTTACAAGAACATGGACCTTTGCCTTTAACCTTTATAACTGTCCTCACACTAAGAAAAACTGGCATTGCTGAAGGATTAATCACTTTACAAAGACGTTGTTGCGTATTTTCTTAAATATCAAGTGCTGCTCAATTTATCTACTTTTTTTTACAAAGACACATTTAGCTAAAAGTCTGCTGCTTGACTCATTTATCCACTTCTTTGCAAATAAATTTTCAACTGAAAAGTCTGTCTGTCTGACCCTGCCTCAGCCTCCTCCTCCAAAGGAGTACTGAGAGAACAAAAGCGTTAGCAGTGCCAATCGAAAATCAACCAGGCCTGTCGTTCCAGACACATTTTGTCCTTAAAGAAAGATTTCTGTGTAAATTTTCAGAAACACAGTTATTTCATGAAGCTGAGTACATCTGGAATCCTGTCCTGTGTTAGATATATTCACCACGGCAAAATTTAATGCAAATTGTCTGGTCTTTTTACTTTGAAGACATATTTGAATTCCGAGTAACTTGCTGGTTGTTAATAAAGGGCCTGAAATTGAAAAAGTCAGAATAGGATGAGTAGGTTAGGAAAGGTTAGAAAAGTTACAAAGTTAATCCTTACAATGTTAATGTCCAGGAGTTATTAAAGGCTATTCTAATTTGGTAGTCTTGCAAAAATAATTTCTTACCTTTATTATCTAAGAATATCCTTGAGTACTAAAAATTTAATTTGTCTATGTAATTACTGAAATTATACTTTATTACATAATTAATGTAAGTGCATATAATCATCTATAACATATACTTACATAATTGAGTCACTGTAAAAAAAAAACCCTAGTGAGACTGAAGATAATATTTGTACACCTGCAGAAGGTACTTTTATTTTTTATTTGGTTTAGTTAAAATGGAATTTTAATTTATTTTCAGTAGTTGTCTTCAAGTATTAAGAGTTCCACATGATACTAGAAGGAAATGACTACAGTTTTGCTTTCCCATTTTCCAAAGTTTATGGTGAAAATCATATTGTCTGCCAAGTCCAATTTTTGGATGCATACTAGATCATTCAAAATAGCTCTCCATACAAGGTTTAGGGCCCATGGGAAAACTCAGATACATCTCAGGATGACACTAATAAGAGCCAAATGATGATATATGACAAATCCTTCTATCCTTCTACGTATGACTGTGCATAAAAATTATCGTTATAGAGCTTCAGAATAGTGAATTATGGTTCTCTGGGTTTTTAACTAATCAAATGAAAAAGGAATTCATTATATTCTCTTATACATGACATCAAGAATGTTTGAGATAGGAATTTTGGACTGTACCCTGACCCTCCACTTTTTACTCCTTTCACATTATATAAATGTGAATTAAGTTGGTATTTCACATAAAGTTAATTTCATAAGTTTAAAAATAAAACCACTTGTTTAAAAGAATAAACCTGTTTTTTGAAAAACTCGGTTTCTTATCACTAAAATTATTTAAGTGAAATTTATTTTTGAAGACTTTTTTCTATTCTCCAGATTTATTGAGGTAAACTTTGTGAATAAATATTATATACATAAGTATATGGATATACCTGTGTATATGTATATACATATGTATTTAAGATTTAGAACATGGTGTTTGGACGCATGTGCAAAATGCAAAATGATCCCTATGATTACGCTAGTTGTTATATCTATGTAGTTACCTTTATGCATATCAGTGGTTAGAGCCCATACCTAGCAATTTCAAGGCCTAGATTCAGTTCTGCACAGCGCCACATAAACTGGACATGGAGGCACATACCTGTAATCCCAGCACTTGGGAGACTGAGGCAGAAGGATTGCCATGAGTTCAAGGTCAGTCTGGGCTACATAGTGAGTTCAGGACAAGTCTGCCCTATAAATCAAGACACCCCCCGCCTCAAAAAAAAAAAAAAAACGCATAATAGCACCAGGGTCCCCAGTCTCCTGGATGCAGGCCCGTACTGGTCTGTGACCTTCAAAGACCCAGACCTCCAGCACTGATGAGCTGAGAGCAGGCGGTGAGCAGGGGGCAATGCCTTGCCTCCTGTCACAGTGCTCCTATTAAGGTCTAATGCCTCTGCTGATCTGACAGAGAGGGAGCTTTGCTCCCTGCCCCCACGCCCTGCTGCCTGACATTCCAAAGCTGTCCTCCAACAACCTGTAGCACACAAAGTGCACACTCCCAGCCACTTCCTTAGGAGAATGGTCTTCAACTAAACCGGCCTCTGGAACCAGAAGGGTTGGGGACCACTGCCTTATCAGATTTCAGATAGTATCACAGCTTTTTAAAGTGTAGTTATCATGCTATCAATTATGTTCCCAGAAATCATTCACTTGCCTAAATGAAACTTTGATTAACATCTCCCCATTTCAAATGGTATCCTTGAATGCAATCATAAATTTTACTACATAACTCTTAACTCCCTAGAGCTCTTGAGCCTTACAATGCCTATTTTTACAAGCACAGTGAGAGATGCAGTTGTTACAACAGCGAAGAGTGCATATTGCCAGCACCAATGTGTCAGTGGTTAGGGATTTGCAGACTATCTGTTGTTAAAGCCAGCGATGAACAAAACTGAATGAACAAAGATTATCTTTGCTTAGTAATATTACTTTAAGTAAACCAACTGTGAGGTTTTATTGATCTCTTGCTGTGCACCGGGTCCCTTAGTAAATGTTTTTATGTGTTTTGTCTCATTAAACCTCCCATTAACTTTGTGAGAATGTTATTATTTGTAACCCTTATTTTTACTGATGTATGAGCTAATGCTTAAAGACACAGATTACTTGTTTAATGTTAAGTAGCTACCAGCTGTTCAGCCGGGATTTCAGCTTCTATATATTTGAATCCAGTTCCTGGCCGAGTAGTACCATGACATACTGATCTCCCTGGACATACGGCTCCATGGCTCCACCATCTAACTCTAGGGTACAGTCGTCTCTTGCCACCCTGCTGTGTCAGGGGGAAGGCTGCTGACACACTCACTTCCACAGGGCTCGATGAACTGAAGCCTGCCATTTACATTCCCTACTACATTCACAGCATTTTTTTTCATCCTGGCTGCACATTAGATCACTAAGAGGCTTTTTGAACATTTTAATACAGAGTACTCCATCCATATCAATTAAGTTTTTAAAAAAGTAAATGAGATCCAGGCACCAGTTTTGTAGAAAATCATTGACTTAGAGGAAAAAATTCCAAATCCCAGTGTCCTTTTCAGTTTGGACACTAACTGCATTTACACTTTCATGACCACCCTCCCAGCCGGTCAGCCTTCAAGAGTTACCAATATATGCCATTCTCTGCCCACCATTCCATGGCATACCTTAGTGCCTTTGAAATGGTTTTGTGGAGTCTTTCTCATCTTTTTTATCGGATTCTTGACTCACCTTCAGCATCTATTGAACTTAGGACACCTTTCTTAACATCTTGTATTGAATTTGTCAACCTATTTTTTACTCTTTCTCTCTGTCTCAACACAGCAGTATATTCCTTTAGCTCTAAGCTCTTTATTACCACTACTTTGCTTTCTTTACTAGATTGTGTTTTTGAGCGTGTGAATACTATTTATCTTTATATCACTGTAAGATTTGGCATATAGTAAAACCTCTGTTATATTATTTTTGTTTTTAATTCCATGAACTTTTTTTGAGTCTCACTCTGTAGTCCAGACTGATCCTGAGTTCACTATGTAGCCCATGCTAATCTTGCACTCATGGCAATCCTCCTGTCTCAGCCTCCTGAGTGCTGAAATTACAGGCATGCACCACCATGCTTGGCTCAGTGTTTGTGTGTGTGTGTGTGTGTGTGTGTGTGTGTGTGTGTGTGTGTGTTTTCAAGGAATATATATATGGATATGTGAATAGGTAAGTTCATAAAATGTTACCTATGATTTTCTACCTTTTGCTTTTCTGGAGAAAATTTTAGTTAAAATGAAGTCGTCATGGAAACAATCACATTGAAAACTAAGAAACAGATCATTAATAGTGGGATTTATTGAATCACATTTGTATGGAAATTTTTAATTTTCAAAGTCTTATCACATCACACCAGTAGCATGCATAGCTTTTCAATAATGCAGACAAAAACAGGTTCCTTCTTATATCAAATTACAAAGTCCTTTTCACTTCTAGCAGTAAGGTTATAACAAGAATGTACATACTTTTTGAAACGGTTCAGTGCCAAGATCTCTCCAATGCTTCCTATGTGCATGTGACAGAGTCCAGATGATCTTGCAAGTCATCACTCTTTGAACGACTGCTAACAGACGAAAGAAAACAAAGGTCACCAACAACAGTACTACGTGGTCACCTTCAGTTCCTCACTGCTGTATGCATTCATGTTTTTTGCATGTATTACTGGTCATTTCATCTGAGGAAATAAAATAATGTTGGAATTACTACGTTTTATGTTTCACAGGAAATTTCCAACTATATATTCCACAAGGCATTTTTCAGTGGTAGCATTATATTACTGTGTACCTTTCACAGCAGCCAGTCTTCCTGGTTTGGAATCGTTATATACATATTTCTACAGAACTAAGCCTGAAAAGCGTCCATAAGTAGCACAGGAAAGTCCCGATACTTAGATTTCAGAATGCATTAAACATGCAGCTAAATAAGAGGAGAGAAAATATAGGGGACATTAGTAAAAGAGTAGAAAATCAAATTTCACAGTGATAAAAGTTTTATGGAAAATAATATCAAATAATAAAACAAATTCTCTGCTCTAGCTGTGTGTGTGCGTGCGTGTGTGTGTGTGTATGTGTGTGTGTTAATTGGGGTAGAACTTGGAGCCTCATGTATGGTAGGCAAGCACTGTCACACTGAGCAATATCGCCAGGCCCACTACCGGCATTGTATCATCCTATTTAAGACACTCATCAGGCTTCAACTTTGACACAAACTAGTAGTATCCTTTGATCTGCAGAAGCCAGGTGAAATTTAGGAGACCCCACATTATCAGTGAGACTAACAATCTTAAGGTGAAGTATGGATCAAATACACAATTCTCCTAAGAGTATTGATTTTCAATCTCGAATACACCTTCCCTGACGTCAATATATTCTGGATCACCTGTGTATAGTCAGTCTTTCCTGCTTGGTTCATTTCACTGAGCATGACTAACTCAAGGTGGCCCCATTTTTGTTCAAAAGCTTCATATCTGTCTAGATCCCAACATGAATGATAGGGTAGAAAAAGAAGCAGTCATCAGCTAGGAAGGGGTGAACCTCTGAGAAAGTGGTGGGCACAGATGCTCACTGACTTCCTAAGCCCTGTGTCTCTAATGTGTTATTGAATTTGGAATTCATGTATTTACAAAGGAAAAAAAATAAATTGAAGAAAACAAAATCAAGAAAGAATAAATTATAGCATATCTCTGCTTCTCTCTCTCTCTCTTTATATATATATATATATATATATATTATTTTATCCATTTTATTGATATGTGTAAGTGCAAAATTTGAAGTTTACATTGATCTTGAGAATTCTGTGCACATGCATATCTTGGCAA
>PVKB01002616.1:0-264357 GCA_004027205.1 Ctenodactylus gundi | reverse complement strand
AAAAAAATACACACCATTTCTCTCGTCTTTCCTTTACTGGTATTCTATCAAGGCAGGAAAATCAGTTACTGAATAAAAGCTTCACATTGAGTTTAGAAAGAGGAAGAAAACAGTGACACACATTCTTACAAACCACAGTGCTGAAGGACAGTCTATGCTTCAGGTATCTAGCTTCACTGCATCTGTATTAAACCCTCCAAAGGTTTGACTTGATTTAAAACAAAAACAGAAAGATAAGAATAAAAAGAAGTTCTCTGCCACACTCGGCCCCAAGGTCAGGATGTCAATTTAAAGTATCATAAACCATGCCTAGTGGGGCAGGCCTATAATCCCAGCACTCCAGGAACCTGAGACCAGAGGATTGAAGGATCACAAGTTTGAGCCCAGCCTGAGCAACACGAGGACTTAGCAAGACTCTGCCCCAAAATTTAAAAATTAAAAATGAGATGTCAAATATAGCTCAGTAAGAACACCCTGGGTTCAGTCTCCAGTACCACAAAATCAATAATAAATCAGTAAAATAGCATAGAAAAAAAAAACAGAGAAACAAAGTAGAATCTACATTCTCCTTCCAAAGGTGGGGCTGTGCTCAGCGGAGGTACGCACCATAGTACTGGGGCAGCTAGCCACCTGGGAGCGCTCAGACCGATGCCCAAAGCACCAAGAGCTTCCCACCCAGCTGGCACCGCAGACCCTGTGGGAGGGATGCGCAGAAAGGAAGCTTCCTTCTTCCTTCGAAGGAGGGATCTTTCTGGACAGTGTCTGCCAGAGAGAAGGCAGGAAGGACGCAGATGAGCGAGCCTTGCCTGGGAAGATCCAGCTGGCCTGGGACTGGGCTCAGTGCTGCACCTTCTGCCCTCGGCCTCCTGAGAACCAGGGGACCTAAGAGCCAGGCGGCCTTCTGATAAAGTGTGTCCCGGGAAGCTGGAGAAGGGAGGGCAGTGTGAGGTGGGCAGGATGCATCTTCCATGCACAGATGAACACAGCCAAGTCCACTCTGTACGGAAGAGCTAACGGATATTACATTTGGGGCCTTCTATTTGTGATTCGAAGGGCCGGCAGTGGGCACTGCCTTGGAGGGTTTTTAAAGCAGGAGTGTTAGAGTTGTGGGGAGCAGCCCCCGACAGGAGGCCAGCACCTTCTCCACCTTGCAATCACATCCTCCTCCGTACGTGTGTGTGTGTGTGTGTGTGTGTTGCTCCCACTACCCCTTTGCTCTGCCATCTGCCCCACCCCCACATGTCTCTCTGTCCCCAGGACTCCCCACCCCCCACAGACACCGTCCTGGGTAATTATAGTTTATCGATCCTCCTGGCGTGTGTGCTGCCCCTGGCACCTTGTTCTTCATGTTGGTGGGGACATCTTCCCGTCCATCACAGCCTGCACTTCTCAGGAGCAAGGGGCTTCCCACAACAGCCAGGCTGCCTGACCTCACGCCCTTTGCTCCCTCCCTGATCCGTAGAGGCCCCAGGTTGAGTCCAGAGGAAGCGAGCTTGCCACAGCAGTAACATGTCCGACACTCCCCGCAAGCCACACACGCTGTAACTGCTGCTCATGGGCAGCTTCCGCGCTCTCCCAAGTCCCTACCACTCCTCACCACAACGAGGCTCAGAGAACAGCAGGGCTCACCGGAAGTCACACAGCCCCACGGTGCTACAGCTGGGATCTGACCCCAACGCTCACCTTCCAAAATCCAAGATCACTAATGCGGGCAGAGCAGATGATGGTGAAGAAAAAATGCCCCCAAAATCCTGATTAAAAATACCTAAATACCAGAGACCAACATGAGTGGTAGATTCCCTGCCCACTGCCCCCTCCCCAAGGGTCCTGACCAGCTTGCGGGGGAGGGGGGCGCCAGCTGTTGCAGGAGACAACCTGACTCCCAAGCTGTTTACTTCCCAGCCATAAACAGGAAGGCCGTAAAAGGGGCCGCTCTGGGCCATCCAGTCAGGGCGTCTCTTCCCCCTCCCCCTCCCTTCCCTTTCCTCCTTCCCCAGTGCCAGTGGCGATCCCTAGGCAGGCAGAGGGAGCGTTTCCTTGAGAATGCTGCCACCTCCCAAGTGCCTTTGTCCCTTGGCTTTAAAGTGCTTTTCCTGGTCTAGAGATTCTAAGCACGAAAGTCACAGACTGACGGGGAGAACAAGGGTAGACACCTGTGCCTGCCCAGAACCACGAAAGACAGTGACCGAGGTGCAACCAACATGAGCCACCTCAGTGCTCAGGTGAATGGATACACAGAGAGGACCCATTCATGTCTTGAAAACAGAAAACGTTGGTTCAGAACTAAGAAATCCTGGTGACAAAGGAACTACGGTATTGGGGTATGAGGAGAGAAAGTCAGAAGGAGAGATTAGGCAACACACCTCAAAGGGTCTGGGTCCCATTCTTTGTAGATGGTAATAAATAAATAAGTAAATAGGAGGTGGTCACAGCCAGGCAGCATCATCCCTCCTGGTGATGCTCAGGCTCACAGATTCTTAAAGGCTCTAGTAAATTCTGCAGGAAAGGATCTTGCTTCGGTGCACGACCACATATCTAAACGTCTTCAGTCACAAGGTTCCGTTCCCACAGATGGCCGACTTACTTGGTAACACTTCAAGTCCTGACGGGTGCCCACAGTCAGGTGCACACACACCCGCTGGTCCCACCCCACCATGAATCTCCCCGTCAGGGCCTTGGTGTCAGAGCCAAGGGGACAGAGACTTAGCTGTATTCACAGTCAATCCCTGTTTCCTAAGCATGAGCTGCGGCCAGGAGACAAACAGCTGAAATGAGAGGATGTGAAACCCTTGGCTCCCAGAGGGCTTTGCCCAGGGCTGGCCTCTCTGGTCCTGTCAGAGGACGAAACCTCATATAAACACTTGAATAATCCTAACAAAAAGTTTCTGATGTGGCTGAGTTCTAAAAAATGTGTGTGACTCTCCCCTGGTGGCCCTCCAACCAACTCACTAACATCCCCAGTCCTGTCATCTCACCGCAAGGATCCTCTCCCGGCTCTGGACGTGTCACTGCAGCCCTCCAGTTTGCAAAGACACCTCAGACCTGGAGGCAGTGCCCTCCTCATCCTTCTCCACTGGCCCATGTCACTTAGACTTTTCTAGCTTGATTTTTTTTAATAACAAGTCAGATATTGTAAGGTTTCAAACTGGTAAATAAAATCTGGCTCACTGATGTCTTAACCTCACCAGGTTAAATAAAAAAGTTGCCTGTGTGTATTAATCAAGGGATCTCACTTACAACTCTGGATTTACAACCTCTGTTTAAAAAATCAGAAAATCCAGCAACAATAGGCCCACATTCCTCTTTTACAACCATCATTGGAGGTGAGGAGCAGTCTTAAGTTTGCTGATGTCCCCATTCCTGTCCACTGGGGGAAAGTATGACACTGAGCCATTTATCCCGGCTCTACTATTAACTACCTCTGTGATCTCAGGCAAGTTACTAAAGATCTCTGGGCCTTGATTGTCTCATCTGAAAAGCAAGAACAAAAATATTCTGCCAGCATCCATTGGGTTAAGATAGGTTTGCTGTGATTAACAAATCTCCAGCTAGGCATGGGGACACACTCTTATAATCTCATCACTTGAAAGAAAGAAAGAAAGAAAGAAAGAAAGAAAGAAAGAAAGAAAGAAAGAAAGGAAGGACAGACTGGGGGAGGTACTTCAGTCTGAAGGCCCCAGGTTCAATCTCCAGTACTGCAAAATAAATAAATCTCCAAAATCTCCGTGAATTACCACAATGACAGTTATTTCACACACTCCACATCTTACCGTAATGACTTAGAGTCCTAGAGCATCAAGGCACATCAATCCAGGGACCCTGCAAGTCGCAGAATCACACGCACTGTCTCTTAAAACTTCCACTGAGCTGGAGATGTAGCTCAGTGTGAGGACCTTGGGTTCAATCTCATGCCAAAAATAAAAAATAAAAATTTAGAAAACTTCCACTGGGAAGGGACACACATTTCTTTATGAACATCCTATTGCCCATAGCAAGCCATGTGCTCTTGCCCAACTTCCCAAGCAGTACAAGCTTGAACATGCAGCCAACAGATTCACTGCAATCCTTCAGGGCCTTGCTCTTCCACCACCCATTCCCAAAGCCCTATACAAAATATCATATTCGTAACTCAGTGCTTCTTTACTTCAAGAAAGAACCACCCCTAAGCCCCTGAATTGGATAAGCCTGATCCACCGCTGGCCAGAAACACTCAGGAAGAATTCTCATGACTTCCCTAAGACAGCATGGGATTTTGTGAGGCTCAAGCTAACGCAAGGCACTTACAAGCCAGTGCCTGGCCCTGGGTCTAGAACCTACCAGTGATGACTCCATTATGGATGGTATCACTCACTTACGCAGCTGTGACTCTGGCCCTGTACGCAGACATACTCACATTAGATTTATTTGCTAGGGAATTTGGGTCATCAGAAGTCATTATTAAGTAACAAGGAGAATTGCCATAATGTAGCTCTATGGTGTGTGTGTGTGTGTGTGTGTGTGTGTGTGTGTGTGTGTGACATTAAGGAAGTCCGGTCCCTTTTCTAGGCCCCAGCCTGTGCACAAGTGGGGGAGGGGAGCAGGGTGTGGTGCTGAAAGAGAGTGATGGAAGATTCTCGGTTTTGATGCCAATTTTTTTTTGGGGGGGGCGGTGTAGGCACAGGTAGGAACATTAATTGTGCATAGAAACCCAGAGAAATGGATTAATTATGCAGGCAACCCCACCCTCTGCAAAGGGCCTATCTGGGAGGTCAGCCTGCAGGCATTGTTCCTGGGGCTATTACAGGCAAGGGTCTTGGCCCCTCCTCATCCAAATAAAGCATCCCAGCAGTCCACTTCCGGGCCTCCCCAGACCCTCCCCCCACTTTCTGACACTGGCTCACAGCTGCGGGTCTTTTTCCTAACAAGCTTTTCTGGTCAGACACAAGAGATGAAAGAAAAGGCTTCCCTGATGAAGCTGTCCAGTGCTTTGCTGGATGTGTCCTCCACAAATCTTTTTTCTACTCTTTTGCCAGCTACCAATTGCAATCCTGCCAAATGCTTAGGTTTTTCCTAGTTGAATGCTAAAGAAAGTGAATCATAAATGTGATACACATACACACACACACACACACACACACACACACACACACACACGACACACACACGTCCCTATCTTAGGTAAGTTGCATAACCTAAGTGTGGATGGTCACCTGTAAAACAGAATCATCTGCCCTGCCTGTCTCCAGAAGCAGCTTCTAGGAGGGCCATATTCTAGTATTCCGCTGCATTTAAGACAACTTAGTGGGCTTGAGAGCAGCCTAGACTACACAGCAAAACCCTGTCTCAAAAAAAAAAAAAAAAGAATAGCTTATAGAGACTGGAGGAATAGCACAGCAGTTAAGAGCACTTTCCCAGCTATGTACAAGGCCCTGAGTTTAATTCCTTTCCACCACACTAAACTGGGCATGGTAGTACACACCTGTAATCCCAGCACTTCAGAAACTGAGGCAGGAGGATTGCTCTGAGTTCAAGGCCACCCTGTGCTACATAGTGAGTTCAGGACCATCATGAACTACAGTCTCAAAAAAAAAAAAAAAAAAAAAAAACTTATAAATGGGCTATGGTGAAGGCGTCTAATCTCTAGTCTGGAAGGGTGAGGCAGGAGGATTATAGATTTGAGCCCAGCCTGGTCAATTTAATGAGACCCTGTCTCAAAATCAAAACTAAAAAACAGACTGAAGATATGTGTAGTTCTTCACACTGGTACTCGATCCCCAGTACTATAAATCAATCATTCACCGTATAAATGTAAAAGGTTGGGGAAGTGTCTCACAATTATTTTGTTTCGATTTCTTGGAGCCAGCACATAGTAGTTTTCTACTGCTATGAAATGAACACAAATTTAGCATCTTAAGACAATGCTAGTTTATTATCTTACACCTCCAAAGGGCAAAAGTCCAGGTAGGCTCACCTGGGCTCGCAGTGTCTCACAAGGTCAAAATCAAGGTGTCCACCAGCTGGCTCTTGTCTGAGGGTTCTGGGGAAGAATTTGCTTCCAAGTTCTGTCAGGTTGTTGACAGAATCTGGTTCACTGAGGTTGCAGATCTGGTGTCCTGTTTCATCACTGGCTGTTGGCTAGGGATGAAGCTTTTCTCTGCTTCTCCAAGTCACCCACATACTTTCTGAGTGTCCCTTCCAATGTCAAAGCCAGAGAGGGAGCACTACACTGAAACTTGACCAAATCAGACCTACCTAGCTAGTCTCCATCTTTGAAGGTCAATTTACTTAGGAATCTAATGACTGTGACATGGTTTAAATCTAAAATGTCCCACAACATCACATGTATTTGGAAGGTGACTGCATCGTGGGGGTGCTGTGGTCATTGGCGGATAAAATCCAGTGATGATTTCACACGCTGTTAGAAGGTGGGGCCTGGATGGGGCACTGTGTCACCGGAGGCACGACTTGGATGGGTGTACTTGTCCTTGGCTCCTCCCTTCTGTCTCTGCGTCCTGGCCACCAAGTGGTAAACACCTGCCTTCCACCAGAGGCCCAGCCCTTCCACCATGTCTTTCTGACACTGCCATTTGTCTTCTTGGAGCCAGCCAGCCACGCATGAACTGAGACCTCAGAAACTGTAAACTAAAATAAACCTCTTCCTTAGGTTGCAGGTGTCGGGTATTATGTCCCAACCACAGAAAAGTAATTAAGACAATGACATCTGTAGAATCCCTTCCCAGCAGCAACCACCCTTGTGCTATATTAAATAATCAGAAGAAGAAATTCTTAGAAGAGAGCAAAAGCTTTTGTAGACTTCTGCCTCTTACACCGTAAGCTGTGTTTCACGAAAATGAAACAACAACAGATGTTCATTGAAGAAAGGAGCTTTAGGAATCCTCCACATAAAGCAGAAGGAAACAAGTTTTGACTCATTCCAGTGCAGGACGTTACATGTGATAACTTCTCAAGACACCTGACACTTCCCATGTTTAATAAGTGATAGACCTCCTTCCTCCCAGAATATGTGATATGCTTTATAATTCACTTGGCAAGATAGTTGTCAATTTTTTTAAAAGAAAGAGTAGCTATTCACAGAGGCAAAGACCCAAGATATTGTATTAGTTTGTGTGGCTATGACCCAGTTCCAAGAAAAACAACTTAAAAGAAAAGAGATTTGTGGATCTGGGACATAGCTCAGTGGATAAAGCACTACTGGCCTAGCATGCGCAAGGCCCTGGGTCCAAATCCCCTGGTACCACACAAAAATGAGCAGGGCATGGTCACCCATGCCTGTAATCTCAGCACTCAGGAGGCAGTGACAGGAAGATGGCTCTTAGTTTATTGTGGTTTGGCTCTGGAGTGTCCCCCAAAAAGTCTCATGTATTTAAATGTTATGGATTGTCTATGGAATCATGTGCTGTTGGTGGATTGGGGTCTAGTCTGGAGGGGTGGATTACAGTTAAGTTAGAATTAAAGGCATGTGAGTTAGGATTAAAAACATGTAAGTTAGGATTAAAGGCATGTAAGTTAGGATTAATGGTGTGTAGTGGCCACACCTTCCACACCTGGATGCAGGAGGAGCTAATCACTGGGCAGAGACCTGGAAGGATATATAAGCTGCATTCTGCCTTCCTAGGAGGACTAGGACTGGGACTTGGACTAGTCTCAAATGGCCTTCCTGTTTGTGATGTCGTGAGAAGCTGCCTCCACCTCTGCCTCTGCCATGTACTTCGATTGCTGCCGGCTGCTCCTGAATGGACTGTGACCTTCTGAAACCGTGAGCTAAAATAAACCTTTCCTTTCCTAAATTTGTGGTGTCAGGTATTGAGTCAGAGCAATGAAAAAGTAACTAAGACATAGTTCAAGGTCATCCTGGGCTACAGAGTGAGACCCGTCTCAACAAAGAAAAAAGATTTTTTCGGGCTCCTGACTTCAAAGGGTTCAGCTGGTTTCACTGCTATGAGCCTGAGGGAGGACGGACATCATGGCAGAAGCCCTTAGTGAGAAAAGCTGTTTACCCACTCAAAGTTAAGACACAGAAAGGAAGAGACAGAGAAGAAGAGGCTGGGGGCCAGACACGCACTCTAAAGGCAGACTTCCTTTCCACTGGACCCAAACTCTTCACAGACTATGCAGCTAGGAATTAGCCCACCAGTGAGGCCAGTACCTTCATGATCCAATCATCTCTCTAGGCCCCACCTCTAAATGGTGCTGTACCAGGGACCGACCTTTCAACAGACACGTCTTTGGGGGACACTTCATATTTAAACCATAACAATGATATAAATGGGGAATTCCCTATATCTTTATAGGTCAATTTTCAGAGATTTGTGACCCAATTTTTCCCACTTGGCTCAATCCCAGGCATAGTCCTCAGTGGCCAATTACTGAAGGAACTAAGAACCCACGGTCATCCAAGGGACATTCTGCTCTGCCTCCCCCAAATGCCAGGGCCAGACAGAGTAGTCTTCCCTCGTCTGTGCACAATACATCCCAAGACTCCCATGAAAGCACTCAGCTTTCTGTTCCAAAGATATCACAATGCCTACAGGACAAGGTGAGGCGAGGCAAGTGACAAGGGTACAGTGTTAGGCTACCACATAAAGGTCACTTAAACACAGATACAGTACCACAGCAGTGGGTCTGACAGCTGACCTGGTACCAAGAGATGAGCAGAAGGGTGGCGGATACAGCATGGAGACACTGGACAAAGGATGAAACTTGTTCCAGGAAGGACACAGCAGGATGGCATGAGAGTCATTATACTACTTAGAATGGTCCACAACTTAAAACTTAACAGTTTTTTATGTCTAGAATTTTCCATTTAATATTTTTGTATGATAACTGAAACTGTGGAAAGCAAAACCATAATATACAGATAACTGCCTTGTGCCACTACCAATGCAAGAAGGCTGTGGCTATCATAATCCCATGATGCTCACTGCCTGGGTGGCATTTTCCAGCCCCAGCACTCAGTTTGCCTTGGGTTAAGTCTTTATTTATTCTTTTTTTAATTTTTATTTATTTATTTATTTATTTATTTATTTATTTATTGAGACAGGGTCCGGCTCTGCAGCCCAGACTGGTCCTGAACTCACTATGGCGCCCAGACCAACCTTAGGCTCAGAACAATCTGTCTGCCTTAACCTCCCAAGTGCTGGGATTACATGCATGTGCCACCATGCCCAGCTTTATGTAGTTCTGGGGAATTGAACTCAGGGTCTTGAGCTCGCAGGGTAAGTGCTTTAACCACTGTGTCATTCTTCTAGCCCCGGAGCAAGTCTTCTAAAACAGCACTATATTGCAGGCTTGTCACTCACTTCACCAGGCCAAGTAGAAGAAGGGAAGAGAGAGAGAAGAGAGTTTGAGGGAGGGAATCTACTGGATCCAGGCACCTGGATTTTCTGTTCTTCCTGCCTGAGCTTCTCTAGCTGTACCCTCAAAGAGAGAGAAGGCTGCTGGGAAAGCCTGACCCTAAATGGTGGCCGGAATTCTCCTGCTGTCATTTGTCTCTCTCTGGGACAGTCCTGGCAAAACTTTCAGCAACTGTCTCACGGACATACCATAAGCCAAGCCTGTAGCCATTCTATCACTTAACCTGGTCCACATGGGACAGGAAACCACTACATGCCTTATATTATCCCCCCCCCCCCACTACAATGTCAACTCCAGCATAAATTTTGCCTTCAATCCATTCATCTGCCACTCCATGCTTGACTTAAAATTGTGGTTTGTTTTTCCTTTAAGAATCTTTCAGATAAAGAGCCACTATGTTGTGGACACACTAATAAATAGCAGCCTCAGACAGAAGGTCGCTCTTGCTGGAGGCAAGTGATTAAACATTTTAATAGCATAGCAAACTTATCAGTAGACTTACAAAAAAGAGGGGGTGATTTTATTCTAGCGTATATTGCAGAATATTGCACTACTGGGTTCAAATGTCTGTCGAAGATTTCTGAAGCCCAAGTCTGACTTTGAACAATCTCAGAAGGCTTCTACAACTCCTCCTGCCTCCCACCCTATAAAGATTCTAGGATTTTTCCTGCACGTGTCTAACTATCCAGTTCAATATCACCATGGCGCCTAAAAGGTTTTTAATATAGATATTAAATATAGCCATACCATCGCCTCGGAGGGAGCCTGAGCTACTCTTCTTCCTCTGGGGTCTTCCACGCTATTTGCTGCTGACAGGCACTATTAAAAATAAACCTACCCTGAGGAACTAGTCATTTTACATGGTATTAGGACTAATGTTATCGTTTAAGTAGCTGCAGAGGTTTTCCAACTACAGAGGCCCTGGATAATGATGGAAACATGATCATGTGAGATAATCTTTTGCACGGAAATGACTTTCATCATCTGTAATATGTCATTTAGATGCTTACTTAAGACTTATACTATTGAACAAATATTGATGCCTTCAACAGGATGAAGAAAAAACATCAATGCTGCAGTTAGATACAGAATCTGATTCAATTCTGGAGCTTTGGACAAGGCTGGGTATGAAACAGGATCCCTGTAATCCGTGTAGTCAGTGAGGGAAGAGTTAGGGGGAATAAAGCAGGAAATCCACTTTGATTTTACCACATGCTCTACTTAGGAATGGGTCAGCAGAACCAGCACCACAGCCTTGTAAAGGAGTTAATGTTTTAATTCCCGTCCTTAGATGAGGATGATAAAATAGACAAATTTTCTTCAGCTGAAATTCAAAAAAGCTCAATGTGAAGATATAGCAAAATCAAGATCTGAGAAAGTAGCTCTGACCCCAAGTGTGCAGATGCTACACACACCCATCCTCACTCAATACTTGCGCAGGAAGCATCCTCCTGACAGCTTCCTCCACTCTGCCTAGAGGACACAGACATTCATCCATGGATTCAGATGATTCAGCAACACACCCACTAATAAATACGTATTTGCTGAACATTTACAATACACTAGGCATAGAGTTGGGTACAAAGCAAATAGAAACTGGAAAAGCCCCAGCCCCGAGTTGGATGTCCACATGCAGGCCCTTTCAGTTGGGTGGAAAGGGGATGCTCACACTGAATGACTGCCCAGGCTAGTAAAGGCAGTGCGCATGTTGTTTGCCCACAGGGTGCATAGCCCTTTTAACAGATCAGACAGGATCAAAGGCCTCTTCCACCCAATGAAATGCAGCTTCTCAGATGGCACTTCCCCAAGTCCCATCAGACCCAAAGCTCCCAAGAGATACAGACGCCATTACTCCACAAGCTCAACTAGCTTCCATTTAGTGGCGCTCTGCTGGCCACCGCTACACAGCCACGACATCCATCCAGTCTACTCGGGTTATGGCCTTCTGCTGTTAACAGTCCAAAAAACCCAGCCTACTCTGCAGATGAAGAAATGGAGGCTGGAAGAGGTCAAGCGATTTCTCCATGGGCAGGTAGGTGGGGTGACCTAAGAGCCCTGGACCAAATCCTTGACACTCCACACCCTCCCATCAATCCCGGAGCCTCTGCCTTGCCAGGCCCATCGAGTTTAGTGATGCTACTGAGCCCGTTTCGGGGTGAGGATCCCAACATACAGAGGTGAGTCACTTGCCTGAGTGCACATAGCACCTGGAGAAGGTAGAAACAGAACTTCAACTTGAGCCTCCTAAGAACAAGCCCCAGACCATCCCTGCAGACGGGTGACGTGGAAGGCCCTGTGGAGACACGCCATGGCTTCTCTGGTCGTGATGCTACCCCTCTGGAAAGCAGGCCCTTTCATATTAAAGGCCTATGCTGGTCTTTCCTTGTCCCTCTTCCCTCACTTGCCTCTCACCCCTAGAATCCCATAGTCGTGTAAGATCTGAGCTGCCTCAGAAAATTAAGTGGATATAATTTTACATTACAAAATAAAACAAGTTGGTACAAAGGGAAGGAGAGGGAAGGAAGGGGCACAAAGAGATGGTAGCAGAGAAGGCCTGATGGCGACAGAGCCAAAGCCTGGCTAAGGGGCCCAGCCGGTCCCATGGGATTTGGCAAGCACAGGCCCTGACTTATTTCCAGCCATTTCTACCTGGTGTATTTGCATATACATACGTATGATATCCGTTATCCTAATTATACCTATTTCCCCAGGTACAGACAGACATACCCCAGAGTTGGGGTGCCCATTAGCAAATCACACAGGCCTCTGCAGCTGTGTTTTGATTAGCAGAAAAGGTTCTTTGGCATCAGAGAACCGAAATCACCTTTTAGGGTATGACAAGCGCAGCCAAGCGTTTCGCAAGTGAAAATCAGGTTGCTCCAAGGAAGGAGTGAGAACGACCACAAAGAATTAAAAGGAGAATAACCTTTAATGGCTTCAGCTATGAAAGCTCAGCCACGCTGAAGGCCGGCGATCCATCAGGCAGCACGGCTGTCCAGCCTCTCCGCAGGCCAGGAGTCTCCATGGGGCTTGCGTCTAGAAGGAGGGATGGCCAGGGAGGCCCAGGGGCAGCTGGACCCAGAGCCTTTCCAGGCCAGCTCCAGCAGGGACGATGGGAAGGTGCAGAGGCCAAGGACTTGGCAGGAAGGGTACACGAGCATCAGAGATCACACTGGGTGACCACCTCCCTCCAATGACTTACAAACAATATGCAAATCATCATGCAAATCGCTACAAGCCCTCTTTTAGACAAGATAGCTCAGGTGCTCCTTTCAGATTACAGGCAGGTATTTACCTGCTTGCGTGCTCCACCATGGATTTGTGAACCCAAGCTCCCTCCACATCCGTGGGAAGGTTACGTCCCCATGTTATAAATGTGGTTTATGTATCCATACCTTAGGTCAGGGATACCTAAAGCTGAGGCCACAGACCAGGCGACCTGGACAGGTGAGTGATGAGCTGGAGGTAAGTAATGAGCCAAGGCTCACCTCCCATCAGCATGCTCCTGTTAGGTTCTAACGCTGCTGCTGATCCGACAGGAGACGGAGCTTCACTCCCCACTCCCCTCCTGCTGCAGCTCCCCATTCCAAGGGTACCCCTCTCACAGACACCTACTGCAGATCAAGTACACTCGCGTCCCTGGCAGGGACATGTCCGGCATGAGAGCAGAGGCCTCTGGGAGTCCTGGCAAGGGCTGGGTGGTACACACACCTGCCTTCCCGCACAGGAAGGTCCCACATCCAGTTGCTCATCTCTGTCTATTACTTCTTCTGAAAGATGCTGCAGCTTCCTCAGAGAATCCTCTGGAAAGCAAGATGGAAGCCCAGGGATCTCTAGTTTCCTTGGAAAATGCAGGCAGAGACCAGTCCCAGGGAAATCCTCTCTCCTCTCCACCACCATCAGCCCTCAATAACACAGGATGAGCACAGCGAGCACATCCCTGGGAATGTCCGCCCAGGACGCCTGTCCAAGGGCTGCCTGCCCATTCTGCATCTTGAGTGTCCAACCTTTCAGAATCTCTGAGCTACAATGATTGAGAGGAAATGTCTTGAGATATATATATATATATATATATATATATATATATATATATATATATGGTATATATAACAAAACTTCCTTTATTATATTTTAACTTATTAAACTATTTTATAAAGTAACACAGCAAGCTCAAGTTCCAAAAATTAAATAAGAAACCTTACATGTCTGCTTAATAACCATAAACACGTCTTCAAAAGCCTATATACATGCAGGGCGGTGGGATATAACCATCAGTAATAACTCTATTATACTCACCAAGTTGCACATAATGCCTGATACACATGGGTTTCAATTCAACTGGCTGTGTATGTGCCAGGTGTGGAAAGTAGAGCCAGCACTGCCCTGCATCCTTCCCAGTCCATGTGTAAGCACTGCATGGTCAGATCATGAAAAAATTACATAATAGTGTTAAAAGTTTATGATCCTATGGGGCCACTTGGTTATCCGTTCAGGGCCACATGTGGCCTGTGGGCTGTGGGCTGTGGGTCAGACACACGTATTGTGCATGATTTGTAATTCCAATGGGACTCCTGGCCCAGGGGTTGGCATGTGAGCCACATGGAGGCAGTCAGAAGCCTTTCAGGGATCCTTGAAATTAAGTGGGAAAAACAGCACACAGTGTCTTTGGGTGCAGCACAGACTGCTCTAGGCAGCCCCATTCTCTTCCATGAGAGAGTCAGATAGGGAAAGAGTCAGTGTACCAGGGAGGGACAGAATGGAGCCGAAACGTGGAACATTCTGATGCCACTGGGTCTCCTCATGTATTTGGTCCTTGAGGTCCCACAGAATCTTTTCTGAGATATGCCATTATCTTTTTTGTCTCTCTTTTCCATAAAGTTGCTGAATGTGAGTTTTTGTCGCTTGCAATCCAGGTAATCCTGAGGGCACAACACTACTCTTAGAAGTATCTACACTTAGCAAACACTATCTCTTGACAAAGGTCCACAGCCAGCTCTGACTGACAAACCATATCCCACCTAGCTCTCCCGGCGTGCTGCGTCCCTACTCTTCGCCACAACCTTGCATCCCGTCCCTCTGTCAATCCTGGAAGCCCGACATGCTTCCAACAAACTTCTTCCTTCTAAGACGACAATTCACTCCATCACTGGCTTCTGTGAAATCGACTGAAATTGACTCAAAAAGCATTTCACTGAATGCATGGCACAACACTAGGCTCTGTCAACCACTGACACGATTACTGTCTCTGACAGTCCCCGTGAAGGGACAACCTGAGTCAAACACCATCCTTTCATTGACACAAAGGGATACCCGGAATCCTGGTTGCCAAACTGGCAAATTAACCCCTCCATGCTTGGCCTTGGCTGCCTGGGGTCTCATGTTTGCAATACTCACCACACACGGTTCATAAATCTGATGACGCAGTATGGATGGAGGGACCATCCAAAAGCCAACGTCAGGCGAACGGGAATGATGGGTGGCGATTAGGGCAACAAGTTCTCCTTGTTTACCATGGTTTGCTGATAGTCCTAACACTAACATCGCTTTACAGCCTCAGAATGCACAGCCAATCGGCAGCACCTAGAACTCAGGGCATGACGGAATAAGGGCTCAAGGATGGAGGCCCAGCACCAGCTCTTGAGGACAAATGGCTGTCCTGGGGACAGGTGCTGTGACTGCCCCGCCACGCTGTTTTACACCAGGCATACTGGAAAGTGGCTGGACCTATTTCTTCTCTGACAAGCACACGAGCCAGGTGAGTAAGGATGGCAGGTGTACTTTGTCATACGGTACATTCCACACGCCAAGTGGTCACAGCCATCAAGACCGTCACTGTCATCAACAGTAGCCCTGTCTCCTTCCCAGCATTTAGTGAGCTATTATGCCCCAAAGATGGGCTCCATGTTTTCCATACATCATACCCTTAATCTTTATAAGAACCTTATACAGGGCTGGGGATGTAGCTTAGTAGAACAGCACTTACTTAGCACGTGTGCCCTGGGCTTGATTCCCCAGCAGTGAGAGAGAGAGAAAGACAGAGACAGACAGACAGACAGACAGACAGACAGACAGACAGACAGACAGCAAGGAGACTAACTTACCAGGCCAGATACCATGACTTTCATTAATAAATCAACACAGAATTGCAGTGACTAGCCCAAGGTCACGTGGCTGGTAAGTGAGGAAGCCTTAACATAGCCCCAGATTTGGCCAGACCCCTAACCACACAGCCATGACCCAGTTATGCCGCAAGAGGGACGACCTCCTCCCCGTACACAGACATTCTCACCCATCCGGACTAATTTGAGCCCGCCCTCCTCTCCGCCCTTTCTTTGCAGTCTTAGCCACAGAACAGAACTCTGCATTTTTGTTTGTAAGACAGGTTTTAGGCCAGTATTGGGGCCGGGATCAGATCCCAGCTCTTCCACATTATAAACTGTTACATACACGCCATAAAAATGTTCCCTGGTGCTTATGGCAGTACATTGATTGTGACCGTTTAGTTCCCACGTTCAAAGCCAGAGGACTGGGCGCGCACTTCTTCCTGCGAGTCTGGCCCACAGGCTTTGCGCTTTTAAATCTCCCCTCCCACACCAGAAGAGGGATTATTTATAAATGGAACTCTCAGGCATTCGGGCCCCGGGTGGATTGCTCCCAATCCCCTTTAACGGAGGTCCATGCGCCGCAGAGGTGTTGATAGAGAAAGAAGCCAGAAGTGGCAAGCATCTTTCGGAAAGGTGGGTGTGCAGCCAGGCCAGGCTGCGTGGGCGGCGCGTAGAAGGGTGAGGCCCGGCGCCACCGGCACCAGAGGAAGCACCCGTAAGGACAACCACGCAAAAACAGTCCGCCAGCGAACCGCGCAGCGCACAGTGCCACACCGCCCTGGCCGTAGCCCCGACGTCCTCCCTGCTCTGTCTGCTCCGTGGAGGTGGAAGGCAGATCGATACGTGGCGCTGACAGAGATGCCTGCAGCCCGGCCATTTCTCAGGCCAGACACTGACGGCACCTATCACTAGCAATAAAAGGCCGCGGGCGACAGGCTGGAGAGGCCCATTGCAGACCTGTCTAGCCCTCTCTGATAAACATCTCTCGCCCAAGCTTGCAACAAACAAACCATTTCCAGGAGCCAGGGTGCGAGGCCCTCCAAGGATCCTTCCCTTTATTCCCCAGTGTTGTGGGAGGCAGGGGATCCTGCCTGGGGGTCTGCTGTACCCCTGGCTCAGGACACTGGCACAAACCTGGAGCGACCCATTCCAAACCAAATGCCTTGAGGGAGACCTCACCGCACCCATCCTTGCTCATTTTTTTCGGGAGAAAAGGCATCATTCTGCCAAAATACTTATTTAAGGTGCTAAATTTTTTCTGCATTTAAATAAACAAACAAAAATTGGTCTGAATGCCATGGCCACAGTGGGCCTAAGGGGTCTGCCCCCCCCCCCCAAGCTGGGCACTCCTTGCTGGTCCTGGTGCCAACAGGGTGGACCCAGGCCAAAGAACTGATGTCTCACTCTGAACGGGGAAGCATGAGCATACATCCCCTAGGCCCTCTGCGACCTTCCAGCAGACACACATGGAACGGGAAAGGGAAAGGGCCCCTGCCCTCCCAGCACCTTCCTGAGACAGGCATGTAGGTGGGGTAAGGAAGTAGCAGGAAGCCCACTCTAGCCTTGGATTTGAACTCATACCACCAGAAGGAATAAAAGTTGGGAAAAGAACATAATGAAAAATTTAACCCCAAAGTCAACTTAGAGAGCCTCAAGGTGGAGTTGGAAAAGACATTTTCTAGTTTCTATGGGATTACCCGTCTAAGCCAGGGCTTTTCAACATGAGAGCTAACCATTCAGGGCACCACACTGTTATGTGAGAGGCAGTACTGTGCATTTTCAGGCATTTCACAGCCTTTCTGGTCTGCACACTGGATGCCAGGAGCACCATTAGATGTGACAGCCAAAACATTTCCAGATGATTATAAAATGTCCGGGCCTGGACGTCGCCCCATGTGAAAACCACTGTTCTAAGGTAAGGTGTGGACACGGGGATGAGTCTGGTACGTCCAGGACCCACAGACTCCAGAACCTGCACAGCTAATGCCCAAGTCACAGATTCTCAAGAGAGCGAACAGAGCGAACAACACAGAACGCATCACCATCCCAGCAGCCGCCATTTCTTAAGTGCTGATGGCAGGCCAGGCGCATGCCTGGCGCTGAGCAAGAGTCATCTCTAAAGAGAATTTGTGGTTGCTAACGCAAGTGCCATGGCTGGTGACTCAGAGCAAGAGGCAGCCAGATTCCTTATGCTCACCAAATATGGCAAGCACGAGAGACCGTGGCTGGGCCACCCTCACTGCCGCCCCAGCCAAAAGAGGGTGTGCTGGTCCCTGCCGAGGTGTGCTGCAACCTGGGGATGCTGTTCCACACAGAACGAGGGGATCACGCTCCTACTGTGAGGTCACCAGCTAAGGTGCCCACCTCTCCCCCACACACCCCTGCATGAGTGCCAAGTCTGCTGGTCAGGCCTATACACCCTCGTACCCCATGCAGCGCTGGGACAGGGACTTGGACCAGAGCGTCACCTGGACACCACTGAACGATGGCAGCACAAGGCTGCCAGCAGCTTCAGAGAGTTTCGTCCCTGTAACAAGTACCTCAGATCGTCAACTTGGAAAAGGTTCGTTTCAGCTCACAGGTTCACGTCTCACTCTGTCGTCCAGGCTCGTCCTGAATTCAGAACACCCCTCCTGCCTCAGCCTCCCAAGTGCTGGGATGATAAGCACTGCCCACCACACCTAGCTAATTTGTATGTAGAGCAGGGGACTGAACTTGCGTCCTTTAGGCAAGCATTCTAATCACGGAGCAACACCCCCAGCCCAGATCACAGGTTTAGAGGTTTATGTGATGACCAGGTAGCGCTGCTGCTTTGGGAGATGTGGTGAGGCAGCCCATGATGCCGGGAGTGTGTGACACGCACACCTTCCACTAGACGCCATTCCTTAAGGGCTCCACCTCTCCCCTTCCCAGCCCAACAGCCACACATGCAGCTTCCCTTGCAGCTACAGAGCAGCCCCACCCCTAAACACCAAGACTCCAACTCAGGAGGCAGGGCCTGCGAAGAATCTGCTCTGCAGAGGAGCCACTGGTCTGGGAACCACAACCAGTGCCCCCACGCTGCTGGGCCGCCCGGCTCCCACGGGGCCCTCAGTGGGATGGTGGCAGCAACAACACGGGCCCGTGGGAGGTGTGCTGGGGACTGACTCCAGGCAGGAGGATGAGCCTCACGCCCTGGTCGTCCTCCGTGATCTGTGAGCTTCCTAAGTCCTTCAGTAGGCTCTTTGTCTGCTTCTCTTGCTGAAGTTAAAAATTCTCATTGAAGCGACCCTTGCTTTAATTCCTGGCCTTCAAGGTAACTCACAGAGAAAAGTTAGCACATGTGCACAGGAAACGTCCCACAACTGACGCTCTCCACTTGTTTCTACAAACGCTTCTCAAAATGTGGTCCTTGGCATCAACTAAAATGGCACAACTAGGGTACTGACAAAAGGCAGATTTGTGGGTGAGAACCTCTGAGGCAGCATAGCACAGAAGCACACAATTTTTACACAACATTCTCCTACTTCTCACACTCAGAAAGAGAGAGAACTACTTGTCCAATCTTTCTAATCTTTTCCACATAAGCCACCGCTAACCTCTGAGTGGCTCAATGCAGTAAAAAGAAGAGATTCTGTGACCCTGGGTGGCTCCAGCTGCCCCACACCCCCAAACCACCCTGAGCCTAAGGGGAATCCACACAGCATGACCCCCCTGTGGGCATACTGGGCTATTCTGGGGCTGCCCAAACTCTGGTTCACGGGCCAGTTCAACTCATGAATTGTGTGGTCAGCCTGCAGCACTGCAAGTACAGAAACTAAGCGTTGGGGAGCTACTGTGGCACTCTGCTAGCACAAGCTCATGGTGTGGGGTCTGCAATACAACCCGGAGCTTATATTTTGTCTTTGTTTTCTATTTTTTTCTAGTGAATTTTTTATTGTATTTTACAAAAGTATTAGTCTATGAGACATGGGAGGGTAGATCAAAACTGACAAACTGACATAACAGTCAATCAAAGCTGACTTAGCCTCTGAGAACTTTTAGGGTACAATATTAAATATGGCGTTATTTTCCCTTTCTTCTTTAAAATCTTTATATGCAATATTCATAGCCATTAGTATTTGAAGAAAACCTAATTTTTCAATTTTATTGATTTAATAGGATAGGGGGGCTAGGGGTATAGATCAGTGGTTAGAGCACTTGTCTAACATGCACAAGGCCCTAGGTTCAATCCCCCGGCACCACACAGAAATTAGGCAAGGGTTGGAGGAATAACACAGCAGTCACAGCACTTGCCTAACAAACACAAAACCCTGGGTTCGATTCCCTAGCACCGTATAAGCCAGACGTGTCAGCACACACCTGTAATCCAAGCACCTGGGAAGCTGAGGCAGGAGGACTGCCATGATTTCAAGGTCAGCCTAGACTACACTGGTGAGAGTGGTGGCATACACATGTAATCCCATCACTCAGATTGCTGAGGCAGGAGAACTGTCATGAGTTTGAGGCCAGTCTGGACTACACAGTGAGTTCAAGGTCAGCCCAGGTTACATAGGAGTTCAGGACCAGCTTCGACTACAGAGTGAGAACCTGCTGAAGAGGAAGAGGAGGAGGAGGAGGAAAAAGAAGAAGAAGAAGCATGCTGAGTAGCACATGTGTAGAGTGTACAATTAAACCACATGTGTGTGTTTGTATGTGTATGTGAAACCATCACAAGAATCAAGTCAACAAATACTCCTATTCCTATTACCCGGCAAAGTTTCGCCGTGTCCCTAGAAAAGCTCTCCCTCTTTCCCCCTCCTCCATCCCCAGGCAATCACCAGATTATTTTGCACCTTCTCGTACTTTCCATAAATGGAATGCCCCTGTATGCAGCCTCTGGTGTCACGTTCTTACCCCACGCACAATCCTTCCGAGATTTGGCACGTCATGGCAAGCACCGTAAGTTATTCTCTTTGGACTGCAGAGTAGCATTCCAATCTATAACTGTTCCGCAGCCTGTCTTACCTTAGATTGGAAATGCCCTTTATGAAAAGAAAATGTAACTTCCCTAATGCCCCTGAAAATACGACGAGGAGGAGGAACTTCTCTGAGCCCACTCTGCCTCAGGACCACGTGCTTTCTCTTTGCTTGGCCCAGAACGCTCCCCACATCTGGGCACATGAGCCCAGATCACTTCCCAGAGATCTGCCAGACCCCACATCCCTGCCCGTGCTTCGCTCCAAGTCACTCTCCAGCACGTCACAAAATTTTATGACCTCTAACACTCCCGTTCTCTGAATTTCTTAAATCTGTTGTGCTTTTTTGTCAGTTCCCTTCTCCAGAACGCAGGCTCTGGCAGAGCACACACTCCCCTGTCTCACTCACCACTCCACCTCGTGTCTGAAATACCACTAGGAACATAAGCAGCTCGGCGAATACTAGTCAAACGCACGAACAGGTGAACACAGAAATCAATGAGAAGGTGAAGGCATGTGACGGAATGAACTGCATTTCTTAAGTTATAAAACCTTTGATTTGGAAAAATCCCAGATCTCTCTAATACAATAAAGACATGTGGAAGGCCACCCACCAAGAGGAGGAGTTACAGATCAAGTCAAGCCAGGAGCCGCCACATGGAAACCTACTGAATGGCACGGTGAGAATGCGGGGACTGGTCTCACTGCACTGGCCGCTGGGACACACCACAAATCATCGGAAATGCTAAATTATGTTTAAATCCCTCTGGCTGTGGCCGCGGGAATGTGAAGGACCCTCACACATAATTTACATACTGCCAAGCTCCTGAGAGCCTCTGAACAGGGCCCCCGCAGCCCCCAGGCACTATTTTTGAGGACAGGACGTCAAATGACCGATTAAATCAAGTCTGCCCCCTAACAGCAGGGAAAAGGCAAATCCACCCTCTACTTGCTGCCATCTGCGAGCATCTGAAGCTGTATGTACCCTCGGGTGCTGCAGAGACGCCGGGGCCACACGGCACGGGACACGCAGCGCACGGGGACTCTTATCTCTCCTGATTCACACAACCTCATTGCTGAGAGGTACTTGCTGCCCAGACCTTCATCCCTTCTCCAGATTCTAACCATAAAAACTGGTTTCAACTCACCACACCGAGGGGGGCCCACAAGAGACCGGGCACTCTGCTGTGAATGTGAGATTACGTGTGGACACGGCACAGTTACAGTACTAATAGTGAACTGGGATGCAGAGGGGTTCAGCAACCACAGACGATCTGAGCCCCAAGTTGAGGGACTAGGTACTCTGGAAACCACACAGGCAGGGGTGATTTGCCATGCCAGCAGTGGGGAGCTACAGGAGGCGCTGGACCAGGGTGGATGTTTACAACTGCAATATTAGCTTTACAAAAATGGGAGCTGAAAAAGACAGGAAAGCGAGGAGGCCTAGAACCCCCATCAGGGGCTTAGCCCTCTCCAGAGCCCGAAGGAAAACAGCACCTGTCTTGTTATTTGGTTTGGATTTTTCTGTTTGCTTGTTTGTGTATGTGTTTGTTTGTTTGTTGAGACAGGATCTCGCTCTGCAGTCCAGGCTAGTTCTCAGCTTACTATGGAACCAAGGCTGGCCTTGAACTCATGGCAACCTCCTGCCTCAGCCTCAGGATTACAGGCCTGTGTGTGTCACCACACCCAGCAAATGCTGTGCTGGGGAGTCCAATCCAGGGCCTAGCACTTGCTCAGCAAGCGCTCTTACCACTGTGCTATTCTTCCAGCACTTACTTGGTTTGGCTACGTGTACAACTCAAAGGACTCTACGTAAAGAGAGCCACACAAAATGGATGAGTGAATAGATTTATACCTGTACATGTCCACTAGTGTTCAGGAACCTTCCAGAAGCATAAAGAGGAGCTGAGTGTGGTGCTGCATGCCCACAAGATCAGCACATGGGAGGCTGAGGCAGGAGGAATGCCATGAATTTGAGACTAGCCTGCACTAGATGATGAGTTTAGGACCAACCTGAACTACTATATACATATATATATATATATATATATATATATATATATATATATATATATATTCACATATGTATGTATGTATATGTATATATGAATAGGAAAAGGGACTGTCCTTGCTCAAAGGTCCCACAGGGTCAACTGGGCCTTCGCTAACGCATGGCCCACTCACTCTAACCTCAAATTTCTTTTGGTTGGGGCTTTCCATTAAAATGTTAGAGATGCCCTGTGATCATGCACTATTTTCACTACAGGCACTATACTGTTCCACTACACCTAACACTGAGCCAGGCAGTCACAATTCCATGAAGTCATCAATGTGACTGTCAGCACAGAAAGAAACACCGCTGCTCCATCCCCACGCATAGCACGCTACCCTACAGAGTGGATGGAGGGATGAACGAATAGACAGAAAAGGATATTGTAACCATATTGTATCAGTTGATCCTCATCACAACAACCCTGTAATGACAATAATAGTTAGCACTTCCAGTGTGCTAATCCCACGCTAGCCTCCATTCTACACACTTCATACATACTAAGTTTTTTAACCCTCCAGAACCCTAGGAGGTGAGGACTGCTGAAGGCACCCGGAGGTCACCCCGCTGCCAGGAGGCCAAGCGACTCCTTGTTGCTCCACACTGGGTAGCACTAGGCTTCCTCTCTACCAGCTGTGGTGCGGCAGGAAGCGTAGGGGAGACAAGCAACCTGAACGAGGCCTCCGGCTACATGACCACAAGGCTAGGGCTGAGTTCCCTGAACACCATTAGGTGTCACCACGGTGTGGGAGTTGGAGTAGCCAGGCTGGTCCATGATGTCAATGCCCATGGAGAAGAAAGCTGCCCCCCTCAGCACACAAGGGGCTGCGCAGGAGAGGAGGGGCTGAAATAGTACATGCTCCCAAACTGGACGTGCTGTGTGGTTGAGAGACAGAGAGATCTGGAAAATCTTCAGTTCTCCCGAATTCACGTTGTTTTGCTGACAAAAGGAGAATTGGCGTGACCTAGCCCAAGGCTCAATCGTCCAGCATCCAATACAACCTGAGCAAAGGCCAGAGCCAGACCTGAGCAAAGTCCCTGCAGAAGTTTCCCACAGTACACTCCAAGCCAACTTGGGAAGAAGTATCCTAGGGACTGGCTTTCACTGCCATATTCACCAGAGTTTGGGCAAAGCAGGGAAGCTCATGACGACCTGTGGAGGCCAGGACAGAACAAGAACTCTAACATAAATGTGAAGCAATGGTTGGCGCTGCTTTCCTGACATTCGCATAGTTTGGGCGGTTGCAGGGTTACAGTTTAAGAGCTCACTGCTTCTGCTTGAGAAGAGACAAGACAGGGAGAGGCATGTTTGGAGCTAAGAAACATCGGTCCCATAAATTTCCACCTCCAGAAAGTAGGTATTAGGTTGAACAGTGTTGCCAGCATGGATGGACAGATGAGGATGAAATTTGAGGGGAATATGACATTGTAATCACCAAGAAAACTGAGCCAGCAGTGTAAGGGAGACAGACAGAAACTCCCGGAGCAGTATGTCCCAGCTGAAAGGCTGCTGAGGACCCATTAACTCAAGTTTGGTGCAGGAATTAGTCAAAGCCACAAGTCTAACCCAAACTGCAGGCTCAAGGAGAAACGTTTGGCCAAGCCTGGTGGCTCAGGCCTATAATCAGCTCTTCTGTTGGCTGAGGCAGGAGGATCACAAGTTCAAGTCCAGTAACTCAGTAACTTAGCAACTCAGGGAGACCCTGTGTCAAAATAAAATGGAAATGGGCCGCCGATGTACTGATAGCTTAAAGTGAAGGCACTGATCTTGATCCCCAGTACCACAAAAAAAAAAAAAAAGGGAAGGAAAGAAGAAAAGAAATATTCTCTCCCTCAGACAGAAAAAAAGAAAAAAGAAAAAAGCTGTCCTCACAAGTTAGTAGAAGAAAATCCAGAGAAATATTCAGCCAAAACTCAGCTGAGATTTGTAGGATTTGTAAGTTACTACCAATGTGAATGACAGGCCTGGTAGGCAAGTGCCTGCCCCACGGGGGTTTTGAAACCAGACCTTTGCATTTTATTTTTCTACCAAACTGAAACCAAAAGGTGCTTTGTCCCAAGAAAAGCAATGTGGAGACGCCATCCCCCCCTCCCCCAGGCAAAACCACAGTGCACATCTCTGAAAAATGGCCATCTATTCTTTAAAAATGGAAGTTGTGCTTTAAAAAAAAAAAAGTAACAGCATGGTTAAAAAGAAAAAAAAAAAAACTTTGTTGCAAGACATTTGCCAAATGACTTCATCTCAGAGCCCCATGAGGAGTCACTTGAGAGGATGCCATTTAAGGGTGGAAATGAGCGTTCTGGTGGAATCCCAGCACCTCCAAACACACACCCCCCCCCCAGGACCGGACCCCACAGATCCCATGTCACGTCCCAACTAAAGACACGATCAGAACCAAGCACGTGCCCAGGGTCCTAAGGTTCTGTTCTCCAGGCTGGACGGGACGCCGACTCCCTGCCGGGCTGTCTGAACATCCGACTACCAGGTTCCAAGAATTAGCTACACTCTATTGCTTGGTGCTGATATTTTTTTTTTTTTCACGCTAAGAAAACCGCAAAGGGATTTAACCAAAAGGAAGCAAAGGTTTTCTTTTTATAAATTCGATTAGTCTTTTCCACTTTCTCTGCCTGGGGACATTTCCTTTGGGAGGAATTTTATACTCCGAGACCCCTTAGAGCGAGGCACTGTTGCACGCGGGGCGCGGTGAATTTAAGCGCAAGGCGCTCAATGTGGACGGAAAGTAAAAAAATCACAGCCACTTGCAGCCAGTGGTCACGTCCGTTTCTGAACGCCGTGGTGGGAATGGTCCTGTAAGGGAAGAAAGACGAAGTCTGCCGTGGGCGGGCAGTGGTGGCTCCTTGGCTGAGATGCGGACGGGTGGTTTCCAAGCACGCCCTCCACTCGCCAGGCAGAATTTCCCGCCCGAGCCGGCGCCGGAGCGCCTGGTCCCCGCGCTACGCCCGGCGCCCGTCTGGAGATAGCCCTCAGCGGGGAGAGGCCCCCCAAAACTGTGCTTTTTTCGCCGCCAGGTCTTGGCTGCCGGTGAGAGCGCCAAAAGCGCCCGGCGTAGGCTCATCCGGGGGTGGGGCTCTGTCGGGTCCTGCTGTGCCAGGCCTCAGGTTCGAAGCCGCTTTAGGGTCCAAGAGGAACTCCGGTTTAAGTGACAGCAGATGACTTGGGGAAGGAGTTTCTGAAACTCCCAGGGAAATCTAGTCCCAGATCTTGGAAATAGCGGAGGCTGAGGAGGGCTTCCCAAACTTGGTCTTGGCTCTGTCCTTTACCCTGGCCGCCCGTCCTTCCACGACTCTCACCGGCACCCTAGGAAGGAGCCCTGAGAACCAGGGCCGGGCACCTCAGCCCGGCCTTCGCATTCCTTATCCTCCCCACGTACATTTTCAGAAGAGGAAACCACAAATAAACCCCGGTGTTTAGGGCATAAGGGTGCATCCCGGTGCCCCAATCCCCAAACACACGGAGCGCGCACCACCCGCTGCGTCCCTCCCCCTCCGGGCAGGGGAGGGATTGGGAACCTGATCTCCGGGCTCCAGCCCGAGCGCTGTTTCCCCATCAATAACGTGGGGGCCGTCGGTGTGCCTCTCCCCCGCCCCCGGGGCGCCGCTGCCGCCTTTTCGCAGCTTTTTGCCGGGTGAGAGAAAACGAAACCTCCTCTTTTACCCTCCCGGCCTTGGTCTACGGCCCGCGAGGCCTACGACCCGGACTTCGGAAGCAGGGGAGCGGAAAGGGCGCCTGGGTGTCTGTCCTTCAGTCCTGGGGCAGGGTGCCCAACCTGCGCGCGGTGGAGCTGGCAAGCGAGTCTAGGACCCGGGGAAGGCCTCATCCCAGGCCGGGGGTCACCCTGGGCCCGAACCTGCGACTACTGCGGGTGGGGGACTCAGGCCCCGAATGGGGAGCCTGGACCCTCCCTTCGAGGAGTCAGCCCGGAAGACCCCAACTCCGGCTCTGGGGACGTGGCTGTGGCCGCGAGCCTGGGTCGCAGCCCTTCGCCCGCCAACCGACCGAGGACACTCCTAAGACATATGGGCACAAACAGGCATCTAACTCGCATCAGAACCGCCAAGCGCCTCCCTCGGTGCTGTTCCTCTCGGTCCGCGAGGTCGTGACCCTGGCGCAGCTGTCGCCTCGCTTCGAGCCGCCTCCCCTCCCCAACTCTCTCTGGCAGAACAGCCCCCTAAGAAGCAGGCCCTCCGGTCTGAGCCTCTTCACCCCGCTCTCCCCAGCAGGTACCCCCACGAGGGGATGGAAGGGCACAACCCCACGGGAAGCACGCGGGTCCGTGGGGTGAGACGGACGTAGAGAGCGTCCTCTCGCACTCTCGCCTTCTTTTCACTCTCTCAAAAATAAAAATTAACATCCCCCGTGTCTGTCTGTAGTGATTTCATTATTTCCTTTAACTGCGGCACGCGGAGCGTCCCGGCTTCCTGACACCGCGCGTCCGCGTCCGCGAGCCACGGAACTTGGGCCCGAGACAACGGCCCGTAATTGATGTATTCCCACCAACAATAGAGGCCAATTCTCTCCCCGCCATTCCGATCGTCCCGTTCCTCCCGGCCCCCTCCCCTCCACCTCCCCTCTCCACTCTCCCGGCCACAGAAGGAAAGAAAACAAACAAGAAATTAGTGGGGGCCGCCGCGCGGAGCGCGAGACGCCCGCCTCCACGCCGTCGAGGACGCAGAAGAACGAAAAAAGTTGTTAAAAGTTTGGCTCCCCCAATGAATCCGCCTCCGTTCGCCCAATTCCACTTAGCGCGAAGCCGATTTTGTTTTTTCATTTCGTTTGGTTGTTTGTTGCGGCGTTTTGGGGGGAGGGAAAAGCCCCCACCCCCAGTCTTAATCACATAGAGAACAAGCGACGAACACGTGTGACGCTATTCCCGGGCTTCCCGCGGCGCACGCGGCGCGCTCCGGGAGACCGGGGGTGCGGGACGGCCAGCTCGATTCGGTTCCTGGCAGCACGCGGCGCCCCCGGAAGCCCGGCATTTCAAGAAACCAAGCTTGTTAGGGACCGAGGCGGGCGGCCCCGAAGGCGGGCGCGTCGGGGAGACGAAGGCGCAAGTGCCCGGGGAAGCGCCGTGTACCTGGAAGAGCCACTGCTGGGGTGTTTTCCAGGACGGCGGTTTGCGGGGTGGGGGTGGGTGCGGGATAGGCACGTGCTCGGGGCGGGATCCCGGGGGTTCGGGGGAGGTGAGCGGCTCGCACCCCAGGAGCGCGCAGATCCATCTTTGCCCAGGGATCTCTTTAAATATTCAGTGAGAAATAATGGCATGTGAGGCACCACCTATGGAAACATTATTATCTCCATTCTTCAACATCAGCCCCACTGATGGCTTCGTTTGTCTTTTTATCAAAATCTCCTGTACCCACCAGGACCCGGGGAGAGGGGAGGCGGGGCGGCGGGGCCGACCGGAGGACTGAGAAGGGCGGAGAACACGAGCAGAGAGGCTGAGAGAAGTTAATTCCAGGAACACATAATGAAGGCGGCAGATGAAAAACACTCGCCGGCGCACAAAAAGCAGGCTTAAGTTGGGGGGGGGGGGGGGGACCGAACAAGTGGCGAGAAAGAGAAAAAGTGTCATTTCGGGGACAGGGATCTGGGTCCCGAATACCAGAAGCTCTGCTCGGGCGACGGGTGCCCACTTCGCGCGAAGCGGCCGCGGCGGCACTCTGCAGACTGAGGGCACTCCTGAACTGGGGCGTCCTCGCGCGCCCTCTCCTCTCCCGATCGCGAGATAGGGCACGGATTGTGTATCTGCGCCTCCCCTCCCCCCTCCCCAAGCGCCCGGCTGAAGTTTAGTTTAGTTTAGTTCTGCGGGCGCACGACTTCGGGAACCGCGGAGCAAGGAGACCCCGAGGCGCGAGGGAACGAGAGGCGGAGCGCGGGGCACCAGGTTCGCGGGCTCCGGCGCCGGCAGAGGGAGTGCGGGGCCCGGCCTCCCGGCGGGTAGGGAAGCTGCGTCCCAGCTAGGGGTGAAGGCGACGGAGCGAAAAGTTCGGGCGCCGCGCTGGCAAGTGCCCGAAAAGTGGAGGCGGACTTCACAGCCCAGCCAGGGAGCGACGGCTGGGGGGCCCCCGACCCCCACTCACTCGCTCCCGGCTCTGGGCCGCGACCTCGTCCCCAGAGGCTGGGCCGCGGACCCCTCCCCCAGGGCAGGACTCTCCCGGGTCCGAGGCACGAGCCCAGGGGCCCACTTGGCCCGGCCGCACCTCCACGGGCCCCGGGCGCGCCGCGGCGCACGGGGTGAGCGGCGGCCCCTCCCCTCCCCCCCTCCGGCTGGAGCCGAACTCACAGCCCAGGCGGGTGCTCGATCTGCACCCGCCCCGGGCTCCGCGGCGCCACCACGGCCGCCGCCTCCCCGCGGAGTGACGCGCCCTGCAGCCAACCGGGGCAGCCGGGGGGGACGTTCGGGAGGGGGTCCTGGGCGGAGCCGGGCCGCCCGCTTATCCCACGGGCTCGGGGCGCTTCTCCCGAAAACTTCAGCCCTAATTGTCCTGGGAATGGCCGAGGTAGAGAAAGGGAGCGAAGGAGCCAGCGAGAGGCTGGAGGGTCGGGGTCCCCGGGAAGGAGAACAGGGGTGGCGACAGAGCTGCCCCTCCCCCAGCCCCGAAACCCATCACGTTCCCAAACCTTGCCTCGATCCTCTTCTCCGCGCCCCCGCGAGCCCGGGATCCAGGGCCTTGGAGAACTCGGGGCGAAGGGACGACGCGCCAGGCGGCGGGCGGGCGGGAGGAGGCCGGGCCGCGGGCGGGAGGCGGACCGGCGTGGGGCTGGCTCTTCCCCACTCGCTTATTTTTTTTTTAATGAAGGTGGGGGTGGGCTGCTTTCTGGTAGCTCTTAAAGAAACGAAGAAACACTCACGAAACGGGATGTCCTCCCCACCCCACCCCCACCCCCAGTCCCGAAAAACCTCGCCACGGGACTCCCTCCCCCCGCGGGCCGGCGGTGCGCGGCGCGCCGGAGTTAGGAAGTTCGCAGCGCGCCCGCCCGCCGCGCGGGTCCCCGGCCCGGCCCCACCCCCCGCCCGGGGCGGCCTCGTTCCGGGGAGGGCATGCTAATTTGGGTCGGCCCGGCGCGGGTGGGGGGCCGGAGGAGGGCGCGGGGAGGGAGCGGGGGCGCCGGCCAGGGCGCCGGGCGCGCAGCGGCGAGGAGGCCGGCCCCCGGCGGCCGGGCCGCGGAGTCCCGGGCGGTCGCGAAGAGGGTTAACCCAGTGTCGGGCGGCGCGGCGCGCAGAGCCAGCCCCGCGGCCGGCTTATTGGGCCAGCGCGCGGAGAGACAGGGGTCTGCAGCAAATCACGAACTAATTGATTAAGGCGAGCGGGTTTGAATAGCGCTGGCCCGGTGCCAATCGCCTTTCAAAGAGCCCCTCTATGATTAATCGCAATGCATTATTGATAATCATAATTATAGCAGGACACATGCGCGCTGCGCCCGGGGCCGGGGAGCCGGGGAGGGGGCGGGCGGGCCGGCGGGCGGGGGGAGCCGCCGCCGCCGCCGCCGCTCGATTTCCGTAATTTTGAGAAGATTTTTTTTTAGTAATTTTTTATTCTGCCCCAGCTGATGTTTGAGCCAGCATGTCGCGGAGGAAGCAAGCGAAGCCTCAACATTTCCAATCCGACCCCGAAGTGGCCTCGCTCCCCCGGCGAGATGGTGAGTGCTCCGGCCCGCGCCGCGGACACACAGACACGCATTCGCGCTCACACGCACACCGCACTCGGCCCCACGCACACGCAGCCAGCCCCCGCGCCCACGGCCCCGCCGCCGCGTCCGCGATCGCCTGGTCCCCTCGGCGTATTTTTTTTTAATTTCCTTTACAATTTTCAACTTGCCCTGACGGGGCTGGCTGCCCGCCCCGGGGAAGCAGCACTCTGCCGGCTGGATCTTTGCGGAGTTGCTGCGCCCTCCTGGGGGCGGGGGCTCCGAGGAATCCCGGCCGGGCGCCTCCGCTCTGGCCCTCCCGGGAAGCCGAGCCCGGGACCCCGGCGGGCAGAGGCCAGCGGTGCCTGCCGCGTGGGGGCCCGCGCTCCCGGCGCCGCGCCCGCAGCGCCGGCCCGGCCCCGCAGGCCGGCCCAGTGTCGGAGGGAAGGAAGTTTACTTGGTGTTGGTGGCTGAGCTGGAGAGTGTGGCGCGCTCGTTCGCCCCCTTCCCTAGGCTCACGCTGCTCCCCCGCCGCGGCCCGCGGTCGGAATGGGGTGCCTCGGGGCGTTCGGAGCTGTAGGAGGTGGGAACTTGGGTTGGGCCGGAGCCCCGAGGGTCGCGGCGGGAATGAAACACGCTGCTGCGGCTGCTGTGGAGACGGTGGCACCCGGGCACATGCTTGTGTTTTCTCCCTCCAGATGCACTCATCACTCGCAACCCCCTCCAAAAAAAATAGTAGTAATATTTGGTGTTTGGTCCCTGCATATCGCGCTGCCTCGTATTTCAGGCTTGGCAGGTAAAAAATGATAGGGTAGTTTTTCAGGGCCGGGGGTCGCCAGGCAGCCGAAGGCGCGGACCGCTGAAGCAGGGCGGTCGTTTTTCCCGGCGGAGGCGGCCGCCGCGGAGTCCCGCCAGGAGTGCCCAAGTCCAGAGCAAAGTTTGCTTTGGGTGCTACAGTGGAGCGTAGGGGAGATCCGGGCAGGGACTTGCGAGTGCGGAGGGAGGGTACCTCTGGCCCCTCCCTGGCTCTGGAAGATGGCTCGTTGTAGGCACCTCGGAGCGCCTGGGCCCGCAGCCCGAGGCGATGGAGCCACGCGGGGCTAGGATGATGCCGGCGCGGCGCTCGCTTCGCGGTTTCGGAGGCCCTGCCGGGTCTCCGGGGCTGAGTGCCCTTCGAGATGCTCGTGTTCCGGGGAGGCAGGGACGTGGAGGAGAAAGCTAGATCCCACCAGAGCTCCGAAGCGCGCCCAGAGATCAGCACCTCTGTCCCCTGCACTCTGCGGCTTTCCGGCCACACGGTCTTCGGACTCCTTCCCCCGAGGCCTGCCTGTGCCTAGGGCCGGGGCGCACGGACAGGGCAGAGCCCGGCCGCCCGAGGAAGGGACCTCGCTCCCGGTGCTTGGCTGCCGAGAAGGGGGCCGCTGGCCTGGGATCCCTGTAAAACTTGGAGGACCTGAGAACTTAAGATTAAGAAAATTATGTTTAGTATTTACTCCCTCCAAGTTCTTGTGAAGACCTGAAGCCTGTCCCCAGCCTCCGCGAGTGCTCAGACTGTTGAAAAGACCCTGACAACCCTCCTCTTCCCACCCCCAAAGGAGCCGGGGTGCGCGCGGCGAACCGAGGCGAAATTATCCGAGGCCGCAGCAGCCGCTTTGAGTGCTGGCCTGGGTTTTCCCAGCTGGTTTCTTGGCTTTCTCGCCTCTGCGCCCGGCTTTCGTAAAGTTTCTGGCTTGATCTTTCGCTCTGTGATACTGTCTGGTGATTTGTAGGCAAAAAAAGAAAGAAAAAAACTAGAGAGAACCGCGGATTTTTGGTGCATTTGTAAATTGTAGTTTGGTTTTTTCCATTTTTCCACCTGGGGAGGGGAAAGACTTGAGCTTCGGAAGTGATGCTAGCTAGTCTTTTGCTTTGTGCCTGCTGGATCCGGAATTTTTAATAGTTAAGACTTCCCATAAAGCCATAGCGTAAAAAGAGTTCACTACCTCTTACCATTATTATTTATTAGTACTGTTTATTCGTTTATTTGAGCTTGGAGCTAAGTTAATTAAACAACTAAATCAAGTTTCCTTTTTTCTTTTCCTTTTATTCTTTCTGTCTCTCTCTGTCTCTGTCTCTCTCTTTTTTCCTGAAAGCTAGTTCATTGTGCTAAGGAGCAGTAAACTGTTTGGAGCACCTCAGGAAACACCCCCTCCCCACCCTTTTCCTCACCTCTCCCCACCCCCTCCTCTTTTCTTCAGTAGTAATGGTTTGAGGTTATGGCTGTTTTTACATGGTTGAACAATAAGTTTGGGAGAAGTTGCCTAGAGGGTAGATTTTGTAATAGGGTTACAGGATTTAGTGTGTTGTAATAATATTAGTACACAAGTAATCCTCCCCAGCGCCTGACGTCCAGGAGGGCCTGCCATACCCTAGTCTTTCTATTTGGGAATAGATGATAGATGAATGAATGCATTTGGAAGTTCGTGGCATAGCTCAAGGTCGTTTTTTTTTTTTTTTAATCACCTTTTCTGTCTTGAAATCAGACGTGTGCGTCCTTATCTTTAGAGGACACTGTACTTCAAGGAGTTGTGTGCTTTGGCCTTGTTACGCACGGCAAGACTGGAAGATTTTTAGAAAACAAACCCTTATACAAACACTGTGGTTACTTTTTCTTACATGACTTCGGGTGTTTTTAAAGTTGGGCAAATGAAATATCAAGCATCCCCCGATGAAATCGAGTTGATGTTCTTCTTGTGTGCTGGGACCTCAGATTTCATGGCTTCTACCCAGAGCAGGACCTAGAAAAGTTTGCAGAGCTGGTTGCAGTCAGTAGCCCCAGAAGGACGGCTGTCTGCTAGGCTGTATGTCCTCCAGGAGTGGGTTTGAGTGTGAGACCTTTGCAAAGAAAGGTCATGCCATGGTGAGCAGCACACACACAACTTTAGCCCTATGAGTTCAAGAAAACAGGATTATCTGGTTGATCTCAGGATGCTGATATTTTATTCTACTTGAATGCAGCCATGATGGCAGAAATGCTGTGTAAATAAACTTGATGTTTTTTCTGTTTCTTTTGAGACCAAGGTTATGGCTTGTCTCTTAAATAATATTCAACAAGTCTCAAATTACTTGTCTTTAGACAATTGCTGGTGGAAAGATTACTTAGCAGGATAGATAAGTCTGAGGAAAGAGAATGTGATAATGTAATGATTTTATATGTGAGATCTTTCCTATGGATTCAGATTTCAGAGTGTGTGTTGTGTGTGTGTGCACGTGTGCGTGTTGGGTCTTCTTTTTTTAGTGGTATTCTTAGGATTCTTGGACCTATGTATATGAGTTTTTACATTGATTTATTAAGTATTTTGCTGCTCAGCTTTTTAGCGAAAAAAGTAATACTAGAAGAAAGTTCAAGCTTCGTGAGCTGCAGATAAAACATTGGCTTTGATATGAAGTACCATTTTAAAAATTCCTCTTATATTAATAATGAAATTCTGTTATTTACCAAAGTAATTTACTCATTGTGCGCAGTTTAATGGCAATACATTGATTTCTGGGCCCTAAAGGTTAGAGGGAACTCTAATTAATTGCTTTTTTGGGGAAAAAAAGAAAAGAAAAAATAACACCTGCAAGATACAGCGGTTGGAAAGAATTCATGTTTAATCAGGCCAACTTTAAGTTTGGCATAATGGAAGATTCTGGGTGAGAAACTGCAAAACTTTTTTCCCCCATTTACTTCAGGCTGATAACTTCCTAAAATATTAAAATCCAACCCAGAAGCTAGCAAAGTTGAGCATTAAATAGTATGTGTGAAAATGAACTTGTGATTCTGAATGTTTGGTGGCTTAGTTCCCATCAAGTTTTCCCTGTAGTTGATAGACATAAGTGCCAAATTATAGGTTATTCTTTGAGAACTGCGTTTCTCTTCTTTCTTCCTTGGAGATACTGAGTTTTTACCAACAAAGTCCTTAGGAAGGCGAAACCCTGCACTTTTACTGTGGAGCTCTTACGCATTTTGAAATTGTTAAAAGCCACATTCTGCGTGGTAACCAGAACAAATTCCTTGTACAGCCTAAACTAGATATTTTTTCTAAGACCATGTCCTGGTGCAGATAGCCCGGTATTCCTCGCTTGTTCTTAGGTCATCAAAACTTGGGTAGTTTAGCAGTTCAGTGAAAGAGGTGGTAAATTAACCTAACAGCCAACACCCCTCCCCCAGAAGAAGAAAAGTTTGCATGCCAGGCTTTAGGAAACCTAGATGTGTTGAGCTGTTTTAACCTTTGCTAGCCTCCTCCCATGCAAAGGTGACAAGGTCCAGATCATAATATGTCCTTCAGTATCTTCCCAGTGACCCCCAAATTGAGTCTTGCTAGCCACTTAGCAGGAAGTTAGTAGTTTATTTTAGTTTCACCTTATCAGCTTGGCTTCTTTTCCTAACCTTATTCCCCTGTCACCCTCAGATGCCAGACCCCCAAAGGGGAAGATTGACAGGTAGTTCCCATAGCTCAGCTTTGCCCTCAAACAACAGGGATTTAGTTTCTTGTGCTTTTGCCAATGTTTATGTAGTCAGAGTTTAGATCTCGCCTTAAGGAGTCTCTCTTTTACGCGTCACTGGAATAGGAAAGCCACAAAGAAGTTTTTGAACAAACCCTTGCAACTGGAACCCCATCTAGTGTTCAGTTTGATTCATCCATGGGGAAGACATTGCCCCCTTTCACTTATTGTGTGCGTTAGGTGGGCTTGGATCACTCCTTTAAAAGAAGTGTCTTGTCCGAGCTGTTATTTTTTTCAGAGCTTTCCCTTGTAGCCATCCACGCGAGAACACCCTAATCCCGGTCAGCACACTGTGTAAACTTGAAGGGGGCCGTCCTTTTGTCACTTAGTTGCGTATTGCATTATAGAAAATATGCACAGCATATGTTGGCAGTGTTTACAGTTTCTTCAGAATCTTAAGTTGGACTCTCAGATTCAGCCTTTTCTCAGGTCTGCAAAAAGAAAAAAGATAAAGGATCCGTCCCACAAATACATTTGTGACACCCTTTCCAGATAGGTCCAAGAAAGGGGAAATTATGGGCCCTATCGTGAGAGTTCTATTTAAAAATGTTAGTGCAGTCTTAAGGAAATGGGAAGTGTCTTTCTCCAAAAAGTAAAACTAAATCTGGTAGAGTCAGATGGTTGTTTTCTGGGTTTTTTTTTTTTTTTTCTGTCGAGGCTTTTTTACTTTTTTTCATTTCCTGGCTGGCCAAAACCTTTTTGTGTGGAGCATGGTTTTATTTTTATTTTCTCGGTAGACAGATAACACTACAACACTTCGGTTTTCTGTTTCCAGTTCTGCAGTGTTCAGTTCAGATGATGAAAAATCCCACAAATTTGAGTTGAGCACTAAGTATGTAAATAGTACAAGAACTAAAATACCTCTGGGATTTCAATACAAATTTGGTGGTGGTAATGGTATAAGGTTACCTGCTTCCTCCCTTTCAAATAAAAGAAAGAAAGAAAGAAAGAAAGCCCAGCAAATCCCAACTATCTTTTCTCTGTGTACATACTTAGAAGACCATTGCTTCTTAAACGTTCTTATATGATTAAAATTACAAAATTACTATTAATTTGTATGTGAAATCCATAGAAAAGGAACTGGAATGTTATTTTCACCATAATACAAGGAACAAGCAACTGTATTTACTATTACGAGGTCACCAGTTGCAATCCTGTGTAACAGATTATTGAGAGAAATATAAGAGAGTTGGATCAGAAGAATGGATAGAACATGTTTCTGTGTGTGTGTGTGTGTGTGTGTGTGTGTGTGTGTGTGTGTGTGTGTGTGTTTCTGTTTGTCTTATTACACTTAAGGTACTCCTTTTGGTAGTTACAGAATCACACTAATTCTCATGTTTTGTCTTTCTCCTTAAGCTGTTTCATTGGCATTCTGTTCAGAATGGAGACAGATTGAAAGTAAGGAATTATTACAGTGTAGCGACACCTGCTTTTAAAATAAAGCAAATAGATACCAGGATTTGTAGAGGGCTCTTGTGTTCCTAAACATCAGGAAATTGAATTAGTTGACTATACAGTGAGATCAAATGTCAGCTTATTAATATGTTGTGAAAAATCTAAGTTAAAATACAGACAACTTCTTCAACACAGCGAGGAACAGGAACGCATTTATCTTTAGGCTCCTACATTTTCCGTCTAGTTAGCACGATTGGCGATATAAAAATGTTCAGGTTGAAAAACTTGAAATTTCTTGAGTGAGTCTCGAGGCAACACAAATACAGACCCAGAGCCCAAGAAAGTCAGTCCAGCCAAATTGTGGGCTTTACCTCTGCTTTATTTTCTCTCTTAGATTAGGAGAATATCACATGTTTGCAAGTTATAAAGAATTCAGATGCCCTTTAATCGTGAGCACAGATGTACTAAATATTTGAAGCAACTACATTGTAATGTGTACAATTGATGGAGTCGGTTTCTGGTTCCCCTCGCTAGTTATGTAGTTCTGAATCTGTCATTATTTGTCTAAGCCCAGCTGACCAAGCAAAACTGTGTTTTAAAGTGGCTTTATGTTTTGATAAATGTGAGCTGGTTGAAAAGTATTTTCCACTGAATGCAGAGCTTAATAGAACATGCTGACATAATAGTTTTAATGCATTTTGTTGAAAATGTGTGAACAAACAGAATAGCTTTTGTTCCTTCATAATTGGCTGTAAAACTAGATGGAAACATAACCATTACATATGGAAATGTGCAAAGAGAAAGAAATAACATTTCTGTTGAATATATTAGGAATTGCATTTCCTAGTTTAAAATAAGCATCTAAAATGGGTGCATCATTTAAAATTGGTTGTCAAAATAAGAAGCTTTAAACAGAATTTTTGTCACATTATTTTTGTCCCAACGTAACTTTTGCAAATTTCATTTAATATTTTGTTTCAGTTATTTTAAGGCAGGAGGAGAAACAAAAAGTGCTTCAAACAGCACCTTGAATGTGTATAGGAATCTGGTGCCAATTAGGTTGATTAAACATTAAATTAAAACTGCATCATTATTGGCATTTTCTATACCAACTACGATTTGTTTGGTGGTGTGATTGTATTTTGCACTATCGCCTCGGAGATTTAAAAGATGGGTATTAGGAAAGCTAGCTTATTAAATATAACTTAGCTTCTAAAATAACACTCCCAATGACTAACGTGTGCGTGTATTTGGCATACTTTACAGAGATTCTAATCGACTCCGGCATCAGCTTAGGCAAGCAGAGAGCTAAGGAATTTTCAGAAGTTAATATTTCAGCCTTAAGTATATTTTCTGAAATGCAAAACTACTTAAGCTTTTCATATGTTTAATCCCAAAATGCAAATGTCTGGCTCTTTTGAGTGGACCCTTTAAGTTTTCTAAAAAAAAGAAAAAGCCATTTTGATTTTGCATGTATTTATATCTGCAGTTATTTATTTTCTTGTAAGTTTTCTGGGAGATTCAATTTGGAAGTCATGGAAACTACCTATTATCCGATTCAGTTCTGCAGAAAAGCATACAGGGAGGTAAGCCTTGAATTAAACAGTTTTTTTTTTTCCACAGCCTTCGAAGATGACCACACACCATTTGTACAGCAGAAGTTGGTGTCCCATGCTGGGCAAACAATGGGACGCCATCCTGCTTTTGAATAGGATGTTAGCCTGGAGTTGGAGATTTTTATGTTTAATTTACAAATGGATCTTAGTGAGAAGACATCTGAGCAACCAGTGGAAACAAACATGAAATAAAGGGATTTTTCTAAGAAAAGGTTCAGGACAATCTGTTAAACAATTGGTAACAGTGGAGAGCAAACTGTTGTTAAAGGCATATTCAGACAAGGAGAATTGCAAAGCATTTCCAAACTGCACCAAGCACAGTTTCTTAGGGGATGGGGAGTACTTTCTCCTTAACTGCACATCCTTCTTTTAAGTCGATGTTTAATCAGAAATGTAAATCTCATGCCAGTTTTATAGATAGAGCACTTTTGGTGAAATATTTAGAGGCATGATGTTGCCATTTGGAGCCTAGTGGCATATATTCCTTGATTAGTGGCATGGTAGCTATTGCTGCACTCTTTAATTTTAAAAATAAACATGCAATGGGATGATGTATAGGTGCCAGACAGGCCTTGTAACTTGTAGTAGATGATGATCATTTTGTTTCTCTGCAGTGTGTGTGTGTGTGTGTGTGTGTGTCTTTTCCTTTTGTATTCAAGTGAGTCTTGAGGAGGGCTCTGGAGGATTTGTTACTGATGTGACGAAAGTGTGTTTGTCACGCATCAGACTTAGCTCAGGTTCGAGGTGGGGGCCTGAGGTGATTTCCGAGTTGTCAGTCCACAGCTTGGTGATATGCATTTTTTTCCCCCTTGTCAACAACAGATTGGAACCTGAATGACTACAAATTAGTTTAGTGACAGAACAAACTGTCACAGATATCTTTGAATCGGTTGAAAATGAATAAGGTTGACAGAAACTCAAGAGCCTAATAAGTCCTCAGAATGGCTGTTGGACCCTTTCTAGACGAGTAGACAATTGGGTATATAAAATATTGGAAATCAATATTTTGCTATGGAATTTCATTATATACCAATGTCTTCCATTTGGAGTATTTTCTGTTTTGATGAATTATCTGAAGGCCATGACTATCTGAGATACCAGATAAATGGACATTCCACCATGTCCTTAAAAAATTAATTGTGAACATGCTTAGGTAACATTGATCCTGGCTTTTCAGGAGCTACAGTTTTAAGTTTTTCAGTTACAAAACAATTGATTAACTTTTTTTTTTTTTAATCGTAGAAGACATATGTCCTGGCTCCCTTTCTCACCCTAAGCCTTTTGATGTTTGCAGGAAACATGGACAAGGGCCAACCCAGTCGCCCCATTAAGAGCAAGGACGCCCATGTCTGTGGCCGGTGCTGTGCTGAGTTTTTTGAATTATCAGATCTTCTGCTCCACAAGAAGAACTGCACTAAAAATCAATTAGTTTTGATCGTCAATGAGAATCCAGCCTCCCCGCCTGAGACCTTCTCTCCCACCCCCCCTCCGGATAATCCCGATGAACAAATGAAAGACACAGCGAACAAAGCGGATCAAGTAGAGTGCAGCGATCTTTCAGAACACAAGGGACTGAACAGGGAAGAGTCCATGGAGGTGGAGGCCCCAGCCACCGTCAGCAGCGGCGGCAGTGGGACATCCAGCGGTCCCACCGGTAACACCACCCCCAGCTGCGAGGGCGGCTCCTCCACAGGTACCTCAGTGATCACAACCTCTCTACCTCAACTCGGGGACCTGACCACACTGGGCAACTTCTCTGTGATCAATAGCAACGTCATCATCGAGAACCTCCAGAGTACCAAGGTGGCGGTGGCCCAGTTCTCCCAGGAAGCGAGGTGCGGTGGGGCCTCCGGGGGCAAGCTGGCCGTCCCAGCCCTCATGGAGCAGCTCTTAGCCTTGCAGCAGCAGCAGATCCACCAGCTGCAGCTCATAGAACAGATTCGTCACCAAATATTGCTGTTGGCTTCTCAGAACGCAGACTTGCCAACATCTTCTAGTCCTTCTCAAGGTACTTTACGAACATCTGCCAACCCCTTGTCCACGCTAAGTTCCCATTTATCTCAGCAGCTGGCGGCAGCAGCTGGATTAGCACAGAGCCTTGCTAGCCAATCTGCCAGCATTAGCGGTGTGAAACAGCTCCCCCCAATCCAGCTACCTCAGAGCAGTTCTGGCAACACCATCATTCCATCCAGCAGTGGCCCGTCTCCCAATATGAACGCACTGGCGGCAGCAGTCACCACCCCATCCTCGGAAAAAGTGGCTTCGAGCGCTGGCGCGAACCATGTCGGCAGCCCAGCAGTCTCAGCATCGTCCTCACCAGCTTTCGCAATAAGCAGCTTATTAAGTCCTGCATCTAATCCACTTCTACCTCAGCCGACCCCTGCTAATGCAGTTTTCCCCAGTCCTTTGCCCAACATCGGAACAACTGCAGAGGATTTAAACTCCTTGTCTGCCTTGGCCCAGCAAAGAAAAAGCAAGCCACCAAATGTCACTGCCTTTGAAGCGAAGAGTACTTCGGATGAGGCGTTCTTCAAACACAAGTGCAGGTTCTGCGCGAAGGTCTTCGGGAGTGACAGTGCCTTGCAGATCCACTTGCGCTCCCATACTGGAGAGAGGCCATTCAAGTGCAACATCTGCGGGAACCGGTTCTCCACCAAGGGGAACCTGAAGGTCCACTTTCAGCGCCACAAAGAGAAGTATCCTCACATCCAGATGAACCCCTACCCTGTGCCTGAGCACCTGGACAACATCCCCACGAGTACTGGCATCCCATACGGCATGTCCATTCCTCCAGAGAAGCCAGTCACCAGCTGGCTAGACACCAAGCCGGTCCTGCCCACCCTGACCACTTCAGTTGGCCTGCCGTTACCCCCGACCCTCCCAAGCATCACACCCTTCATCAAGACGGAAGAGCCAGCGCCCATCCCCATCAGCCATGCTGCCGCCAGCCCTCCCAGCCCGGTCAAAAGTGACTCTGGGGCTCCTGATCTGGCCACAAGAAACCTGGGTGGACTCGCAGACGAAGCCGAAAGGTCCACTCTGCCACCTTCCAGTGGCAAAAGCGAAGAGAGTGTCGTGGCCACCAGCTCAGTCCCAACAGCGAGCAACAGCACCCTGAGCTCTCCAGCGGCCGACTGTGGCCCTGGAGGTGCCACCACCTTCACCAACCCTTTGTTGCCACTGATGTCTGAGCAATTCAAAGCCAAGTTTCCTTTTGGGGGCCTCTTGGACTCAGCCCAGGCGTCAGAGACATCCAAACTGCAGCAACTGGTAGAAAATATTGACAAGAAGGCTACTGACCCCAACGAGTGTATCATCTGCCACCGGGTCCTCAGCTGTCAGAGCGCCTTGAAAATGCACTACCGGACGCACACTGGGGAGAGGCCCTTCAAGTGTAAGATCTGTGGCCGGGCTTTCACCACAAAAGGGAATCTTAAAACCCACTACAGTGTCCATCGGGCCATGCCCCCACTCAGAGTCCAGCATTCCTGCCCCATCTGCCAGAAGAAGTTCACAAACGCTGTTGTCCTGCAGCAGCACATCCGAATGCACATGGGAGGCCAGATCCCCAACACCCCCATCCCTGACAGCTACCCCGAGTCCATGGAGTCTGACACAGGCTCCTTCGATGAGAAAAATTTCGATGACCTAGACAACTTCTCTGACGAAAACATGGAAGACTGTCCCGAAGGCAGCATCCCAGATACACCCAAGTCGGCAGATGCCTCCCAAGACAGCCTGTCCTCTTCCCCTCTGCCCCTGGAGATGTCGAGCATTGCTGCCCTGGAGAATCAGATGAAGATGATCAATGCTGGCCTGGCAGAGCAGCTCCAGGCCAGCCTGAAGTCCGTAGAGAACGGGTCCGTCGAGGGGGACGTGCTGACCAACGACTCGTCCTCGGTGGGTGGTGACATGGAGAGCCAAAGTGCCGGCAGCCCGGCCATCTCAGAGTCTACCTCTTCCATGCAGGCTCTGTCCCCATCCAATAGCACCCAGGAATTCCACAAGTCACCCAGTGTCGAGGAGAAGCCACAGAGAGCGGGACCGAGTGAGTTTGCCAACGGGTTGTCTCCCACCCCGGTGAATGGGGGTGCTTTGGATTTGACCTCTAGTCACGCAGAGAAAATCATCAAAGAAGATTCTTTGGGAATCCTCTTCCCTTTCAGAGACCGGGGGAAATTTAAAAATACTGCTTGCGACATTTGTGGCAAAACCTTTGCTTGTCAGAGTGCCTTGGACATTCACTACAGAAGTCATACCAAAGAGAGACCATTTATTTGCACAGTTTGCAATCGTGGCTTTTCCACAAAGGGTAATTTGAAGCAGCACATGTTGACACATCAGATGCGAGATCTACCATCACAGCTCTTTGAGCCCAGTTCCAACCTTGGCCCCAATCAGAACTCAGCGGTGATTCCCGCCAACTCGTTGTCGTCTCTCATCAAAACAGAGGTCAACGGCTTTGTGCATGTTTCTCCTCAGGACAGTAAGGACACCCCCACCAGTCACGTCCCTTCCGGGCCTCTGTCATCCTCTGCCACGTCCCCAGTTCTGCTCCCGGCTCTGCCCCGGAGAACTCCCAAACAGCACTATTGCAACACGTGTGGCAAAACCTTCTCCTCGTCGAGTGCCCTGCAGATCCACGAGAGAACTCACACTGGAGAGAAGCCCTTTGCTTGCACTATTTGTGGAAGAGCGTTCACAACAAAAGGCAACCTGAAGGTATCTGCTCTACCTCTACCTCCCCCACCCTCTCTAGGTGCCCGGGCTGACCGGAGGTGCACGTTCCTGGAGTCACCGACCCATGTCCTCGGGGAGAGGGGTCCTCTGTCATTCACAGGGAACCCACTGCACGGGGCCCCCTGGGGAGGAAGGAGGGTGGCTGTGAGGGTCAGAAGGACAGCCGGGATGGGGGTCAGCCTGCAGCGTGCTGCCTGCCACAGTGCAGTGAGTGATTTGGTACCTGAGCAAAGCAGCAGCCTCTCTCTGTTGTCTCCCTAAGTGCACGAAAAGAATTGCTCTCCCTACCAAATCAGACAGCCTGGGGTTGCCATGGGGTATTGATTAAAGACCACCGTGTGGCCTGTGTGCTGCCCGGATCACTCCGTAATTACAGTTCTCGCTGGCGCATGCAGCTATTTTTCATAACTATGCAGTCCAGCATGGTTTGTTTTTCTAGAAACAGTAACGTCACTGCTCTGCTAATGGGCATGATGATAATTGATTATACGACATTTCCTACCAATACGTGCCGGAAATAAAGCAAATACGCTTATGTTCTAGAGCAACAGTTGCGCACTCTGACTGTGTACATTTTTCTGTTGACAGAGTATTTCTCTGGAGATTGCTGCCAGTAATGTGAGATGAATAATTACTTTCTGGCTTTTCTCTCTATTCGCTGGCCCTCCAATGGGCAATCAGTGAGGGGTACTTTCTTCCCATCTGAAAAGGATGTTCATAGGGCAAAGAGTGTCAGATACAATACTTAGCATTGCAATGAGAGTGGACATAGCAATTCTAACCCTGAAAGGAGCTATCTGCGACTGACTGGCTTGCTTGAGGCCATTATAAGCTAAATGCGGATAATAAAAAAAGAGTAAGTAAGGCATCTTTGCCAGGAAGAGGAAAGATGGCCAGGGCTGCGGAGAGTGAACAATGTTATTACTAGTCCACAGGAGTGGATGGTTCCCGTTACCTTGTCCCCTGTCTGCCCCGTAATAAGAATAGACATTTGGGGCACTTGTTTTGTGGAGTGTCCGGGTATGAGTTGAAGCAGATTCAACTATTAAGTGTCATTCTTTCCCCCCCCCCCCAACCCTTTCTTTCCCCTGCCCCCCACCCCTGGATCTCAGGTACATATGGGCACCCACATGTGGAATAGCACCCCCGCCCGACGGGGCCGCCGGCTCTCTGTGGATGGCCCCATGACGTTTCTAGGAGGCAATCCTGTCAAGTTCCCAGAAATGTTCCAGAAGGATTTGGCGGCACGGTCAGGAAGCGGAGATCCTTCCAGTTTCTGGAATCAGTATGCAGCAGCCCTCTCCAATGGGCTGGCGATGAAGGCCAACGAGATCTCCGTCATTCAGAATGGTGGCATCCCTCCAATTCCTGGAAGCCTCGGCAGCGGGAGCAGCTCACCTATTAGTGGGCTGACGGGAAACCTGGAGAAGCTCCAGAACTCAGAGCCCAGCGCTCCTCTGGCCGGCCTCGAGAAGATGGCAGGCAGTGAGAACGGAACCAACTTCCGCTTCACTCGCTTTGTGGAGGACAGCAAAGAGATTGTGACCAGTTAGAGCAGCCACACACTAGAGATGTAGCATTCCTGCTTAGAATGCGACCTGTGGTGGCCTCCTCCTCCTGCCCTGTCCCCTGCCTTCTGGTCCCCTGGGTCTATGAACTCCAACGTTATGAAGACATTCTTTTGTACCTTGTTCAACTTCTAGAGTTCTAAGAAAGCTTATTTATTAGTGATATAACCTTGCTTTGCAAACAGAATGCAAGCGTTAACTTTGGTCTTCTGTATTTTGGACTAAATACTAATTGACTAGAGTGCTGTAAACTTGCTGTAACATTTATGGCCCTTGCAAGTTGCCCTGCTAGGCGGTCTTAATCTGGCATTAACTTATTTTCTATATCCAGTTTAATATGAACCTGGTGTTGATGCAATGCCTCCGTGATGCATTAGATCTCTAATAAAGTCTGTATATAAATGTACACTTTGATCCTGCTGGAAAATTTTATCAGCAAACACATTGTCTAATCTTTGAAAACAGATTTAAGGAAAGGACTGAGCGTACAGACTGAACAGTGTGGTTCTTTGAAAGGTTTTGGGGTTTATGCTTTTGTTTTTGTTTTTCATTTTTTCTCTTAAGATTCAACTTTTTTTGTTTGTAGATTTAACCATTTCCGTTTTGAACTGCTATTTGTATTGTGCTTTTTACTTGAGTCGTCCTCAATGTTAAGAAGTTTCTGTACAGTAATAAGCACGCAGAATTCTTTAGGAAAAAAAAAAACAAGTGTTGTTTTGGTAGTTGAAACTGAGACGTAACATTTTGCCTTGTAGGTATTTTCACGATAGAGAAATGTGTGCTGGAATTTCACATTGCTGCTAAGTATAGCATCTTGAACACCCTTCAATGGAGAAACTGTAGATGCTCTTGTACATACAGTAAGAACTATCACTTGCATTAAAATGTACATACGTTCCTTACGAGAGCAAATGCTTCTTGGTCAAGAGAGCAGGTATAGTGTTTGTTTATTTTGTATTAGCTACGGGAGGAAAAAAAAAATTGGGCTGTTACATGCACTTTCTTGGAAAGTTGAAAGGAAAGGGGGGGTCCAATTTCTTTAACATTTAATACTTACTAACAACAGAGATACTGTAATTTTACTCAAGTAATCAAATACATTTTTTTTTGCAACAGATAAAACAACATTCTGTGTCTGTGTTTTTAGAGTGCATTTCTATTTAGCCAAGCCTCTAAATGTACTTTAACATTTCCCTGGGCACCCGTAATTAGAACATGTGGGCAAGTATCTCTCGCTCAATAAGAAATTGTAAAAGGTGTAACAGAAACAGCTAGCACGAAGCTGTTCCCTTTCGTTTACTTTCCCAGCATCCCTCGCTTGTTTGGGAATAGATTTTACAGTCCCTTCAGTCCTCAGAACTGCCCCTCCCCAAAGAAGAGGATATAAAAACTTTTCATTGGAGATTTCATCCCGACAGGTAAGTTTCCTTAAGCTTTAACTATCCGACCTGATTCAGTAGTGGGTTTTGGGTTTTGCTTTGATTTTTTTTTTTTTTTTTTTTTTTTTTTTTTTTTTTTTTTTTTTTTTTTTTTTTTTTTTTTTTTTCCCTTCCTAGTGGCTAAGATCTGCCTTGCTGGAGAATTCTCGGTGCAGCAGGGTTATATAATCTCAGAAACTGGGCCTCAACCCAGGGAGGTCAACATGTTCTTTATTTAATTAGTCTTTTAGGCTTTTCAAACCACACGCATATTTAAAAGAAAAGGTCTATTATAAAGGCTATGTAGGATCAGCTTGACTATCTCATCGTCAAAATTGAATTTGCGTCTACTTCCTCTCTCCTTTTGTTCGAAGGGGAAATAGGTTTTCCTCCTGCGCGCGCACGTTTGGAGATGAGCTCTGGGACTGGGACGGGGTAAAAGTTGTATCCACCGGATTGTGCTCTCTTTACCCCGAGGTGGCAGAGAGCCGCGGTAGCCGGTGGCCGTGCCTAGGTAAGGGTGACACGCTGAAGGCGGCCGGCTGCACAGGCCGGGGCGCGGAGTGGCGCTCAAGGCCCTGGCTGGCCCTCGCGCGGGGTCGGTCATCGGAAGGTGGGCTGACCCCGCGGCCGGGCAGGAGTGGCGGTGGGTGTCGCCGCGCCGGGAGAGGGCGGGGACGCCGTGCGCCCGGAATCAGCCCGACGCGTGGGCACCCGAGGACAGGGAGCGGGGATGTCTCCAGTTCACCTCGCGCTCCGTTTTCTCGCCGCCCCAGGCGTGACTTTTCTTCCCAAAGGCGTGGAGGCCGGAACTCCGGCCCGATCGCCGGTTCTGGCCGGGCCGGGGGTGGAGGCGGTTTCTTCGCGAAGGTGGCGTCTGTCACCTTCCCGGGACTGGGCGTGGCGACGGGGTGCCCGGGACTGTGTCCTGCCAGGGGCCTGGCGCCTAGCCCGCGCGCCCGGAGCGCAGCTTGGGGACATCCCGGGCCGTCGCCGGCGAGGGCCGGCCCCGGCGACCCCCTGCGCGTCCCGACGCAGTCCCCGGCCGGCGCCGCGCTCCCCGCCCCCGGCCCCGAGGGTCGGGCGGGGTGCACCGGGCCGCGAGGCGGCGGGGACGCGGGGTTGGGGGGGCGACGGCTCTTTTCCCTTTCCGTCTCTTCGACAGTCCCTTCCTCCTGGCAGTTTCCGCAAGTGTGTGAAGCCAAAGTAGCTTTTCGCTGAGACGAACTTTCGGAGGCCAGCACCGTCCCCAGGCTGAGGTCGCGGCCTCAGGCCTCCACCAGCCCCCCTCCCGCTCCCCTTTCGTCCCTGCCCGCCCATTCATCGACTGACTATCTGATCCATTGATCACTACCTGCCCATCCCCGTTTCCACCCATTTCCAAAAGGAGAAAGTGCCCCCAGCCCCGCTCCTCCGCGGTGATAAACGTTTCTCGCCCTGCGGCTCAGCCCTGGGGAAGAGGAGCGCCCCGACGCGAGGAGCCGCGGGCCTGGCTGAAGGCCGGGGTGCGGGCGCGCCTCCCCCTCAGGCCTCCGGGCAGCCGCCGCGCCCCGCGCGGTCGCCCTCCTCCTCTGCTTCCCAAACCGAGGGTGCACCGCCGAAGCGACGGTGGAATTCCCCCGGGAGCCCAGTTTGCTGAACTAGGGAGAGTCCTTGGGCAGTGGAATGACAGCTACGCCCGCTGCATATTTGAATGAAAAATATTCACTTTGGTGGTCTTTTCCCTGGTTCCGCTCTGTTTTGTGTGAACTGTAAAATCTCAGGAAGATACAGCGATGCCTGTCACCAGCCTTAGCCCCTTGTGTCTTCGGAGGTCTGTTGTTGTGGTTTCTTTGGAACTGCTTTCGTCTTCCTGTCTCCGTCGCTTTCATTCTGATTTTCTTCCGTGTCCCTATTCCCCCCACCACCACCCCCATTTAAACTGCTTCCCTTCCCAACATGGGCTGCCTTCTTTCTGGAAAAATATACAGGGGGAGCAGTTCGGTGACTGACGGGGGCCAGCGGAGTTTAAAGAGGAGACGAGCAGAAACCATCAATGAGAGAGTCAAGCTGCCCCAGAGACCTGGAGGGACCTGTCGCGCCGTGTGGGGCTGGATGGGTGTAGAACAGAGGCCCTCCTGCAGCCACTGGAGACAGCTGCTTGGGGCTTACACCCCAGACTTCCTAGGCCATGTGTATTCAGATTGTTTTTAGAAGGAGGAAGAGTAGGGGGAGAGCAAAATTTTCAATTTTTTTTTTCAAAAGGTATTCTAATAGTAAATCCTAAATGATTTGCAGTTGACACACATTTCTAGCAGTAGAATATTTGCTTATTGTTTTTGGCATGTTGCGCATGTCAGGAATGAGAGAACTTGAAAAAGAAAAAGATTTTAAAAAGCTCCCTCTCTGTTAAAACTTAGCAGTCCTGTTAGAAAAACACAGCCACAGGCTCTTTGCTGGGAGTTACACACTCCACCCCAAGTGAAACAAATGTCTGAGGGTAAGAAAGTAGGAGAAAAAAAAAAAAAAAAAAACCCCGTAAAGTGAATTTCAAAGGGCCCCACAGAAGGCAATCTGAGATCCACAGCAAAGTGGAGAAAGGATAAGACAGGAATTAGGTCATCTCGTCCAGACCCCAGGAAATATGTTTAGATCAAAGCCACTCTGTTAGAATAAACAAAACAGGGCCCAACTGGGCCCTACCAATATTTTCATCTCAGTGCTAAGAGCTGCTAATCTAACCAGCTCTATTTGATGAAAGGGGGTAAAAATTACAACTGTAAAAATTACAGAGTAAAAATATGTCATCTGGACTATAATAGGATGATAAAGATTTAGATTTTGAGCTAAAAAGTAACAAGATCCAGGCCCAGATCAACACAAACTTCCTGGAATTGTACAATTGTACAGCCAAGTGAATTATCTAATCCTAACTTACTGTCCCCCCTGGTCACCACGGCCCCTCCTCCCCCCCACTCAACCCATAAGATTGAGTACACCAGATGATTTACATAAAAAATTGTTAAAATTTAACTGCAGTCTGAGAACCTTGCAGGAGGCTGGCTTTTGGGTTCACTTATTTCACATTCCTAAAGGATATATCTGCTTTCTACCCCCCACCAGCCCCATTGTCGCCGCCTGCCTCCCAGGCGGTGTTGGAGTAGCTGGCGCCATTCAATATGTATGCTTCTTTAAGCCTGATCTTAAAGTTTGGTCTTTCTCTCCTCTGTTAGAGATTGACACCGTTGGGGAGCTCGTGTCATGTAAGCCTGGCTCTGGGTCCACACACTTCAGCAGCAGCTGATATTTTAGCAGCTAAGCCTAAGTCCTGTGCAAGGATTTCTTTCACCACAAAGTTGATGGCCTTAAACCAACTGCCAAGGAACACTCGATAGATAGAAACACCCAGAAAAGGAACAGGAAATCCCAGAGAAGGAAAATTCACCCAGGCTAAATCCAGGGTTGTCGTTCCTTGCTGAGTCTAGTTTCCTCTTAACTGTTTAAACATATGATTTGGCCTTCTGCTGGGTTTCTGCATCCATCTGAGCCCAAGTCGAACAAAGACTCGTGGACCTCATGTTAGCTTGGCTCCAGCCCTCTGTGAGGCCGGGACGACCGAGATGGGAATGTGAGGGGCCTTTATAAACACCATCAGGAACAAGCCATCTTCTGTGTGGGACCCTTGGCTTCTCACCTCTCAGAGGACAAGTCTAGGATCGGCTTCTCACGTTCTGTGGCGGGCTTTGAGGACACACAAGTTGCAGAGGTGAAGGCCCACACAGGAGTTGATCCTTCATTGTTAGACCCAGAGTGGGACTTCTTGTGGTCTCACCAAGTGCAGCTCAATCTGGACATGGTGCAGTCCATTGGGACGTGGATGCCGAGAGATGGGGAACCATGTGTTTGAATCATAGTTATGCTCCGTATGAGTCACGCGTAAACTTGGGTGAACTTGTAAACATGGCAGCCCCTACTCTTGATGTTGGGCGCCTCGGATACTGTTACTTATTTAATCTAAGTTGACTGTCTTCCCGAAGCGTAAGTATATTTATTCTAGAAAGAATGGGGAATGCCAGGTTGTATTTTTGACAGTCTTTTAATCCTGGGCAGGAAAAATCCTTACATCGTGAAACAGTGGGTGAGGTGACATGGCCCAAATCGAAACAAAATGAACATTTTCTGCTGTCCCATTCAGCCACGTCCTTTCACAGCTCCTTTCTAACTGGCTGCCTCTTACATTACACACGTGTGAGGTCTGTGGGCCGTAGTGAGTCGCACCGAAGCCCCCGCCCTACTTCCTTACCTGTCACTCACACACCTTTGAGCCAGCCGGGAGTTTTTAGGACTGGATTGTGACTCATTAGGTCACGATGATGTCATACCATAAATCATTGCCAACACATGTTCTAATGTAATAGCATAGACAGAGACTGAGCACGTCACATATAGTACAGATTAGTATTATCTTGTGAAACTTTTGGCTCAGTCACATCTGCGTATGCACATGTGCGTACACTGGCTCACAGGGGTAAGTGGTTTTTAGCCTGAGGTGCCAGTTGAGAAGTTTCAAAGCCATCGATAAGGGCCCTGAAAAAGATGGTTTCCTTCTATTTCTCAGTGAAAACACAGATTTAGGGGATTTAAAGAGAGGGCGGGCAGTCAGAACTAGGGATGGGCAAGCAGTGACGAAAGCACAAGTAGGTGGCACACGTCCCCGAGTTCTCCTTGCAGCCACTCATCCATCATGCAGAATTTCCTAGAGGCTGCTTTGGCAGGGAAAGAGGCCGGAAGCTAGGCTACTGGTGCCAGCCTCTGTGCGTGTGCTCCTTCCCTAGACTGCTTCCACATGGAGAGTTGTAATAGCATTTTGTCATCGAGGGTATTTCTCCTTAAACACACACTAAGGCAAAAGAGGAAACAAAAATTGTGAGTGGGAAAGCTTAATTACGGCAGCAAGATCCCTCCTGCATTGGTAATTGGCCCCAGCTCCTGAGTAGCTAAGATAACATCCCTCCCAAATCCTGCCATTGCAAAGCATCCTCAGTCAGTCTCCTCACTGTGGATTTACCATAGCCAATAGTATGCTCTCTGAAATCATTCCTAGAAGAAACACCCCTCAGGGGCTGAAGGTGTAGTAGCTCAGTTGCCCCAGAGGTCATCTAGTACTCATGAAGTCTTGGATTCAATCCCCAGGACCACTCAGAAAGAAAGAAAAATGGCTCAGATAGGAGGTTGTCCGAGGATTTTGACAAGGATCCTAACACACACACCCAGAGCCAACTGTGGAACCAGGGAACTTCTTTTGGTATATCACAAGTGGTCTGAAGACTAGGGCCTGACTTAGATATTGCGTGCTCAGGCTGAACGCAGAATAGCACGACCAGACCTGTGAGCTGGGGTTGAGGCTGCAGAGTCCAGCCCAGTTCTCCAGCTAACGTTTCTTACGTAAACACAACGAAGCGTTATCACAGCAGACTGCATTGTCAGCACGTGTTCTCCTGTCCTCTTTCACCCATACTCTTTGCCACGTAACTTGCTGAGCCTCCTCACCAGGGGCAGGATCCTCCCCTGCCTGTTTGAATTGGACCAGGTGACTTGCTTCAGTCCAGATAAGGATGCTCTGCGAACCAGTTCCCAGCCTGGGCCTGAGGGTGCTCGTGTGCTTCTACTTCTGCTCTTGTGCCTTTGCTGCCACCATGACAAGCACCTGCTTTCTGGCTCCAAGAAAAGAATGACAGCCTCTTGGAGCAGAACCATCCTCTGACATTCCCATCCTGGATCAATCAGCCCAGTTCCAGCCAGCCCAGGCACTTGCGTGAGCCCAGCTGTACGGAGCCTAGCCCACAGCTCTGTGGCAACGAACAGCATTTGTTTTAAGCCACCAAGCTTTGGGGTAGTTTCTTAGCACCCCTGGGATTCAGTAAGCCCATTTTGATAGGTTGCATTTTAGCAACTTCCAAAGTATCAGACATCATTCCAGATGGTTTACTTATACTAACCCATTTAATCCCTGTAATAGACATAGTGTAATTATCATAGTACTCATTTGATGAACAAGGAAACCAAGGCACAGAAAGGTTAAGTTAAATGCCTGAGTTTGTCCACCTGATAATGCAAGAATTTGAAGTCAGACTACATGCTTCCAGAGTTCGTGTGCTGAGTAACTATGTTACCCTTTGGCCTTGTCATACAACTTCCCAAGAGATCAGCTACAAGTCTCTGCTTAACCAGACCCCAGGTCCAGCTTGATGAGATGAATCTGCCTTCCTCTCTGCTCTCTTCCCATTCTGATGTTCCCTTTCCCTACTCTGTGTCTAGGTCTGCAGAAAAGAAGAAACCTCAAGGTCTTGGGAGACTGAGGTAGAAGCATCACAAGTTCAAGTCCAGCCTGGGAAACTTAGCAAGACTCTGGAGACCAAAAAATAAATAAATAAAATAAAATAAAATAAACGAATGAAAGAAAGAAAAGAAAAGAAATTGAATGATGCTGTGTCAAGGTGCAAAGGTCCAGGGCTCAATCCCCCCCACCCCCCGCACCAAAATTAAAAACAAACAAAGCAAAAAAAGGAAGTCAAACAGAACAGAAACCTCAGGACTTACAGACAGGTGATCTGTTATCTAAATCCCTCTAGCAGAAGAACCGTCTTGCTCCAAGTGATTCAGGTGATTCCTTCATGCTCCAATACAATGCAAACAGAAACAGCAAGGATCCTTGTTACCTTCTTCCTTCAGCGAGCAAAGGGTGCTTTATGCATGTGCCAATCATTAATCTATCCCACAAAGACCTTGTTACTGCTTAGAGATCAAGTTATTTTTGTATCTTTTCCATAGAGAAATAATCTGTCCACCTAGAAGTGTATGGGTTTGCCCCCCTTCCTCTTTCCCTCTCCGAAAACAAGTCAACTATTTTTCTTCTTTTTCACAGACTGCAAGTCATGATGTCTTCATCAAGGGGGGTTTGGGGGGAGGGTGGGAGGGGAGTTGTGTCTGCACTGTCACTGAGAAGAAATTGTTTGCAGGTGTGAGCAGCTGGTATAGTTTCATTTCTTTGTAAAAAAAAAAAAAGTATCAATGCAATTCACATCTTATTTGCACAAAGCCAGATCTGGAAATTCCTGGAAAATGAAGAAAATGTTTAGAGAAGACATTGAGATTAAGGAAATCTGAGGTGGAGATCAGGTTTTCCTGGCCAGGGTCTGCTCAGGAGGAAGTGAGAAGGGGTGGAAAGATGGGCAGGGTGGTGTTTTTGTTTTTTTTATTTTTTTTTTTTTTCTCCTCTTGGAGTCTGTGTTACACTGTCGTAGTCTGTTTCCCATGGCTGCAACAGAATACCCGAGACTTGCATTTTGTTATCAAAAGACGGTTAGGGATGGAACGTCGGTCCCACATGTGCTAAGCAAGCATTTTACTCCTGAGCCACACCCTTAACCCTGAGACTAGACATTTATAAGGTAAAATGTGTTTCTTTCTTTGTTTATTTATTTTTAAGACAAGGTCTTACTCTGTAGCCCAGGATGGTCCTGGACTCACTGGTGTAGCTCAGGCTGTCCCTGGACTCAGGACAGTGACAGCCAGCCTGCCTCAGCCTCCCAGGGACTGGGATTACAGGCGTGCACCACCACACCCAGCTTTATGTGGTGCTGGGGAATCGAACTCAGCACCTTGGGCTTACAAGGCAAGTGCTTTAACCACTTTGTTATTCCTCCAGCCCCTTTATTTATTTTTAAAATAGCATTCATTTATTAGTATGTAGTTATGCAAGCTGGAAGCCCACCTACTCTCCCTGGGCTAAAACAAAAGTATTAGCAGGGCTGAGCTTCTATCTGGGACCTCTAGTTAGGATCTGTCTTGGGCAGTTAAAGTTTATTTAGCTCCCAGATCTGGAGGCTGGAGGCCCGAGATCCTCTGGTCATGCTGATCTGCCTCGGGCTGCATCGTAGCAGGTTAGGAAGCAGAAAGGTGGCTCGGCCCATGCGAAAGACAAGCCTGAGAGTTAACTCACCTTGCCATCACCCATTTTCTCAAGAGTGAGCCCCTTCCTGAAAGCAGGGTGCTCATCCCTTGGTCAGAACTATTCACTTCTTAAAGACCCCATCTCCCAACACTGCCATCATGCCAATCCTATTTCAGTATGAGCCGAGGGAGAGGTGGGAGGCAGAGTGTGTTCAATCCACAGCACCGTCCACCCACCCCTGACCCTGACTGACCCGTGTGATAACTTCCTGGGGCTGCTGTAATAAGCAAAGTGGTCAGAATGCACTGTCGGGCTAGTCACCGGCAGTGGAGGTGGTGCTGGAGACGCACCCTGCAGGGGCAACTGGGTGGCAAGCTTCCTCGTAGTTTCTGGCGCTGTGGGCAGTCGCAGGTGCTCCAGGGCTCGTGAACATGTCACTGTGGTCTCTCTTTTCCCTGTCACATGGTGACCTTGAGCGTCCTCACACAGTGTCCTCTCTGAGTGTCTCTTTTCTTCTCCTCTGAGAACACCAGCCATTTTGAGTTAATGTCCACTCTGCAGAGCTCATCTTACCTTGACGCCACTTGTGGAGATCCTGTGTCCAAAGAAATTCCCAGGCACAGGTAAGAAGGGCACTGTGAGGGAGAGGAAGAGTGGAAGAAACCTTGAGTTGTTTTGACCAGACTCCACTGCCCAGAAAACCAGGGGCTCTAAGAGCTCGAAAAGTGCCAGGAACTCTCCAGCCAGGCTGGGGACTCATGGCCTGAGGTAGGCCGCTAGCATTCCTCAGGGCTCCAGTTGGCTCGCCCAGCACAGTAGTAAAGATCTGAAAGCACTGCCGACTATTAAAACTTCAAGCGCGGACTGGTGGCCCAGTCCTAGAAGTCCCAGCACTCTGGGAGGTTGAGGCAGGAGGATCTCCAGTTCAAGCCCAGTCTGGGCAATTTAGCAACTAAGTGAGACGCTATCTCAAAAGTCAAAACTAAAAAATGGTCTGAGCATGTAGCTGTGTGCAAAGACCCTGGGTTGTATCCTCAGTACTAATAAAAAAAAAAAAAAATACTTAGAAGGTGTCATATAAAAGCTGCAATTTTCAGATTCCTTTTTCAGTGTCAGGTGATCATGTACTGTCTTCTTACCGTACTTCAGCAAGGGACTAACACTGGCTTGCCTGGTCCCCTTCAAAGGGAGCAAATGGGCCCAAGTCACTTCCCCGGCTCTCTGCCTGCTGCCTCTCCGTGTTTGACTTTCTCTATAGGTGAGGAGAGAGCCCCTGCATTAGTAGCAGGAACCGAGCAAGGGAAGGTGGGAGAAAGGCAGAATGCAGACAGCCTCAGGGACAAGAGCAGGATCCTGCAGCTAGGCTTTCCAGAACACTTTCACATTCTGTTTCCCTTAGCCCTAGGCCAGAGCAACAGAAACACTATTCCCTTTGCACAGATGAGGAGACTAAGGCCTAGGAAATTGAAAGTGACCTTCTGGGGCTTTCCAGGAAGTGACTAGGCAGTTTTTTAAATCCAGGATTTTTCCCTGCAAGTCCCTGTTTTCCTCAATAAAGCACTGGCTGTCTTAGAAGTTGTATTTACCCTTCAGCAAAAAAGCTTTATCACCATTGTGTTTGAAGGATTCAAATCAGGCCCTCTCCCAAGGAAAACCAGGAAAGGCTAACTTCACCCAGTGGGGGACTGAGAACAATTTTTGTCTTTTTTTTTGGTGGTGGTGCTAGGGGTCAAACCAGGCCTTCCAACAAGTTAGAGCCGTCCCACTGAGCTACATCTCTGGGACCCCAGAGAGAACAATTTCTAATTAGTCTTTGACCCAGACCCTCATTCCACTGTCTGCTCTCACCATCCTTCTGCCTTCACCTCCCCTTCCTTCATGAGATCACTGAGGTAGATGGACGCTAGAGAGAGAGATGGACAGATCATGTGCTGTGGTTCCAATATGATCTCTACCCACCAAAAATCCGTTTTGCCGGCACGGTCCCAGATGTCATGTTGAGTGGGGCCCGAGGCGTGAGGGATCCACTCCTGTGGAGGGGTTAATGCGGTTCAGGTATCATGAGAGGGTCGTTACAAGGCGAGTTCAGCTTCCTTGTCTTTCTCTTGCGTCCTTTCTCACTGTGTGAGCTTTCCTCCATTTTGTGCCTTGAGGTCTCCGCAGCTAGCTGAGTAAATGTGGGCACTTTTCCAGCCCCCAGATCCAGGCTCCAAAATAAATCTCTTTCCTTTGTAATCTACCCAGTCTTAGGTATAGGGTTAAAACAGCAGAAAATGAGCAGAGACAATAAACCGCGAAGTACTTCCCGGATGCCAGGAAGTTTGCTAAGTGCTGTGATTGGCGCCTGATGCTTACGGTGATGATGAAGACTGTGACGCGGGCCTGCAGGGCGAAGGGAAGGGATCTACAAATACACACATGGGAGACGAAGGGGCAACCTCAAAAAGGGGAAAAAATGTTCCTGGCTTGCAGGGCGGAATTTGCTCATTCATCCAGCAAATGTTTGGTAAGTATTTTCTCTGCACAGACACTGTTTTAGGCGCGAGGAATCACCAGTGACTGAAGCCAAATAAATATCCATCTTTAGCTGCTTACGTTCTTGGAAAATGGCCAGGAGAGAGGTCATGTGACTTCAGTTGGACGCTTTTCTAAGAGTTGTTTCTGTAGCCAAGCAGAATGCTCACGACACTGGTGGCAACTGCTGTAGAGAGACTTACATTCTGATTGGCAGGGCGCCGAGCAGTGCAGCCAACGAGATGGAAGTAGACCAGACTACCCAATGCCATGCATGATGTTAAGTTTTGGATCTGAAATGTACCCCAGAAGTCTCATATTTACGTGCTGTAGATTGTCTATGGATTTCAAACGCTGTTGAAAGGTAAGATCTGGTAGGGTGTGGCGGATCGCCGAGGGTGTGGCCTGAAAGATATAGCCTTAGGCCAACTTCTTCCCAAACCCTGATCCTTCCTGCCATTGTAGCCCCCACGAATCCTAGAACTAAAATAAATGCCTCCTCTTCTAAGGTGTAGATCCCATCCACAAAACCGTAACTAAGACAAATGAGCCAAGTCAGTGATTCGTGGGGCTTTTGCTTGTGGAAGTCTAGAGGACCAGATCTCATTGCAACATGGCCTTGATGGCTAGCGAAATAGAAGGAAGACCTGCCCTAGAATTAGCAAAAGATGTTGCATAAAAAAGTAAAAATGTTAGTGAGGGGAAAAGGAAAGCCAGAGACATTTTAAAGTAAATATATATATACATAGTAAATATATATATACATGCGAACACAAAGTTAGAGACACGTAAGTAGTGCAAAGCATCATGGGTAGGAGGAACGGAGGAAGTGAATGATGCATGATGATTAATCCTAGACGTCTACTTGCTCCATAGCATTTAGATTTCTTTGCATCTTGTAGATTGTAGTGGTTTCCTGGGATGGAAGCTTGGCCCTCAGTGATAAAACCTTTGGATGTTTACAAGGAGGGGACAATGGAAGGCAGTTAAGACATAGGGCCATTGCCCTCAGAAGGGATCTGTGTAGTTCTGTCAGGACCAGGTGAGTTCTCCCCATATGTTTGGCTCCTTTTGCACGAGGCTATAACTTTTTCTTCTCCACCATGTTACGATGCAGAGAGGGTGATCCAGGGGTCAGATGTCACGTCATGCTGTTTGGACTCTAAGAACCCTCAGCCAAGAAAACCTTTATTAAATTATACACTACCCAGCCCCAGGTCTTACGTTATAGTACCACAAGACAAACTGATATATATGTGTGTGTGTGTATGTGTGTGCAGCATATTTTTTAAAAACATGAAATACTAGCATGGCATAGCTAATACTTACACTTAGTTTCTTTAGTAAAGAACTTCTCTTAAAAATGAAATCCAAAAGTAAAATAAGTTTCAGTGTCTATTGCCAAAATTGGTAAAGCTCTGTCAAGCCAAGTTCAGATATCACAGTCACAGTTCAGTTGTTGCGGTTCATCCCCAAAGGGCTGAGCATGGGCATAATCCAGAAAGGAGCCAACTCTGTTTATTTACGTGACTCTGTAATCCCAGGATATACAAATATAATCAAGCCTGTTATTGCTCTCTGACCTTTTGTCACTAACAGTATATAGTTTGCAACTTCTTTAAACGTTACTGAAATGTATAATGTACTGGTTTAAATCAGTGCTTCTCCAGCTTGCTCATGTATCCAAGCCACTTGGAGTATTGCTGAATGCACATTCTAATTCAGCACATCTGGGCAAGTGTCTGAAATCCTGGATTTCTCACAAGTTCCAACGTGATGCTACTGTGGCTGCTTCGTGGGCCACCTCTAAGGAGCAGTGCTCTGAATTAATTCGTTCAACACCTCTGTCCCACCATCCCACAGATTTGAATAGAGTGAAGAGCTAGGGCTATAACTCTCAAAATTTCCAGCTCCTCCCAGTCACCCTGAAGACTTATATTAGAAAGCATAGTCCAGAGTCCTGGCCTGGAAGATCCTGATTCACGCAGCCTCCTTCCTAGGTATAAGCCTGGCTATGGACAGCTGTGCCATCCGGGCCCTGCCAGCTTCCCAGCCTGGCCTCTGGCAAGGTTCCCTTTGCTTACGAAGCTCCAGCGTTGATGGCCTGTTCTTTTCTTGTAGTCTGTCGTGTCTGTTCCCACAACTCTCTGCCCTGTTCTTTGGTCACACCTCGGATGTCCTTCCTCAGAGAGGCCTTCCTTGCACATACAATTTAAAGCAGTGCTTTGTGCGATAGTCTCTGCCTTCAGCACCTCTCCCTTCTTCCTAGCCATCCCAGCTCCTGCTACCCTCTGGAATTTTCTGCTGTCTGTTTGCACTTACTGGTGCACTGGCCCCGTGAGAGCAGGGAGCCGGCCTGCCTCGCTGTCCACTCAGTTCCCGGCACTGGCGCGTCACTGGAGTACCACGTGATGGATAGGAGCATGTGAGGGAGCAAGCGTACCAGACGGAGAAGCGAGGTGCAAGGGAAACATGGTCCTGAATTCCAGGCTTGGAAACTGGAGGCTGCAGAGTGAAAGCGATGTGAAGCGTCTAGTGTGCAAAAGGAGAGAAGGGATTCCTCTGCTTTCCTTGGTGTGTAAGAGAAACTCGAATTAGGAGCAGAGGAAGAAAATGCAAGATTCCTTATCCTTTCTCTGTACCTGATTTTTAAATGATAAAAACACACATCCGTGGCAGACAATTTGGGAGAATGAAACAATTCCAGTAAGAAAATAGGGCCTTACTTAATCCTGCCAGCCCTAGAGAACCACATTTGTCATTTTTGTGCTTTTCAGAGCTTTCAGATATCCATGTCTTACAGAAAATACATGTCACATGTACACTTTCATGTTCTGTGTTTATTATTTCACATTATGGGATGAGTATTTCTCATGCCTATAAAATGTCTTTAAAAGCATTTCAATGGTTGTTTAATACTCCAGTAGATGGTAGAAAAACATTATTTATGTATGTATTTATTTTAATTTTCTTTCTAACCCTGTGCTAGCTCTCTTTAAAGTAGACTAGAAGCCAGGCTTTGTGGTACAGGCCCATAATCCCAGCACTCTAGGAGGCTGACGCAGGAAGATCATAGTTGAATCCTAACGTTAGCAATGTAGGACAGACCCTATCTCAAAATAAACAAAAGGGTTGGGAATGTTGCTCAGTGTGAAGTCCGTGGGTTCAATCCCCAGTAGTTCAAGCAAATAAAAATAAACAAAAAGTGGAATAGAAATGCCTAATACATGACTTTTCCCTTTGATAAGAGTAGCAATTCTCAACCAGAATTGAGTTTTGCCTCCCAGGAGATATCAGCTATGTCCAGAGACATTTCTGGTTGTCGCAACTAGGAGAGGACATCAGCATATTGTAGGTGTGGGCCAGGAGGTCAAACCTTCCACAGCACACAGCAGAGGCCCAAATGTCAACAGTGTGGAGGTCGAGAGAAACTCACTATCCAGGTTGGCCAGTGTCAGGGTTAATATTCAACATCTACTAAAAATTCAAATTAGCATTCTCCCATTAAGGTACAGGACTTTGCCCTCGGATTCCTCCTTAGAATAATGTGTCATTTAATTAGAACTTTGGTTACTAAAGTGTAGAGTAACTGGTATTTTACTTTTATAAATCTTATTTTGTTAGAAAAACTTCAAAAGGATGAGAAAAGTGAAAGTAGAGCTCATGTGATTTATTTTCACTTATTTCACAGTCCCGGTGCCAACCCCCAGGCCTCTTCCTGGTAGGCAAGCTCTCTGCCACCCACCCACATCCCCAGCCCAGGGGTGCCTGTGAAAAATTAGGTTACGGGGAGTGTAAGTTCAACCATGCTAGTTCCAGAGTTCCCTGTGCACACTGAGGCACAGAGAGCGTCTCTGGCACAATCCCAGGCTGTTACTTAATAAGCCCAGTGGAAAACACTTTTTAAGGCAGAGAGACGATTCAGTCATTACATAGTTTCTAAATCCCAAAAGGGGTTTTGAGGAATACATCTTTAACATTGGATGCATACCTAGAATCCTAGTCCCTGAGGCATAATGCTTGAAGCTGTTGTGCAGTTGTGGGGGAGTTTTACATTTAGTTAGCAAAGTCATCAACGTCATCTTCCTTCCCTTTTGTTGAGAAGAGTGAGCACATCCCCTTCATCCCAGATTTAGACCTTGGAAGCTTTCCCTGACCTTTGCACGGAGATAATTGGCTCAGAGAATTTGTTAGGATCCACCACCATGGACTATCCAAACAGCTTTGGGTTGATCTAGAACAAAGAATGTTTGCTATTCCTTTTCTTCTCCTCAGATTCTTTCTGGGATTGACTGAATGGAAAAGGAGTTTGAAAAGGTTTGGAATTGCATTTCAGATATTAAAAAGATGAAACAAAAGGTCTTCCAAGGAGGTGTGATAAAACTTAGCAAACTTAACAGAATGGGGAATCACAACAGAAGTGCGGTCTTTAGTTAGCAAGGACTGGGAATGGAGAGCGCGGAGAGCACGTGAGCACGTCCAGCTGAGGGCATGATTCACACTTGGAGATCAGTGTGTACCTGGGCTGCAGTTTCATGTGGCCTATCTGCAGAGTCTCAGACCTGCTGGGAGCCGTCAGTGGAGCCTCCCCTGCCCTCTGATCATCTTCTGAGAGGAAGGTGTCTTCCTGTCTCCTCTCCCCTGGGTTGGCTAGACAAAAGAAGCATCTCTTGGCTCTAGTCAGTTGTATCAGCTAACAACCCATGTGTCATTCCAGGACTTGGGAGAAGAAGCCGTCGGAGAAGATAGAGCTGTAGGAGACAATTTAAAATAAGCAATCATGAGCATAAAAAAGAATATGTCAGCTGTAAAATAAGTGCAGGGATAAAGAGATGGATCTGGAAGTCAGTTAGGTCTCTCTTTTGGCTGATAAGCACACTTTTTTTTTCCTCTTTCTTCTTTCAGTTGGAAACCTTCGGTTTCCAAATACTCATTTCTTTGTAATTTTCCGTTAAAATATTGATTTAACTGCCAAAAATAATAGAGCCAATGCTTTTAAGATTTTTAAGATTTTCAAGGCTTTAGAAAGGTAAGCACATTGTTCTCTGGAAAGAGTAATACATACATCTACAGGCATAAACGTACCTAAACATGCAGGTGGTAGCACAGGACACAGACCCTCCCCACACGTGCGTGCATATACTACAGAAGACAATTGTAAGCTTAGGCAAGTTGCAGGTGGGATTTGCCATGGTCAACTGAGTCCAAGACTCAAATAGTTAGGACTGGTGTGGGTGAGTCTGGTGTATGTGGTAAGAATGGGAGGTAGGAGAGAATGAAGTTCACGATGTGGACAACTGTCCTTCCCAAGGCGGAATTCCTCAGAATAGTGACTAACTCAATAAACCCAAATTTACTACTGTAACATAGTTTCTGTGTACATGCATACACCACATCTAACTGCTCAGCTGATACTATGTTAACTCTCATGAATATGATACCAGCACTGCCCTAAGAATTAGAAGCCTAAGTGGAGACAATCTTACAAAGAATTGTCACGGAAGTCATGAAGTCCTGGTCCAAACTGACTTTCTATTTCAAAATCAAGAGTGTCAGCAATGTCACCTGGTGTTTTATTCAGATGGTTCCCATCACGATAACCAGCCCTCTCAGGAGACCACGCAGTTGCCATTGTGGGTGTGTTAGTTGGATTATTTGTTAAAGTGAAGGGAGCTTCCTTGTAAGTGCAGTTGGTAATAATTTGATTCTAGGATTTTTTAGCCTCATAGTAATTTTTCTTGATATTAAAGGAGACTGAGACCTATAAATGGTAAGTGGCTAACCAAGGTCAGCTTGCAGGGGCTTTGCTTTTTTTTTTTTTTTTTTTTTTTTTTTTTGATACTCGGTCTTGCTCTATAGCTCAGGCTGGTCTTGAACTTGCTGTGTAGCCCAGGCTGCCCTTAAACTCCCAGTGTTCCTCTTGCCTCAGCCTTCTGAGTTCCTGAGGGCTGGGATTATGGGCGTGTGCCACCACACCCTGCTTTTTTTTTTTTTTTTTGCTATTTTTCCTGTTCTGCCATACTTCATTCACAATATCATCCACACCTAGACATCGAGTAAAACCCGAGTCTTGTCTGTGTTAGGTCGTGTGCTGAGAGATACATCCTAATCCTGGCAAGGAAGACAGAAGCTTCCACCGAGAAGACCACGTAGAGTGCACACTGAATGTCCACTGTGTGACAGAGCCTGGTGAGCATGGGCCATCGTCCTCACCATCATCATCATTGTCCCTGTCATCATTCTGGATCTACCTTTTAGGAAATCCCATCTGTGAAAACCTGTACTTCAAAAAAGATTCTTTGGGCTGAAGAAAGGACTCAGTGGTTAAAGCACTTACTTAGCAAGCAGTAAGAACCCGAGTTCAGTTCCCCAGGACCATATAACCCTAGCTGTGGTGGGGCTCGCCTGCAATCCCAGCACCTGGGAGGCTGAGACAGAATGGTGGCCTCGAATTCAAGGCTAGCCATTTAAGTTTTTATCTACTGCCCAGGAAATATAGACAAATGGAATTCATTATTATATAAAAGAAGATGTATTTACTCTTCATTTGACTGTATAGCATAAGAAATGTTAATGAGGTTTTCATGTGCACTGGCCTACATGACAGTAATAATCAAAGACATCCATAAAGCCTAGAACATAGATATTATTAGTACTTTTTAGGATTGAGTATTTCCTCGACCGCAATATTTATATTTGCCTGTATTGCCAGACTTTATGGTCACCCTGTAGATCGTAAACATGATAAACCAGAATAAATTGCTTGCTATTTTGGAGAAATTTCTAGTGTTTTGCATGCTTAGTTTAAAAGAAAAGACATATACTTTATGACAGAATCTCTGTGTTTATAAACAAAGGCACAAAAATTTACAGAGAAAGAAACCATTTTGACTTTCTTATTCCATATTGGTTCTATAAACCATGACCAAATTATATGGCAAACCCTGGCTTGAAGGATGATTGAGTTATTTTGTTTGAGTTAGTTTAATATGTTCAGGGCTGGGCAATTTTTTTCCTTTCTCTAGACTTCAAACTCCTCTGAAGTTTCACTATTAAATCACCAGGCCTAATTTTTGTGTTGGCATTTTTTTTACAATGTAGAAAAGTTTGTTTCATATATTTTTTTGAGACAGGGGTGTTGCTCTGTAGTCCAGGCGGGCCGTGAATACACAGCAGTCCTCTTGCCTCATCCTCCAGAATGTTGGGATTACAGACGTGTGCCACCACACCCACCTTGTGTGGTGCTGGGAAATTGAACCCAGAGTCTAATGATTGCTAAGCAAGTGCTTTAACCATTGAGTTATGCCCCAGCCTCACAAAGTTTTTTTCTACTTTTTCAAGGGCATGCCGAAAATGAATATAATTAATTTTAAAACACATTTTTAGTTTAAAAAGGCTACAAAAAGCACAGAACGGATTACTTTCTACTTCACATCTCAAAATAACCAGGGCTTTATCTTTTAGCATTAAATGTTCTGGAAATATGGGGCTATTCCTTAGTTTTCTGTGTCCAGATTAGATCAGCTTGCAGGTTCTGCAATCACAGAATCATAAGCTGGTTGACCATCTGCCTGGTCAATAAGTGACCAGCACTGGCCTGAGTCAGCTAATTGTGCATAATTGGGATTATGTAGCAGGGATGGCGCTCCCCTCTCCAAACAAAAGGCATCCCATTTGGGCCATTTCAAGTGACCCCTGTTCTGTCCTGACTAGTGAAAACAGAAACTCACTCACTGCGAAGTCTGTGTCTACAAGCAGCCAAGAGAGTAGGAATGATCAATTCTGAGATCAGCAGGAGACAATAGGCAGTGGGGGAGGGGAAAGAAAGGCGAAGGAAGCCGGGGACTAATGACAGGATGAGAGGAAAGCAGCTAGCGCCTGAAAAATTAGTCACCCAGCATTTAGGACCAAGGCACATTTAGTGTCAAATTTCTACATTTATACTGCAGAATCTGCAATGATTTTGCTTGTTTCTGAAATGAATCAGGTCAGGCACTGCGCACACCAACAGGAACTGGGTGGGACAAGCTGCTGGCCCGTTAGGGGCTTGTGGGAGTGGCACTCCTAAGGCTGGGTCTAGAGGGGGGCTGTGCCCAAGTAATTCTGGAGAGAAGACACAGGCTCTTGCAGTAGTAGCAGCAGCAGCAGGGCACGTGGACAATGGCTGTCAGAGGGGCTGCAATCAAGGCCTGGCTACCCAGCCACCATACCCAGCGGTGCCTGGAGCCCCAGCTTCCTTCCTCCTCCAAGCTCCCACGCACAGGGGCTGTAGCAAATCATCTGCCCTGCGAGCGGCGCCGAGGCGGGCTTTGGGGCAGCCTGGGCCGGCCTGGGATCCTCCGCCTCAGCCCCCCTGTCATGTGGAGCTGGTCAGGTCCTGGCTTCAAGGCCGTCCTCCGTATCATCCCTCAGCATCCTTGACCTCTGCCTGCCAGGTGCCACTTGCACCGTTTCTAACTTCCTACTGCCCGGGTAGTGCCAACCGGAAATGTCTACAGATACTTTCAAATGAGGCTGGGGGCACAGCTTAGCGATTAAAGCCCTTGCCTAGCAAGCACAAAGCCCTGGATGAGATTCTCCAGTAACACATAAAACCTGGTGAGGTGGCACACGCCTATAATCCCAGCAGGGGCTGTAGCGGGAGGATCACCTTGATTTCAAGGCCAGCCTGGGCTACATAGTGAGTTCAGGTTGAGCTCTGGGCTATAGAGTCAGACCCTGTCTCAAAAAGAAAGAAAGAAAAAAGAACAGATAACAGACATTGCCAAATACCTCAAGGGGGGCAAAACTGCCCCATGTTGAGCCCTACAGTGCTGCTCTGAGCACTCCACTCTGCTGAGGCAGACCCCAGCACGGATCACGTGGCTTACCTAGGGATCCAGGCCCTCAGGGACACTGTGTGTATGTTGGGGGGGCACCTCGGTATGTCTGTGTACATGTTGGCATGTGACCTCGGATCCTGCAGACTGTTCAAGAGTCAACCACCTCCACTCTTGCTTCCAGTCAGTCCAGCTGCGTAGAGCACAGGTGGAGCCGGGGGCAGGCCGAAGACACTGCCCACCTTAAGGCCAACAGGACCCCGCCCTGGCTGAGGCAGGCACCAGGGCTTCTCTCCTGGGTCTCCCTGCTCATCGTGCACCCAGTGTGAGACCAGCACTGGCTCTGGGGTCACCGGGGAAGGGAGCCAGAGTCGAGTGGCCAGGCATGGATGGGAGACTTCGTCTCCGGGGGCTGAACCTTGCCGGGTCCGGCTTCCGCCGCGCCGCCGAGGCCCCAGCGTCCAGATCTCCATCCCTGGGGCCCTTGTTACAACCTGGAAGTAGGTCTTGGCGATGTGTTCATATGGACACAGTTGTTCCGTTTAGAGAGGAGTCCCCCCCCCCCCACACACACACCCCTTCATTCATAAGCTTCCAGTTCCACAAAACCTGACTTTCGGCTTTCTGTACATTAAGAACCGGGAGTGTATTTTGATAGATTTCAAAAGGCATCAGGAAGGAGAAGGAAAGAATACATCTAGTTTTAATTCACTGGCAGCCCGGCAAAGAAACCACCACCATTTGCAAACAGAACGCAGCCAGAAAGCAAAAGGCAGACGCCCCTGGCGCTGAGCGGCCTGGGTGCGGCGACTGCCCGGCGGAGGAGCACGGGCGCCCGCGTCGCGACCGGCAGGGTGGGCGGGACCCGCGCCCCGGGTCAGGAGGGCTGAGCAGCCGGCCGCAGCCGGGTCTGGACGCCGGCGGCGCGGCTGCTCCGGGGGAGCCCCGGGCCCGCCCCCGGCCGTTGTGAGCCGTATCGATCAGGCCGGGAAGCAATAGGGCTTTGGCGGCCGAAGCTCCGGGCGGGCGGCATCGACCCGGGCCCGTCCCGGGGTGCCGGCGGGATGCGCCGCCCGGCGAGGAGCGGGCAGAGCTTGTTTAACGAGGGTTCGGGGCACTCTTCGCTAGCTGGTTAACTTTAAGTATTGGAAATGGAATTGATGCGCGCATAATAATATTATGATTCATACAAACCACTTCTCCAGCAACTCAATATATTTCATTACCTCCTTTCTAGCAAATGTATCGATTTCTGTTTTGCGGTTTTATAACACAATTTCAAGGCTGTTGTGGGCTTAATGAGCCGTGTTCTTATGATGTTTAAAAAGATTTGAAGCTATTGTTGAAATAAATATTACGGATCGCTCCCTCCCGAGGCCCCCTCCCTCGCTCCCGGCCTTCTCCTCCCTCCGCCCGCCACCCCCGCGCGCCTGCCCCCTTCCCGGCCCGGCGGAGCCGCCAGCAGAAAGCCGGGGGCTGCAGACCCGCCGCCCTTTGTGGCCCAGATCAAAGGAGCGGAGCGCCACAAAGGCGGCCCCGCTCGGCCGCGCGGCCACACACAGCCGCACCTGCAGCGCGGCCCAAGGCCGCGGTCGCTGCTGCCGCGGGGCGAGCGCGGGGACGCACCTCCGAGGCGGCAGATGACTCTAATAACGCCTGATGGGGACGGAGGGGGGCCGGGGCGTGCGGTGCCCGGGGCTTTTTGTCAGCGGCCCCGACGTCCCGAGCCTCGGCCGTGCGCTTGCACCTGTGGACCCCTTCCTCTCGGCCTTTATGGAAGTTGACAGATTTTATTAACTTTAAGGAAGAACTTCCCAGCGCGCGGAGAGCCGCAGTTTATTTTGTATTCATGCGAAACGGAAACCGAAAAAACCATGTTTACATATTTACCGGCTCCAGTGACCTCCCGCTGGGGCTCCATAAGTCACGCTCCAGATTAACTTTGTCATAAAATTGACTGGTGTGCTGAGGGATGTTGGGAGTTTGGGGGGGGGGGCGTTGTTAGAGGTGTGATTTCTTTTTTCCAATGGGAGAAAGCTATATTCAATTATCTAATACCTTCTAGGAGCCCCCAAAGACTTCCCAAATGGTGCAGAAATTGGAATTCTTTTTAGAAGCGTCTGCTCCGGGGAGAGAGCTTTTGCAACCAGGTTTCCTCCGCTCGCAGCAAGGTTTCCCCAATCTTGGTGACCTAGAAACAAAGGAAAACGCCAGAAATATCTGCAAACTTCGGGAGAGTTGACTCCCCCTGGAGTTTTGGGGTGAGTTAGGCGCAGACTTTGGCGGCTAACCCTCGACATATTTGAAAGAACAAAGCATGTTTCATTTCCTAAGATCAGTTTGGTGGAGAACACTGTTTGTCAGATAACCCAGCACAGCTCTGTAACTTCCGACACTGTATTTGAAAAATACTACCTGCAGAGAAAATGTTAACATTTTGCTTAGATTTTATTATTATTATTACTGCCCGTGGCATGCTGGGGATTTCTAGGTTTTCTGTCTCACTGACAAGTAAGAGTCCACCGCGATGAAAACTCATGTGATATTAATGGTCAAGTGTTGAAAATCCAGCCACAGAGTCAGCTGGGCAGACTGCTTATTAGCTTAAAAGCATAAAGCTTTCGGGAGCTTCCTTTTGTGTGCCAAGTAAACTTGGAGTGAACTGAGGATCCTTTTGCAGAGAAACCCTTAAGTTGAGTGATAATAGAAAGTAGTTAGTAGAATATTACACTTTTCATTTAGGCAAACAGATGGGATGCCTGCTTTTAGATCCAATCAGGGGCTGACAGACAGGTAGGACGCCGGCATATTTTAGTTGGAGTCTCTTTCTTCTCAGGAAAGAATGAAACTACTTAATATTCAGTATATTCACTACCCCACCCCCAGTGGCCCATCTATTCCACAGTACCTCGTGATCACTAATGCTTAACTTTTTCTCATTTCTGATGACATTACAAAGTACAAAGGTCACCCAACTGCAAGAGAATCTATTTATTAACACATCTTTTACTCTATTATTCCTCTAACAACAAAAAAGATAGATGTGTGTGTGTGTGTGTGTGCTTTAAAAATAAAACATGAACTGCTTAAATCATTGCGAGCACACCCAAATCTCCACTTACATAGACACAGACGTAAATAAATGATTTAACAATTTGAGAGTCATGAGTCTCTGACCTCATGCTTTCTCAGCTAACCTTTTAAAAAGATTTTGATATCAATTGTTTCTCTTTTTCCCCCAGAAGCATAATACGTGGTAACCTTAGCATGCACAATCTGTTTCAACAGAGGCATCCAGACAAGGGCAGTCAATGGTGGATTTTGGCGTCCTGGCAGCGCTTACATTACCTTGCTGGAAACAAAATCTGCCCCCCTCCTTCAAATGCAAGTCCCTTGACACCCCCATCGGAGATCATTTGTTATGCAAAGTCTTGCGAGGCAATCAAAATTAATTCACAGTGATCTTTTCACCCAAAGCCTCCAGCTTCTAATAATGGCCTGTCCCAACAGGTGTCCATTGTGGCGGCTGACTTCAAATTGCCTGACTAAAGGTTTTATTCTTTAGTCATTTCTTTTTTAATCTCAAACTTGTAATTTACTAATCTGCAGCAGCTGCCAAGCAAGCCCCAGCTGTTTACAAGAAGGGGATCATTCTACCAAGGAGGCACTGGCTGGAAAGGACGTCACCTTCGGGCAGCCAACGAGAAAGAAGGCATGGATGTTCATGGCTTGCAACCCCAGACCTGATACTTTCTCCATATTTTCTCCTGAAGCTGCTCTAAAATTGGTTATTTTTGGTTCTGATTCCTTTTGGAAGGCTGGAGAAATATATTTGGACTATGTGGTGAGTGGAAAAGGGATTTTTAACAAACCAAAACCTATTCCCAAGAAAATACCGTGCAAAAGGAAAGGGCTCTCAAACGCTTAAATTTTTAAAATGGGCCACTGTAGCTGCTGCGTGTGTGTGTGTGTGTGTGTGTGTGTGTGTGTGTGTGTGTGTGTGTTTTAAACTTCCAAATCTGCCCCTTCTGAAAGTCCTTCTGAGAAGAAATGGGAAAGATAGCTTTCCTGCTGAGATGCTTGGATTTCCTGAAGTTGGCGGAGTGTGTGTGTGTGTGTGTGTGTGTGTGTGTGTGTGTGTGTGTGTGCAAGAAAGCATGAAACCAAGTTCCTGATGCCCAAATTGCTAGAACTACAGATTCATCTGACATAGAAGGTACTGGCATGGAACTCTGAGAACGCACCTTTGGGCAAACATCACTAGGCTCCGGCGCTTGTGACCTGGTTTGGAGAGCGGGGCCTTGAGTCCCTGCCGTCATAGCTGCTCTTCTGGCCACGGTTCCATCTCTGTAATGGGTTCTTCCTCTTTAATCTTCTCAGTCACATAGTTCTCCCCACAAAATACAGTAGTTAAGATGATTTGTGAGCAGGTGCTAAGGGGTGGACATTTTCCTAAGGAGAGGTGAGAGAGGTGATGACCCTATCCATAGAGGGCAGAAAAGGTCATCAAGCGGAGACTTCCCTTGCCATGCAGTAATGGTTGGTCTCCGGGAGCTTTTTGCAGGGTTGTCTGAAGTGTATTACCTCTGAGCAGGTATCTGAGAGGGCATGACAGAGGCAGAGATGGCACTTTTGGTGGCACTACAGACCTGAACTAAAACAAAGGCTCCCTGACATTTGGAGACAGGGACCTCCTAGGGTTGAGAGAACATTTGAAAAGTGCTGGTGGCACTTGTCCTAGGCTAGAAGTCAGCTTTCTATAAAGAGACAGAAAGGGGAAGCTCAGATTCCTGTCTGACCCAGAATTCCAGGAAGAAAATTTGAGTTTCTTTGGTGTTTACTGAAAAGATTATCTGTAGACTCTGGCAGGTTCAGAGAATCAGACTAGAGTCTCCTGAAAACCCAGAAATAAGCCGGAGAACTTGGAAGTGCTGGGACCCCTAGGACTTGAGCATTGGAGATATCATTGTCTTGCTGGCCTCTCGCGCCCTGGGGCAAAGCCTCTGTGGTCAAATCCCCACGTGGGGTGGTCGGTCCCTTATGCCGTGTGCGGGACCTGGTTGCTCCGTGGCCCTTCAGCCTGGGGATTCCCTCACCAGGCCCCTCCTGGATTTGTTCAAAATCCAATTACAGCTGAGAAAACTGCACAGAGAGCGGAGCAGTGCTGCTGTGCTGCTGGGCAGCATCTCCTGTGGCACATTTGTCCACACGTGGGCCAGGGAAGCCGCTCTGTGTGCTGATGGGCATTGATTTTATCATCCATGAGCAACCTTGTTTGTTCTGCTCTTGCAAGCCTGTTTCGTCCTATGTGGGAGTGGAAAGGTTTCTTGGGCTCCCAAGACCACAGAGCCTCCTTCTCCACCAGTACCCCATGACTAAGAAATAACATTTACCAGTCTTGTTCTGTGTGGTCCAGGATATCCCAATATGTTTTAAGTTCGACAGGATGCTTGCCACCCTCTCCAAAAAGTGCTTTTTTGGGGGGAGGTGGGCAGATTTTTAAAGTTGGATATGCTGAAAGATACCCCAAAGGAAGTTTCACGTAGGAACTACCATACGAGGTGAATCTGGTGGCTTAGAGGTAATCAGCCGTGGAGGTGGCTACTGCCATCACCCTGGAGAAGTGTGACTGGATATAGTATTATTCTGTCATTGTCAGTGCAGCATGTGCAAAGAAAATATACATTGTATTATATCCCCATCTGGCATACAGAAAGTCCCAGGGCAAATGACCTTTGTTCGACAGTGAGGAAGACCTATTCAAGGTCATAAAGCAACATCCAATAGAGTATGTTGTTCAGCGGGTAAGAGTATCTTTAGACTTGCAAACCTATTAAATTGTTGAATTATTAAATTTTTGTTAGGAAAATGTTTTCCCAAGTGGTTGTATTGATGTTGCTATTCATTCCTTCACATCATCGTGTATTCTTTCATTCTATCTTTCAACACCAATTATCGAGCCTCTGCAATGAGCCAGACACACAGGAGTGGAGGATCTTGGGAGAAATAAAAGTGCTTTGATTTTTCTTCCCTAGAGGCAATGCAGGTCACTTCTATTCACCACCCACTGAATAGGCAGCCATACCTATCTGGCAGAAGAAGGTCCTGAAGAAGGAGAGCCTGAAAGCTTCCTGTCTTAGCCTGTGATAAGTTGCTGTCACAGTTTACCAGGGACCAAGCGACTTACAAAGTGAGCAGGTTTGCTGTGGCTCTCAGTTCTGGAGGCCAGAAAGTCTTGGATCATGGCGTTAACACCTTCTCAGCTTCTGTTAAGGGTTCCAACCTATTTCAACTCATGGTGGAAAGCCAAAGGGCAGAACTAGGGTGTAGCTTAATGGTAGAGTGCTTGCCTAGTATGTGCAAGGCTCTGGGTTTGATTTTCGGCACTGAAAAGAAAAAGAAAGAAAAGAAAGAAGGAAGATAGGGACTGCAAAAAAGAGAAAGGAACCTGAATTCCCATTGTAGCTAACCCATTTCTAACAGGAAGACATCAACCCATGCTCCCATATCCTGAATACCCCTCACTAGGCCCACTCCCACTCCTGCGTTGAGGAATTGAGATTCTAACACATGAACGATGGGGGACTCATTTAAACCACAGCACCTACTGCATGAGGCTAGGGAAGACTTCTCCAGTTTTTTCAGGGAACTGAGTCTTGCCGAAGAGTTAACTAGGGAAAAGTTAGCACAAGGAAGTATGGAGAGGTAGCTAGGAAGTAGGGGCATGTGTGCAGGTCCTGAGGCAGCAGCAGTCAAGGACTTTGGAGAAGCAGAAGAAAAAAACCCAGCAAGCAAAGGGAAAGATGTTCCTCTTACTGCAGGGCATATGGAGACTGCCAAGCCACCATACGACTCCTAGTATGCACTGCAGGAGCAGGAAGCAGACTTTGAAATGGTGTGTAGATCAGTACGATCACTTTGGCTTCGATAGGAGGAGCAGGTGGGTGGGGAGAGGTAGGCCTAGAGTAAGTGCCCAGATATCGCAATGGCCTGGCCTATGGGTTGTGAGGAGGATGCCCATTGCATTGAAAGAACTATGGGCCAGAGAAGGTTGAACTCAGGACCCTAGTTAGTATCTAGTGAGCTGGAATCAGGATTCAATGTCCCTCCTTCAGGCTCAGACCTTGTTTTTTCCACACTGTACCCCAGTGACCATCTGGCTGATGCTGGAAGAGTCTTCAACATCTTGCCTTCCTCCTTAGCACATAGCTGGGCTGTGCTCATGACTGTAAGGCTCAACTTGCCCCCCCATCACCTCCTGGGGATGGAACCCAGGACCGTGGGCACACTAGGCAAACAACCTACCGCTGAGCTGTATCCTCAGTGCTCAAAGTAAAAGCAAGCTATGATGCTACTATTCTCCACTGCTAAGGAGCTCCTCAGTGTCCCAAAGATCTGAGAAAACTTTCCCCAAATCCTGTGTGTTCATTAGCATTGGAAGGATAAAGGAGAAGCCTCACAAATGATCACTGAAAAAAGTCAGGTAGGCTTGCCTAGGCTGAGCCCCCTCTCCCAATTAGCATGCAAAAACATTTTTAAAGGAATAACCTTTACTAATAAAATGCTATGATCTCAATAAGACATTTCAGCAGGGGAATTATTAGATATTAATTCATGCCTAGTTGCCCTGACAGCTCTCGGCCATCAACGTTAGCCTAATAGCACACTAGGTGAGAATTAATATGCCATAATTCATGCTCTGTCATGCATTATTGCTTAAATAAGATACATGAAGAATAAGCTATTCTGGCGAAATAACTGGGATTCTCAGAGTTCTCGCAGCCAAGTTATAAATAGTTATGTTAGGATCCAGAATTTTTTGTATGACTAAATTTGAAATAAATTGCATATATGTATCCCCATCTGTAATTACCGTGAACACTTTTTCCTAAGCACTGTTAAGCTCAGTCATATTCCATGCTTAAATTGAACTTAAGCAAAATCACATAATTTTCGAGACCAAAATAGAAATTTCTTTCCTCTATATATAATTGTATCTGGGGCTAGGGCATGATATAGTTTCTGTCAGATGGCCTAGGAGCAGTGAATGGGCCTGACTTACAAGGGCACAAGACAGGAACAGTGGAGTGTCGGGGGGTCTCAAGGATGTTCTGTTTGTACTTATGAGAATGGGTGTCCCTGGACAGTTAGAGTTACACGTGAGGACCTACTGTTTACCCAGCGAGGGGAGAGTGGGTGAAGCAGGAGGTAGCCTTTGTTCTTCAGAAACTTAGGGCCTCCTGGAAGAGATATTTTAATGTAGGTGAAAAAATCGTCTTGTCCTCCCAATGTAAGATACAAGGTAATACCAAAGAAAATGCCAAGATATAAGGAATCAGACCATGGGGTGAAATGAAAGAGTTCTTAGGCTAATAGGGTTAGGAGATGAATTGTTCTACCGGGCACCTTTTCATTACTGTAACAAAATACCTGGCATGTACAACTTACAAGAGGAAAAATTGTTTTTGGCCTGTAGTTTCAGAGATTTCAATCTGTGGAAGGCTATCTTCAGGGCGGAAGCACTACGGTGGAAGGGCGTGACAGCAAAGCACTTGTGGCAGAGAGGAAGTGGAGTTGATGAACAAGAGTCTGGTGGAGGGATAGAGGCAGAATGTCCCTCCACAGGCAGGTCCCCTGTGGCCTGCTTCTTCTGACTTGAGCCCTACTTGCTACAAGCTCACCAATGCATCGACCAGCCTAACAACCTCATCGTTCATTCAGCTCCTCAAACCCATTCATAGCAACCAAGCCTTCAATACCACGAGGCTGCTGGGAGACATTCTGGATCCCATCATAACAATCGGTAATGAGATCATCCATATGTCTACTGAGCACCTGCTACGTGCCAGTTCCTCTATTTATCACTATGTTCACAAAGAATCTGGCATTCTCGTGAGGAAGGTGGATGGACACTCATACAGAGCCACGTAGTAAAACAAAATCTAGGGTTTTGTTTGCTCAGCAGGGAGCTATTCCTATCTCTGCCTGGCCATGAGTAAGTTGATCAAGAAAGAAGAGGTGGCAGCTGAGAAGAATCCTCGTGGATGCACATGAATTAACCATGAAGAAGGACAAGAATTAAAGGATGAATGAAAAGATTGCCTTGGCTGTGGAGATGCCACAGGCGCGCGCAATCTTTGGGCATGGAGCTGTCTACCTCCGCAGTGCTGAAATTAGGTAGGGTGAGGGATGTAAGCCTCACCATGTTTTCTCCAGCTGTGAGAAGTGTGGGGGATGGGAAGCCACAGGTGGGTCGCACCTCAGTGTGGAAAGTCATGCCTCTCACCCCAGGTGTTGGTGATGGGATGGTTGAAAGGAAGGGCAGAGTCTCGCCTTGGGTTCCTCTAGCATGTGTCTGTCCATCCTACTGTGCCTTTCCCAAGAAAGCCCTGTCAGTCTTCATCTTTCGGAGACATAGTTCCAGAAACATGGGCTTCCATATGTTCCTTCGGCCCATCGGAATTCCATCAATGTTACCTCCCAGGTTAACATGATATTTTGTTTCGTCATGTGTGTCTTTGGCCCACCAGAACTCTAGCATCGTCTGCTTCCAGGTTGATCTGCTTAATGACTGTGTGGAGGGACCTACTCAGAGCCCCTGGCTGTCAGGATTCTGTGGCTACTTCCTACTTGTCATTCATGATTTGAGCAAGTTGAGCTCAGTGAAGAACAGAAGGAAAAGGAGGGTGATATCTCACCAGGACGTTTCATAGGAAGCTTCTGTTACAAACTATCAGTAGTCTTTTAATCCCACGTTACTTGGCCTTGGCCCTGCTTTCTAACCAAGATGGCTGGTCTTGGGTGGTCCCTGAGCTCAGACAGTAGGACAATGAGATGTGCTTCTTCACCATTGAATGATTAGATTTAATTCCTATTTACAGATTTGTCACCAGCTGAAACTTCTTGTGCATGTAACACCATGGCTTCTTATCCTACCTTTGTAATTTTTTTTTTTTTGAGAACATCTCACTCTGTAATTCAGGCTGGTACTGGTCTCACTGTGTAGCCCAAGCTGGCCTTAAACATATGGTGATCCTCCTCCCACAACCTCCCGTACCTTTGCAATTTCTAAGGAGGTCTCTGTTAATAGGGAGAGATGCCAAGAGATTCTTAGACCAAAATAAAAATCCTCTCACTTGGTCATGATTTGAAAGAATATTATGCTCATAATGACAATATTGTCTACCAGTTTTGGAGTCTTTACTTTACATGCCTTGGTTTTATAGTCACAGACCCCTTCCTCCCCCAAAAGTTGATGTTTTCATTATCTTTATGTGGTATAATGAACGCGCTAAGGTACAAAAAAAGGGTTTTTTTGAGACAGACAGTCTTGCTTTGTAGCCCAGTCTGGTTCTGAATTCACTTTGGAGCCCAGGCCAACCTTGGCCTCAGGGAATTTTCCTGCCTCAGCCTCATCCTCCTGAGTGCTAGGACTATAGACTTGTGCCACCACGCCGAGTTTATGGGATTCTGGGGAACCGAACCCAAGGCATTGTGCTTGCTAGGCAAGTGCTTTAACTGCTGTGTCATTCCTCCAGCCCTGGTATGGAAAATTTAAAGAACATTCCTGACGTCATCCAAGGAAGTCACGGCAGAGCTAGGATAGCAACCCCCGTGGAAGACTGAGTATACTGAAGGACTCATCATAATGACAAGAAAAATGTGACTGTAAAGTTCCCATGCAGTACCAAGAGCTACGGCTGCCTTGATTAAGATGCTGTGCTTAAAATGATGTCATTTATAGACTCCTCTATCCCTCAGGTCCCTTTGAACATAGTCCTTAAACAGGCCTGACTCCGAGTGAATATCTCAACTAGTCATATTGTAAGAACACTCTTTTACTCTACTGGGTAAGTTACAAGTTATCATAAACTGCATGTCTTAACAATGGAAATGTATTGCTCACAGTCCTGGCGGCTGGACAGCCAAGGCTAGGATGTCAGCGTTTAGAGAAGGCCCACTTCCTGTTTCTCACATGGAGGAAGGGGTAAGGGAGCTCTCTTTCTAATTCCATTCATAAGGCCACTACTCTCACGACTCATTCTCCTCCCAAAGGCCTCATCTCCTAGTGCCATCATGCCGTCGTCTTAAAGGTCAAGATCTTAGTACATGACCTAGAGTAGGATGCGGACAGAGACAGACACGTGCTCCACAGCAAACACTTATTCCACTATATACACATATTTTTTCTGCTTCCTCTTTTTTCTTTTTCCTTCTCTTCTCTGCCTCTTTACCTCTATGTCTTTCTGTCTCTGTCTCTCTTTCTATCTCTCTCCTAAATACTTACCATAAGCCATCACTGTGCTAGGTAAAAGGAAAGAAAGACATAGTTCCTGTGTTCAGGAAATTCATGGTCTACTCAGGCAAATGCATCAAGACCACAGCAAAATAGTGTAAGTGCACTGACAGAGACCTAGGATACCAGTGCAGTGAAGCAGCACGCAGCTCCTGAAACATGGAGAAGGCTTCCTGGAGGCAATGAAGCTTGCACAAAGCCTGAGGAGCAGTGGTAATGGTTGCCTTTAAAGATTCAAAGATGGCCTGTTTCTTTGAAAGTGTGATTGGTTACTTGTGGTAGTGTCTTAGGTACTTATTCATTGATGGGACACATTACTTGACACCTACAACTTAAAGGAAGAAAGTTTTATTTTAACTCATAGTTTCAGAAAGCCTCAATCCATTCCTCAGGCCGGTTTCAGAAGGTCTCAGTGAGTTGTGATGGTGGGTAGCACATGGCAGAGGCCTAGCTAGAGAAAAGCTGTTCACAGCATGGCAGACAGAAAGCAGAGTGATTGAGGACAGGTGGAGCTAGAGTGTGTCTATCCTTCCAGGTCGAGCCTTAGTGATCCGTCCCATACACTCCTTCCGGCCAGGCCCCACCTCTTAACAGCAAGTGAAAGTCATAGATGTCCCATGATATCCAAATATATGAGGCCTTTGGGGGACATTTCAGATCCAAACCATAACAGGCAGTTTAGTAATTTATACTGGTTGATGCATGGTTGTTATAATTTGGATCTGAAAAGTCCCCGAAAAGCCTCGTGTTTGGAAGACGATCCACTCATGCAGGTTAATCCATTAATTTCTTGTGTTATTAAGAGGCAGACGCTGGTTGGAAGGGGCAGATCACTAGGACATGACCTGGGAAGATACTTGTTAATTCCACCCTTCCTCACTCCTGGTTTTCTATGTTGCCATGCTGTGACAGCTCCTCTCTGACTAGGCCTCTGCCAAGCCCTTACACTGTTGCCAGCTGCCCATGAATGGATTGAGACCTCCTGAAACTCTGAACTAAAATAAACTTTTCTTCTCTTAAGTTGTAGATGTTGGGTATTGTGTCCCAGCGATGAGAAAAAGTTGAAGACAATGGAGGTGGGACATCCTGGGAGGTTGGGTGAAGACAGAAGGGGTGGGGAGGGAGCCTGGGAAATGATATCAGTAGGCTCTGGAGATCCCTGGAAGGACTGTAAGATTGCAGTGAAAGGAGAGGGTACTTAGACAACTGCTTGTAACTGAGAGTGTAGCCTCAGGCACCGAGGCTCAAGACTGACTCCCACTAAGAGCTGTGTCATCTTGAGCTAGTGTGAATCTGCCTCGCCTAGGCTCTAAGCCCTCACCTACCACGTTATACCCATCTCTGAGGGTGACTGTAAGGGCTAAAGGGATAGGGAAGAGGGCATGCTTAGTACCAGAGACAGGCTTATTATAGTGAGTGCTAAATAAATACCAGCTGCTGTTACGACCAGATTTTCATTTTGGAAAGTACATTCATTCCGACGGGATTATATTGGAAGAAATCTAGACAGGAAGTGAAGAGCTGCTAATTCACACACAGGTAGGGCAATCCAGCAAGAAGATGGGAGCCCGACTTGAAGCCTTCAGCTGTGGACGGAGATGCAAAGGAGAGGAGAGCGAGTGGACAGTCAGCAGGGAGAAGGAAAGAGGAAGGTGGTCTCCCCATGTCTGCTTGGTGACAGGTGGGTGGTAATGCTGTTTCCTAAGACAGATATTATGGGAAAGGCTTGGATGGGAAGTGTCAGGTTTGAGGTACTTGGGAGTGCATCAAAGGCATTGTCTTGAAGGTCCTTAGACAAGTGGGCCTGCACTCCATCTGCTCCCAAAGGGACTAAAAACTCATCTGACCCTGGAACATATAGTTGGTTCCTAGAATGTTCCTGCAGGCAAAATCCAGAAAATTCTGCCTAAGGAGATCCTGTGAAGGCCAGGAGCCCACCTCCTCCAAGAGGCTTCTCAGACCACTCTCTGGACCCCAAGGATCTCTCTCTCTCTCTCTGCCCTTGGATTTTATAGCATGATTTTTCTTTGGAGCTCAGTCGCAGTTGAGCCTTAGCTGGAACGTTTGGCATTCCTGCCTCAGCTGGGTTGTAACCCTCGGGTGCCAGGACTGGCCATTTCTGGGGCTGGGATCTGCTGCTTGATGGCTTATCCACAAGCGGATTCTATCCCTCAGAGAAAGCACTAGGGCTTTATGCTTTTTCGTCTGGGTCTATAATGCCCCTATGTGGAAAGGGACATCTGGCTAGATTTGTGAGCCATGAAGGGGACCCTGAGGTGTGTGCTCTGAGCTCCTGGGGCTGGCCTTGTCTCCATGGAGCTGCTGTAAGGAGTGTCTCCCTCCAGCCCGAGGATGCGCTCATCTGGAGGCAGATGCGATCCTGGTACAGCCCTGACTCCTGGTTGGGGACACAAAGCATCGGAGGAGGAGACCACGTAAGAGCTGACGCTTTTTAGGGCTCAGCTTCCCCACCCCCACCGACCTTCCTTACTATGTCAGTCCTGCCTCTTCCCGCCCTACCGCATTCCTGCCTTGAGCATTTGATCTATGGACTATAAGTAGATGTAACGAAATGCCAAGTTGCTTTAAAAAGAAAACCCCACCCCCACAAAGATCTGAACTGAGGATCGTCCAAGAACAGGCAATAACATTTTGCTGGCTTCTGCTGGGCTGGGGCTAGTTTGCCTGACGTCCCAGTCTGCTGCTCAGTGTTGCCAATCTTTTCTCTCTTGACCTGTATTTGTTTTGATTTTGCTTAACCAAAGTCACAAGTAACTTGTTTAAGAGAAAGAAGAAAGGGGCTCTCCCCTTCTCCCCAGACTCTTTGCTCCAGCAAAGAGCAATGATGGGATTAAGAGGGTGCGGCTGGTCCTTCCTGGCTAGTGGGTGCGATCCATTGGGTAGCTCAGGGAAGCCTGTTCTTTTACCTTTGTGGGGAAGGAGAAAGAAGCGCCCTGAATTCCAGTCAGGCAGAACTCTCCATGCTCTTTTAACCCAGAACTTGAATTCCTTCAACAAGTAAAGGGTTATTAGGCGACCTTGCATCTCTTTCCTTACCAGGGCCTCTGCCTTTCCTTCCGTAGAAGGGTAGATCACGAGATTTCTACCGTAGAGTTTGCTTACCTAAGATGACAAGTGAGGGAAGGTTAGTGTGCTCAGAAGATCTCATTCTTTTGGCTTTGTTCAGAGGAGACTCAGGACTGCAGCTAGGTGCTGGGCCTCTGTCCCAGCTCTTCTGAAATCTCCATCCTGACCATGAACTGCACCTCCCTCTCCCTGCAGCACCACCTTGACTCCCATCATGAATTCTGTGCACAACTTTAATACAGTTCCTCAACCTTGGCACCACTCTCAGAGTCAAGTGATTTTTTTCTCCTTTTTCTGCCTGTTTTTCCCCCATTTTATTGATATGTATACGTGCAAAATTTAAGGTTTACAGTGGAGTTGAGCATTTTGTGCACATACGTATCTTGTCAAGGTGACAAGGGCTTTCAAACTCTCTTTCTGTCCCTCCCTCTACCCTACCCTTCCTCCCTACTCCCCTCATCCTACCCCCTGTTTCACTTTGTTTTTCGTTTTAAGTTCCGTAAGAGTTGTGATCTGGGACTCTCATATCAATAAAGTCCAACAGTGTGGAGGCTTTTATAGACAAACGGAAGAAGCTTGAGAACACCATGCTTAGTGAAGTGAGTCAGAAGCAGAAGGTGAAACATCGAATGATTTCTCTGATTTCTTTTTATTTTTTTTTTTTTTTAAGACAAGGTCTTGCTCTGTAGTCCAGGCTGGTCCTGACCTCACTGTGTAGTCCAGGCTGGACTAGAATTCATGGCAACCCTCCTACCTAGCGTCCCAGGTGCTGGGGTTACAGATGTGCACCCAGCTCCCAACTGTTATGTGGTGCTTGGGAATAGAACTCCAGGCCTCAAGCTTCCTAGAGAAGTGTTCTAATCACCGAGCTGCAGACCTAGGCCCCAGATAACCCTTAATCCTTCACTGTGGACTAACCTGTGCCCATATATGTTTAGATGTTTTGACTCTACCCTCTGGATACCAGAAGCGCTTGCCCCAGTTAAACAATGAAGCCATCTCCAGGCATCTCCACTGTTCCCTAGGGTGGGAGGGGTGTCAATCCCCGGTAGAGCCGGGATCCAGAAAGAATACTACTGCACTGAGCTCTACTTGCTTCTCAAACTTGAGTCTAAGAGTCTTCACTCATTTTTGTGGCACATAGTAGGTACGCAGAATTAATGACACCAGTAAGAGTTATGGTGGGCTTCTGAGCTACGTGAATTCTGTGTACTTGGCATACAATCTTCACCCTCCGATTAATAAATGTTTATTAATCTCTGGTGGGTACCTCATGCCTCAGTGCCAAGGACTTGCTGCAGAACACAGCAGGGACCGTAGTGACTTCTTTACTTTCTAAGGGAGTGAGAGATATGTAACTGACAAGTCAGTAAGGCAGTGAGATGATTTCTAGCAGGCTTTAGCCCCACGAAGAAAACATGTAAAAGGCCAGCGGTAGAGTAGACTAGGAGGTGGGTGACAGACCTGGGAGTAAGACACCTCACTTGGACGGGGACATGTGAGCTGTCACTGAAATTTAGGAGGGAAGGTAGAAGGCTTCATAAAGTATTCATCTTTGTCTTGCCACCAGCCCCAGTTTCTGGCTGTTAGTAGGTGCTTAATGAGTGTTTGTTAGCAGAGCGACAGGGGAAATGTCCCTGGCAAATACACACTGCCCTTTGCACTCCAGTGTAAGTTCTGGAAACACCAGCCAGTGGAGTGCGAGTGTATCGTGCATGTGGACAGTCTGAGTCAACCCCTGAATCATCCTGTCTCTGTGGACTCTTTTACAGAGAGTTTCTTTGAAATAAAGGGGACAATAATCTCCCCCAATCGATAGTTCAATCATGCGTCAGTCATCACGGTCATTTAAAACCTGAAACCACATCCACACACTGTGACCACTTCCCGGCCCAGGTGTGAACCCCAGAACGGCTGGGGGGAAAATGCAAGCCTCGGCCGCCAGTCGCCTGCCTCCCGATCAAGCAGGATGCGGTAACGTTACCCCTGCGTGAGAAGGTAGTTCCGGCCCCCACCCAGCCGCAGGAGGGAATGAGAGCGCTTAATCATTAATAACACTAACTTGCATTTCTAGAGCCTTGAAAATGAGAATTTTGCCCTTTTTTTTCCCTGGGAGTAAATTGGGTCAGAGTGTTCCCAGAATTTACATTTCAATTAAAAATACAATAATAACACATTGTGCTAATAGTGAATGATTCCGACCCAGGGGAAGATGACACCGCCCGCTACTTTGTTAATGAAAAGCCCCCTTCATCCGGACGGGGCCACACATCAGCGGCGACAAATCTCCCGTCTTGTTCTGGGAACGGGGTGGGGGGACCGGGTGGGGAGGGGTGGGGCTGGAGGAGGTGAGCGCGTCGCCACCGCCCTGCTGGGGCTCCCAGGGAGGCGGCCGGAAGGCAACCCAAAACTAGGTGTTGGGCCTTCAGCCCCAGCCAGCCCAGCCGCCAAAGCCCAAGCTGACGTTGCCTTAACATCCTGGCTTGAAAAGCTGAAATATAAGTGAGGGCTGTTTGGTTTTTTTGTTTACCTTGTGAGTTTGGTGTTGTTCTGTTTTGTTTTCGTTTTTCTTTTCCAAGCCGTGGGTGATGGCGTCGGAGCGCCGCCACAGACCTTCTCCCAGAGGCCTTTGTGAGTGGACCTGACTTTATAAACACCTCCCGTCAGCCTTCCCGGCTGCGATCTGATAGAAACTCCAGTGGCCAGCTGCCCTGAAACCTGAGTGCCCGGTATTGCTTTCTTTTTAATTTCCTTTTTTTTTTTTTTTTTTTTTGGAAATAATGTAGGAGCCCCAAAGGATGGTGATTGTGGCACTAACGACATAGCTTTATTTTTATTTGTTTTTATTATTTATGAATGCGTACCTGTGGAGATTGATCCCTGAGCTGCTGCAATAAGCAGCATCATCTCCAGCTCACTCTTTCTTTCTTTCTTTCCTCCTTTTATTTGAGAAGAGTTGTCGCTAAATTGCTAAATTGCCCAGTTTGGACGTGAATTTTTGCTCTGCCTGTCTCAGCCTCCCGGGGAGTAATGGGAGTTATCGTGCCTGGCTCACTGACTTTTACAGTTGGTCTAAAAATCCCCCAGAGCTGTGCCTCTCCCCACATTCACATGGCACGGGAAAGGGAAGGCAGAGATCCTCCAGCGGGCTGACACGGGCCTTGGAGACCTTCTCCCAGGAGTGCAGGGCAGGAAGGGCACTTGCCTCAACGGACACTAGTGGAGGATTTTTGCTCGCTGATTATTTCTGAAAAGAATTAACCCAACTCAGTTCTGTATCGATCAGAAAACAGCCTTTAGATGTGGGAGGAAGAACATCAGCCAGGATGCCGCTCCGGGAGTGGGGGCACTGCGGAAGCAGGAGTGCGCTGGAGAAACCATGAGTAACTGGATATGGAGGATGGAGATCCCGAAGTGCATGACTCAGTGGCACCCTGGTGAGTCTGGTGTCTCTGTCCCTCACATTTGGGCTGGGCCTGGTAAGATGAGGAGAACATTCTGGAACAAATTAAGTGCAGTTAATAAATATGAGCGCTGGCGCCTTTCATTGAATGAGCTTACAAATATTTTAGTAGATCTAAAAATGTATACAGATATTCCTTGACTTGCAACAAGATTACATTCTAATAAACCCACCATAGGTTAAAAATGTCATAGGTCAAAAGTACATTTGATACACCTAGCCTACTAAATATCACAGCTTGACCTCGTCTACCTTAAATGTCCTCAGAACACTTGTAGTAGTTTATTGTTTGACAAAATCATCTAATAGAGCCTACTTTCTAAAACATGTATTTCATATTATTTATATTGAACTAAAAGTGAGACACTTTTGTATACTTTTATACTATGGTAAAGCAGAAAAATCCTAAGTCAGAAACTATTGGTATATAAAATAAAGACAACACACTTCAAAGTTTTAGGACACTGACAACTTCAAATGGAAAACAAATATGAGTTTCCTGAACGTTGTCTGCATCTAGACAAGACAAGGTAGAAACTGGCCTCAGGTGCAAAGGGTCAGTAAGTGTAATAATTATCAGAGTTCCCTGCTTGCTCCAGCAACAACACTTCACCTGCTAAAATGCTCACTTTATCCCAAAACGTGGCCCAAGGTACCTCAGGCATAGATAAATACAGAGGTAGCATTAGTACTATTGGCCAACTATCCTGTCTCATTGTCCCACACTCGTCCTGAGTCCCGAGGACACAGTTGCTTTCCTATCCACGTTCCTGTGACTCTCAGTCTCACGGTTTACTTAACCTGACGTGATGTTCCGGGGATACTCAAAAAAGAATGGTTTGACTATTTGTCCCAGGAATGTCTCCTCCCAACACATCAATTCTTCAATGGAAGTACCAGTACAATTTGTCCCCTAAGATTCCTTTGAATTCATCCTCCAAAACCCCTCACTTTGCTGTCTCCACCAATTCTGAACGTCTGGGTCATGATTCTCCCAATCCCACCAAGTCCCGGCATTGAGGCCCTCTTTAAACCCAGCTCTCAATTCCCAATCAATTCTCTTCTTACCCCACCCATGAGACATTGCCTGTACCGGTCAGCTTTCTTGCTGAGACAAAATAGCTGAAACCTACAACTGAAAAGAGGGGAGATTTATGTTGGCTCCAACTCTCAGAGATTTTGTTCTATAATCAGCTGGCTCCAAGACAGAGACATCATGGCGGGAGGGCATGGTGGAACAAAACTGCTCACTTCCCAGCAGCCAGGAGGCAGAGTGAGGGGCTAGCGCCAGTGCCAGAGATGCCTTCCAAAGGCACCTAGTGACCCCACCTGGTCCAGCTAGGTTCCATCTCCTAACAGCAGACTAAGCTATGAACATCAGTGGGTCATTCACTGGTAACTGCGTTGCCCCATGGTCCACTCTCCTCTTCAGGAGTCTCCTAACTCAGTTGTGTCGACAGTGATAGTTAGCTGGCACGCCATCCGAGATCTGTCTTGCTCAGGTGAACGAGCATCTCAGCTTTGTCTTAGCAACAGGAATCTTTGATGACGTTTGAGTGGCCAGCTATGACATCTTTCTGTCCTTCTGGTCATGAGTCTGGGAGAACTCTTTATGGGTGCTGCCTTGTCTTTGCTGCCTCCCTTACTTTTCTTATTCTTAAATAGAGCACAGGCCTTGGCCCCAAAGCTTTGAACAGTCAGTAATATCTAATGAGAATTTAATTATGTTGCTTTGCTTTCATTGTACTAATTTTAAAAATTACAATTCCTAATTATTGATTAATGCCTGGCAGGGTAGTAGCACACGGCTCATGATAAGCAAGGCCGATCATAAATTGCAGCCTCTTACCCATTCCCTCTACTCACCCCTAGGAGCTTGACTTCATGAAACAGCTACTGTCAATTCTTACAGCTATTCTTTTCTGGTTGGTTTGGTTTCTTCTGTGCTTGTAAATGACATACTTGTGTTTCTATTTCCTGATTTTAGCACACTGTAGGTAGATATTAAGTTCTAAATAAGGACGATGGTTAAACACGTCTTCCACACGTTTGTCTCCTCTCCGACTTCCCTCCAGGAATTTCTTGTCGATTTTTATTATTAAATTTGGATATAGTGTTTCATTATTATGATTGGAGAAATATCATTTGCAGCTTCATCAAGTAGTACCTAATGACGTCATTCTCTGTTGACTCCTGCCTCTTCTTTTTGCTTGACTTTCTTTGACTATCTGGATGACTCTTCCCATAATCCTCCAGTAACTCTGTACAAAAGCCTTCAATCCAATTTTACACCTGGCCACCTTGTCAGCTTATACTTTTCCCTGAGACATGCCTTCTGAAGCCATTCATCCTACCACCAATGGATATCTTGATACTCCCGAGACCTACAACCCAGCTGACGTTGTGAACTTCCTGCTGCCCTAGGCAGGAGACCTTGTGCCTGAGATCTCAGGGCTTCATTTTTTTTTTCTGATTTATACCTTTATTTTGGTGGGGTACGTCCTCTGATATGTTCCCAAGAAAAGGGTGCTCTGAAGGCAAATTTTTGACTCATACAAGCATAAAAAGGGTGATTATTCTTTTATTATATTGAATTGATAGTTTAGCTGTGTATAAAATTCAAGAGTCAGTCGTTTCCTCAGTTTGTTTGTTCGTTTGTTTTTTCAGTTGCATATTGTTTCATTGGCTCTCAGTGTTGTGGAGGAAGCGTCCGTTGCCTCACTCATTCTTGATTCTTTCTGAGTCCTGGGCTTTTTCTTATAGTTATTGTTGGTTCGGTGTTTTATGTTTTATTTTCTCATGAGGAGATTTTGGACTTTCCTCTCAATTCTTGATGCTCTGGAATTTCATGGTGATAGCACCTGTTGTTGGTGTTTGCTCATTTACTTTATGTATCTACTCAGTGGGGACTTTCCTTCAGAACACCAGTGTCTCCAGCACCTGGGAAATCTTTGCTAATGTCCTCCTGGAGCCCCTGTGTTTTCCTTCTTCTCTGGAATACCTGCGTAATTCAGATGAAAAACCTGAAATAATGTGTTTGTTTTCTTTTCTATCTTTCTTTCTTTCCTTCTTTTTTTAATTTTAATTTTAATTTTTTTTTTTTTTTTTTTGAGACAGGGTCTCATTCTGCAGCCCAGACTGGTCTCGAACTCACTGTGGAGCCCAGGCTGGCAGCCTTGGACTCACGACAATCCTCCTGCCCCAGCCTCCCGAGTGCTGGAATTACAGGTGTGCGCCACCACACCCAGCTTATGTGGTGCTGGGTACTTAGTGCTTGACTTAGAACTTGCTAGGCAAGCACTTTAACCACTGAGCCATTCCTCCAGCCCTCTCTCTAGAGTTTTGTGTTTCTGTTTCATGGATTTTTTTCCCTATCTGAGTACAGCAGAAGATGCAGTGCCCACCGATGTCCCCCGGACCTGACCATTTTAGTGCACACAGACCAACTTTCTATCGTCTAAGGAACGTGTGACATCCAGGTAGCGAGACACTGAGGACTTGTTACTGCTCTTAGTTGCATCTTCAATTTTGGCAATATGTCACAAAATACTGTCAATGGTGAAAGTACTGATTTCCCTAGTTGATAACTTTCTTCTGGGGAAAGGGAGAAGAGACTCCTGGCTGGGGACTATGAGAAAGGGAAGTCAGGAGGCTGGTGAAGACTAATTCAGGCTGTCCATCGGTCCTCCTGCCTGAACTCCCATCTTCATGGCAGCCTTTCCAGGACACTGCTGCGTAGCTCAGCTCACTTCTTATTTTTCTGCAGGCCCAGGTATCAATTGATCTTAACTCATTTTTTTCACAGAAACTTTGTTGGCTTCTAGCAGTTGTTATCAGGATCTCGTCTGTTCTTCTTGGGCCTGTGGGTTTCTGTCTTTTTGTTCTTTATTCCTGAAATGTCATTTTATGAGAGTTTCAGGAAGGAACAGGTAAAATGTCTGTATTTAATCCACTATGATGTCCCATTGTACTTATTTATATAGGCATAGTTATTTATAGCAAGCAATATTGGTTTTCCAGGTTGGGCAGTGATAAATTTTTTATTTTAAAATAAGGATATTCCTTTTTTGCCTACAAAAGTGAGTCAATTTAAGGAGAAATGTTAAATAAATAAAATGTAGGGTATGACCTACAATGCATGTCAGTGTCTAAGAAAACTACAAGCGTTTGGAACTTACTGAACAGAAACATCATGTTCTCTTCCTGAGGCAGATAAGATGAAATTAGCAGGGAAGCTCTCTTTTCTCAGACATCCCGGCTATAACTTACCTCTCATGCTGAGGAGCTCTGTGAATTCATTGTCAGAGGTGGTCATAAGGCCTTGTATGCAAGGTTGGGGGAGTAGGTCTGAGAATGTGTAATCTAAAATTTTTTCCAAGACTAACTTCAGGAGAGGCCCAGGGGGAGAGAGCCGACATTAGGGACACAGGAAAGGGAGAGGGGAAGGGTTCTGCTCACTTACGATATGTGTTAACTGGTCATTTGGCCCAAGGAGCAATATGGCTTCTGTCCCAATGTGATTCATTTGCTGAGGAAAGGAAGGTGCACCCTTCTTCACTGGCTTTGTGAGGAAGAACCAGAATAGACTTATAGGACTCCCCAGCCTGTGGCCTGCTGGCTTTTTGCACTTGATTTTTAAAAAAGAAACATTGTAATGAAAAATTTAAAAATTAAGTTTCAAGCTGGAGGAATGGCTCAGTGGTTACAACACTTGCCTAGCAAACGCTAAATACCAGAGTTCAATTCCCCCGCACCACATAAACCGTGCCCCATTCCTGTAATCCTAGCACTCGGGAGGCAGAGGCAGGAAGATTGCTGTGAATTCAGGGCCAGTCTGGGCTACATAGTGAACTCAGAACCAGCCTGGACTGCAAAGTAAGACCCTGTCTCAAAAAAAGTAAGTTTTGCACTTGTATATATACAGTAATTTATACATGGCTCAGGATAGTCCTTCTTTGTTTAAAAAAAAAACAAAGACAAGAAAGCCATGGACCACAGGTTGGATATGCTTGCTGGAGGCTGGTGTAGGTGCTGCTTTTTTATTTATTATTATTTTTTTTTGAGACGGGGTCTCGCTCTGTCTCACAACGTAGCCCGGGCAATTCTCCAGCCTCTGAATCTCCAAACTAGGATTACAAGCATGTACTGCCACACACCCTTTATATGATGCCGGGAATCAACCCAGGGCCTTGTGCATGAGAGACAAGTGCTCTGACCGCTGAGCCACATCCCCAATCCTAGGGCTGCTGCTGAGCGCAGCCAATCCTTCTTTCTGGACCTGCCTGCTGACCCCTGGCAGCTGACTAGGACAATGGCAGATGTTCCCTTGAGCCCTTTCACACTTCCATTTACCGCCATCTCCTCAGCTGCCTCTGCCACCCCTCCTAACAGTTTGGGTGTGCAGAGCTGCTGCCCGTGTCTTCTGCTGCTGCTCTCCAGGCCTTCTGCAGGGAGCGACAGCAGCTTTCCCCTCTGCCCTATGTGGACTAGATGCCCAGAATTGGACAATGGCTGGGGATTCACTTCTGCCGTTTGGGCACGTGGTGGCGTGATTAAGGGCATTGATTAATCTTTGCATCTAATGAAAGGAAATCATTCCTGCAGCTGCAGAGGTTCTGGCTGCTGATTGCCTGGGGGTTATTTGTTTATTTAAGTGAACAAAGTAATGGACAGTGGAGATGGCGGAAAATTGCCTGGGTTGGTTCCCTTTTTGCTTACCTGTCCCTCCCGGGTGTCATTACTCTCCAGCACCTGCTATAAAGGATTTTACCAATCTATCTCCGTTAGGTTAAGTCAATCAGCTCACAGGTTGGGAAGTGGGAGTGAAGAGAGAAGCCGGCTTCTTGGTCTTTAAGCACAAGTTGGGAGCCAGGGGGAACCCTAATTCTGGGGCCTGGATCCTACCTGGAGAGTATGTAGTTGTCAAAACAAAGGCAGTTCCAGCTGCAAGGGAGCTTAGAGTTTTAGGGTAGAAAGATGAGGCGAAGTGGGTAGACCTTTCGTTATCTTTTTATTTAACCTCTACAGTTAGCTTTAAACAAGTGCTATGGCTCAGTTGAGTCACACGCTCTTTTTCTCTTTGGATATGAGCAGCCGTGCAAGGCCAGTTACCCTTCAGCCACCAGGCTGCCGAGATCACCTAGAGCTGGCGGCGTCTCGGCAGCCCCACTTTTCAGAAGGCTTTAGGATGAGAATTGCTGCACTCAGATTTTGACACTTTCCATGCAAAATCTACCTAGTTGATCTCATTCGACCACCAGATGGTGGAGATGATGTTAGTCAGTCAGCATCGTTGCTTTAAGCACGATTCTGTGGGGGTTTGTTATGTAGCAATAAATAGCCAGGACGAATGCAGGGGTACCATTGTGGAGTGGAATCACCAAGTATCTTCTCTTCTTGGAGGAAAGATCTAGTATCTCCGTGAGTTCCCATGTACTTCCGTTGCATTTATGTAAGAGTCTGTCCTCTCGAAGCCAGTGGAGTCTGGAGCCTTGGACTTGCTGAATGAATCCCTTCTATGTCTTTACTTGCTCCGAAGGGAGAGATTCTTGTGGACCTTAACTGTGGAGTTGTCTTTAGTGTCAGCATGTTTCAATAGATTGCATAAATGCTGACTAGAGGCACACTCACTTTTTAGGCTGTAAGCTGTATTTAATCAATCTACTTTATATGCCAGGCACTTGCTGACCACTTGTTATCACTGGCACGACATTGCTGGCCCCAGGAATGAGAGGATGGGTAGAGCCCAGCCTACTTTCAAGGGCTTTCACCTTCCACAGTGAGTTGCAGGTCACGGTGGCTCACTTAGGAGAGGGAGGGAAACACCAGTGCTCTCAGGAAGGCAAGTGCAGGGCTGTGACACTTGGGGTCAAGGACTGGGTTTCTTTAGGGATTCAAGGGAAGCCTTGAACTTAGCTTTAGGGCTTGAAAGGAATTTGCATGGCGGGTCACCATGGGAAAAGCTCCAGATAGTGAGGATGCTGAATAAGATCCAGAGATGAAATTGTTTGGAGGACACTGAGGGGAAAAAAAAAAGATATGGAGAAGGGTTAAAAGTGACAAGTGAAGTTAGTAGGGAAAAGAAAAGGAATACACAAGTATGAAGAAGTGCGTTTAGTACGTCAACATAAAGCATTTTGGCTAGCCTAAGGTCATGTTGGCGGTCAACAGTAGGTGACAGATTGGGACAAAAAAATGACCATGCAACTCATAACAGCTGATGTGCCTGGGGAGAGGTGCTCAGCCTCCTGGTAATCACCAGAATAGAAAACACAACAGAAGAGTGCCATTTTACACCCACCAGATTGCAAAAGAAAGAAGGAAAAGGACAGAAAGAGTAGGAGAGAAAAGAAAAACATTGAGAACTACCAAGTGTTGGTGACGATGTGGGACCGTTACAGGATTCTTTCTTAACTGGTGGTGTGAACTGGTGTCATAGCCACTCAGAAGTATAACCAATGTGTGTGAAACTGACCCTGGAATGTTGCCTCTGAGTCCTCACCTGGCCCCAGGGTGATGATCTGGGATGTACAACTATGCCTATTTCAGCAGGGTTTCCAAGACAGGGACAGGAAGTGACCTGACAGCTCACTCCATACCAGCACAATGACAATAGGCCGTGATACTGGAAATACGAGGTAGCCCTTAGAAGCAGGATGGCTCCATTTTATAGACACGAAGTTAGTGTAAAAATAAAAACTAGAGAATTCTCTAGCCCACTATCAAGGCAGAACAGACACGTAAGACCCACTAGAGCACAGGTGAAGGATGTCTGTCTGTCCATATGGCTGGTGCCTAGGGAGAAGTGGGGCTGGGTAAGGAAAGCAGAGCTTTATAAAAAATGAAATGAAATGAAAACAAGACAGACTGATCACAATACCGGGTCATTTTGCCCACCCAAATGTAGAACCAAACCAAACCAAAACAACTATGGTAAAACAGAGCAACAGCCCACTCTCCCTCCCACCAAAAGACAGGTGGACAATAAACGTGTTTGACTGGATGAGACAGTCACGCAGGCACAGGAGACTTTAAGACTATGGTCATTTTAGGAGCCTGCATGCTGACGAGCTGTCCCGAGGACTTCAGCTCATTTGAGAAAAATAAAGCCACGTGCTGGGGCTGACTTGGAAACCAGAGGATGTCGATCATTCATTTGGGAAAGGTTTCTGGCTGATCCAGTTCACATGGCTACAGCCTCTCTTGAGAAGGAGCCATTATCTGGAAAACTCACTTATATGAAATTGCCCCTCCCTCGACAGAAGTGGATAAATGATGCCTTCCTGTAATTGTATGCAAATCGTGCTTCTAAAGTGCTCGAAAAGTTTGGTGTCTTGAGTAGGCTGAATGTCACCCTTGCAAGTTTCTTCACCCTCTTAATTTGCTTAGTAAATCCTTTTTTTTCAGAGTGTGAATTACAGTAAAAGCGGTTTATCTTTTTGGCATTCTGTCAACCAGCCCTGGGGTGGGGGACCCGCAAAATGATAATGGATGCTCTTGGCGGTGACCCCAGGTCCGCCACGAGGCTGCAGCCTTCTGAGTCATCTAGAAAAGTTAAAATGAATTTCTGCAGAGTTTAAACATTAAATAGATGTTATATAAACCCCGGCCCTGAAGGCTGGCCAGTTGGGTGTGGTGGTGTACTTTGAATCTTCATTCAGCTCAAGATAGGATGACCCAGAAAGCTCAACCCCGTTAGAGCTGATGGCTCTAGATGACAATTAAGCTCTTGCTTTCCGTTATTGCTCAGTCACTTGGGGGTGGATTCAAGGTGGCCACAGGTACTCGAACTCTTGACGCTCTTTCTTTTGAGAACTGGAGTTTACTTTCTGACCTGTTGGAAGTGGGCTGCCTCTGGCTGCTATGACACATGTAACAGGGGACAGTTCCTAGTTTTAGAAGGGGCTGGTGGCTTCCACTTTGGGTCCCTTGTAACACTCACTCCTGGGATCCAACCCCCATGACTGTAGAGGGACTATATGGAGAGAAAGACAGAGAAGGAGAGAGAAAAACGCTCCAGTGTGCAAGCTATCTCTGTCCACAACCTTGGCAGGGTTGACCTGGCCACTTGGCTGAGACAACCTACTGATTTAAATGTTAATTTCATCTAAAAGCACCCAGTGAAGTCCTGCTTTGCAGATCTGGACATATGGTCAGCAAAGGCCATCTTCTCCATACCATGTTAACCATGTCCTTCTCCAGCGGCTCGGTGTATTTCTGTCTGTACCAGCCTGGTGCAGGCTAGGGATATAGAGTCAAGTCTGTACTCCAAAGGAAGGAATGGACTATAGGGATGGATGGTATACGTGGTCACATTGAGGAGCCTATGGGACAGTGAGACAAGCAGAGGTTAGAAATTATAGGAAGCCACTACAGACTCAAGGTTGGCAAACCAAAGGGAGCAAGTGGGTTATGAGGGTCAAAGCTGGGCCACAGCAGTCTATCAAGTGGGATCTAAACTAGAGAGGAAAGGCAGGGCCACGCCCAGGTCACCTCCTGTGGTATAAAGACAGGGAGAAATGCGCCAGCTTCTCTGACTTCTGCTGCCTTCCCACCTCCTACCAGGATCTTCCTCTGAGCCCAGATGAAGGTCAGCACCCATGGGCATCTGAGATGCACCCTACAGGGTCAGTCCGCCACCACGCAGAGCAGAGGACAGGTGACCGTGGCCAGCATTCTCCTATGCTCCGACGGAGCCCAAAACAGGCTCTCATTTCACTCCTGATCAAAACCAAAAACTTTTTCCTTAAAATAAATGTTTCGTAGAGAATTTGAGAAAGTCCAACTTTGTCTTCTCCATTTGCTAGCTCTGTGACATTGGGTGAATTGTTTAATCTCTCTGAATCCCAGTTGTAAATAAGGAGAATTACAGTGTGTTTCTCCAGAAATGTCATGAGATATTGTGGGAAAAAGACCAGACTTGAAGTACAACTTTTAACATTTACTCAAAACCTGCACGCTGAAAGAAATGAGGGCCTCTAGGTAGACTTGGGAACTTTCCCACCTCAGCTCTTGAGGTACAAATCTTTCTGGCTCTTTTTCATATATAAATATAAGACTTCTATACTTAATACCTAGTACATAATACTTAACCCATAATACATGTATTCATACTCAAATGAAAGTAATTTTAGATCTAAATGCAATACATAAATATGATACCTTCCATCCCCACCCTACCTATACCTTTCAGAATTTTTTTAAACTCTACAGGAAAAGAGAATCTTGTACTCACAAACTTCAAAAAGCTGTTGTGTTCAAAAAGACATTCAAATATACATTTTGAAAATAAACAGAGTTCCAATAAATAAGGTCAAATATATACTTGGAAAGAAATTCAAAAATAATTTTTTTGGTCTATTTTTTAGTGGTTTTTTTTTTTTTTTTTTTTTTTTGATTTAGAACCAGGGATTAAACCCAGGGCCTTGCGCATGCCAGACAGGTGCTGCACCACTGAGCTACATCCTTGGCCCTCAGATGTTTCTTAAGAAAGAATAGTTTTAGGCTGGAGTGTAGCAAAGTTGTAGAGCTCCTGCCTAGCATGAACAAAGCCCTGGTTCTATCCTTAGAACTGCAGATAAATACTAAAAAAAAGAAGAGGAAGAAGACGTACAAGAGACACTGGGTTAGTTCACAATGACAGGAGCAAGACTTAGAAGCTCCCTATGGGGGTCCTGAGGGTGCATATAATTCTTGTTGGTTGTTTTTTTACAATGGAAGGCATGAAGTTCTGTTGAATGTGCAAGAGATGATGTTCATCTCAGAAGATCAAATAAGATAATGTTAAAAAACACAACGCAAGTTCTAGAGTGGAAAAATGGTAACAAGTGCTAAATGCCTCTGTCATCACCGTGCATGTGAGTGTGCACTTGTATGTGAGCTGAAGGAGTGTACTTTGTGTGTGTGTGTGGCGGGGGGTTGGGGGGGTTGGGGGAGTTTTCTTTCCTGGATGTGTCTGAAGTGATAGGAGAATTAGGACATGGTAAAGGAAGAGGAAGATTGATTTTTTTTTTTTTTTTGAGACAGGGTCTCACTCTGTGGTCCAGGCTGGTCCCGAACTCACTTCGGAGCCCAGGCTGGCCTTGGACTCACGGCATTCCTCCTGTCTCAGCCTCCCGAGTGCTGGGATTACAGGCGTGTGCTACCACACCCAGGTTATGTGGTGCTGGGGAATCGAACTAGGGTACCTAGCGCTTGCTAGGCAAGCGCTTTAACCACTGAGCCATTCCTCCAGCCCCCAAGGAAGAGGAAAAACAAGTGGATAAAGATGTTAGCAGCCCAGCACCGTTATATATTTTATGTGGCAATCAATCAAAGGTGTAAGATAAGTCAAGGGTTTTTAATACCTTTAATAATTAAAATGTCATCACCTGCTAACAATTCTTATACATGAGAGTGAAGTGTATCTACACAGATGGTATATTTTCATGTGCTGGGCACTTTATGAAGACGGTATGAAGTAAGGAGGTGAGCACACCTCACAGGGAAAGTCAAGGCTGAATGAGGTCATGTGTTGTTCATGGACCATTGTTCAAGAGAGTCATGGATGCTCTTTTCTATGTATGTTTTAAGCAATAGGTTATAAACCCTAGGTGACTTCTAGGTATCAATATTAAAAAGAAATGCTTTGGAGCATGTGTCTGTTTTCTGTTACTATAGCAGAATGCTATGGATTGGGAAATTTATAAAGAACAGAAGTTTATTTAGCCTGTGATTCGGGAGGCAGAGAATCCCAGTACATGGCTCCAGCATCTGGTGAGGGCCTCCACACTGTGTCATAGTGTGGCAGAGGGCAAATGAACACATGTGAGGTGGGGACACGTGGGTAAGGAAGAGAGGACGGAACATATAACAAAGAAACTATTTTCTTTTCTTTTTCTTTTGTTTTTTCTTTTGGTATTAGGGATTGAACTGAGGGCCTTCACATTGAACTACATCCCCTACCCATTTTTATCTTTGATTTTGCCCAAGTTGGGGCTTCATTGGGATTCCTCTGTGTTCAACTTCCCAGAGTGCTGGGATTATAAACTTAGGTCAGTGGGCCTGGATTGGCAATTACATTTTGACATGAGTTTTGGAAAGGATGGTCAAGTCACAGAAGCGTGCCCTTGGTGTCTTTATCCCCATCAGATTCTCTTTTCCAAAGCAGTGCTGAGCTCAGAGCTATCTGGATCAGCTTCCTCAGCAAGAGCTTGGTTAGACCTTCTGAGGATGAACTACTCCTATTTGCTAAAGGAGGACAAGAGGAGAAGGATTAGTGCATGAATTCTTCCTTGTGAGTTTCTCCTGTGTGTAGCGCAGCCACTGAAGATGATCCCAGACTCCATTCAGGCCATCCAACAAGTAAAAGCTCAAATCGATGCAAGGGCTAGTTCTTGGTCATGTACAGGAGAGTTATACGTGGCCGGGAGGCTCACGGAGATTTTTGATCCCATCAGGTCTCGAGAGCCAGCTGTGGGAACCCAAGCACCAGCTATGCCTTCTCCCCTGCTTGTTTAAGCAGCGATCTCTTCTCTAGGAGACATCACCTTTGATGTACATCACCCAGGTTGACTTGAGAGCAAAAGAGGCTCTGTGCTTGGGGTTGGAAAGTAAAGGGATGGCTTGAAGAAGAAAGGGGCAGTTGGCAGTCTTTGACTCCGGTCAAAGAAAGAGCAAAGCCAGCTCTGGATCAGTACTGGAGGGACAACCTGATCTCAAGTGTATGGCGAGAAATTCTTGCACTAGAGGAACTGCCTTCAAGTCCCCACTGCGGTTCACATCTCTGCATGGCTTGTGCCCTTACAGGGAGTCACTTAATCTTCTTCTGCCTCGGTCTCTTCATCTGTCACAGGTGGATAATCATAGCATTGGGCCACACACTGGGTCATGGTGGAGTTGGTGAGGATTTTGGATGTGCTTTGTAAAGTTGAAAGTATGGACACATGAAAGGTGTTCATATATTGTAATTGGAACGATTAGCCATTGTTTCTGTCCAGGGTGTTTCCACTGTAGTTGGGAACATAAGACAACCTGTGAAACAATTGGAGAACTTACGAGATGGTATCTCACTAATTGCAGCCTGGGTTGGTGCCACTGTGCGGAGGAAGGAGAGCTAGAATATTTAGAGAAAGTGTCAAGAGAGTGGCGGTCCTTTAGTTACCTCAAAAGTGGGAACTGGTCGGAATGGGAAATTTGAAACAATGAAAAACTATTGCTGTTGAATGAGAATGATTTTCTCCAAAGGTAATAGTGGAGGGGATCTCTGGGTTCCCTCTGGGATGGTCAGTCTCACAAATGAAACCATCACTGCTTGCTTGTTCCAGAGGATTCTAGGAGTTTCCAAGAACACCGACCTCCTCTGATATGGGTACTGTGGCTTTACCTAGGGTAGCCAAGTGTGGTGGCTTTCTCCTGTGACAGTCAAATACCTGAGTTTAAGTTTGAGTTTTATCCCTTCCAAGATGTGTCACTCTCAGAAAATCAATATTTTGTCTGAAGTCCTGCACTTTCTCTGCCACTGTGCTTTGACTTGGAGATTTCTGTGGAGTATTAGAGTCTGCATATGTAAAGAAAGGTTAAAACCTTGCCAAAAGAGGCCTTTACTCTGTGCAAGTTTTGAGAACTTCTCAAAGCAAGGGAAATTCTTTCCAAAGTTGAGGTAGGGATTGACTTTTTCTTTTTCTTTTCTTTCTTTCTTTCTTTTTCTTTCTTTCTTTTTTCTTTTTTGCTTCCCAGACACTCTGCTTTGCACTTTGTACCCCGTAGCCACCTATATACTTTCTAGAATAACAGGTAGTAAACATCGCTTAGCTCCCCATTTGTCCAGCAAGTTGGTTGCTCAAGCTGGTGATGAAATTATAAGGGTTGAGGGCAGGAATTTTCTGTGCTGATGCTATAGTCACCCAGGCAACAGATAAGTCCCCAAGATCCCTTCTGCCAGATTCTCTTGCAAGTAGACACCAACATTTCTACTGGTCCCCAGGGATTCACCTGGTCATATTTATCTAAAACCAAAGTAAACACCATGACAATAAAATATATTATTACCTATCGAGAGACAATATTCTGGGGAGTCAAACGTGAAGAAGACTTTTCAATACTATGATCTAATATGAAATATATGACAGTGTTCTCTCTCTCTCTCTCTCTCTCTCTCTCTCTCTCTCTCTCTCTCTCTTCCATAACTTTTGCCTGCTAATCCTTAAACATGTTTCAGCTTCAATAAATCTCAAGCCATTCATTTATTCTTCTTGCTTTTATTTTCTTTAGTGATGGAGATTCAACCCACGACCTTGTGTGTGCTTGGCAAGCCCTCTACATCTGAGCTAATTCCCAGCCCCTTTTGTTCAGCAAATATTTATTGAGTGCCTACTGTTATATATGTCATAGAGTAAGATACAACAGACCATGTGAAAAATGTAGTAGACCTTTCTTCCCCTTGTAGATATTGTGAAGACAGACAGAGATAAATACCTTTCTGAACAAAGCCAATATTCTATCTGGATGAGTTGAAACCAAACAACAGCAACAAAAATGAACATAACTCAAATGTCAAGTCTATGGGAGTGCGGGCCTGGGGCCTTCACACAAGGCTACATCTTCAGAGGGTTTTTTAAATTTTATTTTATTTTTATTTGGTACTGACGGTAGAGCACAGGGCCTTCATCTTGATCTATGTCCCCAGCTCATTGTTAATTTTTACTTCCAGACAAGTTCTTACTAAGTTGCTAAGTTTCCCACACAGAGCTCAAGCCTGTGATCTTCCTGCCTCAGCCTCCTAGAGTACTGGGTTTCCAGGCTGGCACCACCGGGCCTGATTTAGAAAGTATAATTACAGTGACTTTATGAGGCAATGGCATTTGATCTGAAAGCTAAAGGAAAAAAGTGAGACGTTCGTGGGAGAGTTTGGAAAAGAAAGATGGGGAGTAACCTCGACAACAACACAAAATAGGCTGTTTACAGAAATCAGAGAAAGCGCCGTGTCTGGGGGGGAAGAGTGAGCAGACAGGACAGTAGGGTAGGGAGGCGGGACCTAGGGGACTTGAAGGCCTTGGCAGGGTGAGAACGTGTTCTGCACTCCGTGGGAAGCTCCTGCAGGGCGACACGAAGTGACACAGAGTCCAGGGCCGGGTTTTGTTCCTTGGCCCCCCGTCACAGCATCCATGGGTGCCTCAGTGTAACTGTCTGGCTACCACCAGGCTCCCCAGCTCTACCCCGACTGGAATGGGAGCTTCTGGGGGGCAGCGGGGGCAGAGTCTGTGCCTCCCCATTGAACCCCTAGGACCTAGTCCCGTGCGTGACATCTGTTAGGTATCTGAGAAATAATTTTTTTTTCCGGCTTTGGGGATTAAACCCAGGACCTGCACATGCGAGGTAAGAGCCCTACTTACCAAACTATATCCTCAGCCTCTAGAAACAAGAAATTGAATCAACTCAAAGGAACTGAGGATGCAGGTGCCAAATCCCAAGGTAATCCAATGCTTGAAAGAGTACAAGAGCAGAAACCGATCACTTCCGGCAGGGGCAGTCACAGCAGGCTGCCTGGGGCGGGGGTGGGGGGCTGGATTCAGAGCCCAGAGGGAAAAGTAGGATGGAGATACTGGGCAGGGAAGGGAACCGGAACCGAGGCAGATGCAGCCATGGGTCCACAGGCTGTCGGCTTCTGTAGAATTACAACAGATGTAAGTGCTAATCTCACCACACTCCCAGGGCTGAGTGACTGGGAAGCCTACGTGGGACAAGCTCTCTCCAGCAGGCAAGGTCCCCGTAGGTACCCCCAGGTGAGTCCATAGGAGCAGCAAAAGAGTCTCCCTTATGCCGGAAGGCGAATCTCGTCCTCAGCCATGACAGCCAAGCCGCCAGCCAGTCCCATCCCTTGAAATGTCCCAATATTTCTTGATGGACACTTCTGTTGTCTTATGGGCAATAGAATTGTAATCACCTGTATTTAAAACTAATGGATTTGAAATAACCTGCAGGCTTCCACTTTAATGAGAGTTAGATTAATGAAAAAGGACCTTTTGCCTCAGATTGCATGACAACATTTTCAAATTACATTCCTGGAACAGAGAATTCACTTATTCAGAGTAATTGGATGCTGAGTTGGGTTAATACGTACAATGTCCTTAAATGAAAATGTTCTATTGTAAGTGGAACTGTATGATACCTGAGGCTTTCTCAATAGATTTGGTTGGACTCTGAGTTAATTATACTGCATGCTATTTTTTGAATGAATTCAAGCATGAATTCTACACGCTAGAGATTGGGATAATTATATTCAATTCTGCTTGGTGCCCCGCTGAAAGAATTGACCTTTTAGATAAAACGAGTCTCCCGAACAAGAAACCTGAAGGAAGTCCACACAAAGCCGGCAGATGCAGGAGCAGGGAAATTTTAAGTAAGGCAAAGGGGGCGGGGCGGGGAGGCCAGCGAGGAACAGTAGCATCAGCAAGATTGATTTTTTGTCACGGGAAAGTATTTCTGTTTTGTAGCTTGTTTTGTATCCTTGGTACATAAAGGTATAATTTAAAACCATTGATTTTACTAAGCTGTTTTCTCATCAGTAACACGGCTAAAAAGTAGCAGCGTGAAGAATGAGAAACAGGCAAAAAGCACTCTCCAGAGGGTCTCTGGATGGGGGACCGAGGGGAGCAGCGGAGGCGGAGGGGGCCCCCAGGGCCTGACATGGCTCCGGCCAGCAGGCTGTCCTACCTTCCTCGTGCTGAAGGTTTGATGCTAAGGGACGGGTCTGGGCTCTGAGGACAGACCACCTGGGAGGGCAAAGCAGTGGCTCAACTGCTGATGAGCTGTGTGGCCTCAGGCTAGGCACTTACTGGCCCTGTGCCTCAGTTTCCATGTCTGCCAGTTCAGGTAGACCGCGTGGGCTTGCTGTGAAGATTAAACATAAGGAAGCAGCTTGCCCAGTGTGTGGCCAGTACCCATCGGCTGCCTTTATTAGTGCCATTATTCTCCACAGGGACATCTCTGTCTTCTCCCAGGATGATGACGGCAAGGTAACCCATGAACAGGTGAAACCATCAGAAGGATTAAAATTTTTCTCTTCTTGGAGTGAGAAGGAGCAGGACCTGCTAGATACTGGGTGTCACTGGGGCATCCTAGGAAGGCTAAGATAACTGAGCCTCTTCTGGCCCAGCCTGGGACTGGCCAGCCGGGCTACACTCTCAGCTAAAGGGACGCTCCCACCCAGGTAGCCTTCCCAAAAGCAGTGTACAAACTGGGACCAGTGGTACAGGCCTGTAATCCCAGTACTCAGGGAAGCTAGGGGAAGAGGATCACAAATTCAAGCCCAACCTGGGCAACATAGTGACTTAGTAATATTCAGTATCGAAATCAAAAATAAAAATTGGGCTGGGGTGTAGCTCAGTGTGAAGGCCCTGGGTTTCATCCTCAGTATCCTCCAACCTCCCCCCACCCCCCAAAAAAAAGGAAAGAAAGAAAAGAAAATTAAAAAGAAAGAAAAGAAAGAACAGCAAGCACAGGTGCTTGTGTATTCTGTCACAGGGAGCAAGAGGCTTTATTCTCCCACGAGTATGGACTAGCCTTGGAACACACATGGTTTCTGCCACATATGCATCTTTAAGCAAATCCTGAGCTCTGACCACCAATTGGGGGGGGGGGGGTAGGAATTTGACTAGGACTTACTCCTCTTAGATGTTGTGAAACTGCTTATCCACAGCATGGCCACGTGCTCCCCACGAACCTCACATATTTCTAGCTTTGTCCCCAGCAAAGTTCCAGTTGGCCTATCTGTCCTGAAGCACACAGTTGCCAGTGGCCTTTCTGCCACACACAATTCTCTTAGGTGGTCTGTGTGAGTTTCTGATGGCAGCTATAACAAATCACCTTAAACACGGTGACCTAAAATAACAAAAATGTATTCTCCATGGGCCTGGAGAGCACAACCAAGATGTTGTCAAGGCCTCAAACTCTCTAGAATCTCCAAGGGAGAACTTGTCCCTAGGCCTCTTCCTGCCTCTGGGAGCTGCTGACATTTCTTGGCTTTTGGCACCATTGCCCCAGACTCTCGCCATATTTATATTGCTGTCTCCTCTGTGTGCCAAACTTTCTCTGCTTGTCTCTTATAAGGACACTGGTAAGGGTGCTTTAGGACTCTTCCATATAACCTGGGGTAATCTCCTTATCTCAAGATCCTTAACTTAGTCATATTTGCAAACACATCACCACCTCAGGTGTAGTAACACAGGTTCCAGAGACAAAGACCTCCTGTCATGGTTTGGATCTGGAGTGTTCCCAAAAAGCCTCATGTACCTTTGGATATTGTGTGGTGTTGGGAGGTGGGGCCTGGCTGGAAGGGGCAGGTGCTTGACCTGGAAGGACATGTGCTGGTCCGCCCCGCCTCCCAGGCTTGTCACTGTTCGGCCCTGCTGCGAGGCTCCCTGTCTTTGGAGCACTGGCTCTGGCTCTGGCTCTGACTCTGGCTGTGGACTCATCATGTGGTTCCACCATTTTCCAGCCGCCCACCTGTGAAAGGACTGTGACCTTCTGAAACTGTGAGCTAAAATAAATCTTTCCTCCCTAAAGCTGTAGATGTCAGATATTCTGCCCCAACAACAAAAAGGTAACTAAGACGTGTACTATGTCTAGGAGGTGCCATCCAGCACACTGCAGACTCGTGAGTCTACTCTTTCCTTTCTTCTTATCAAGGAGCTACAGCCAAGGAGCATCCACCCTTCTCCTTACCCTACAGGTAAGTTTTCATTGACCACTTGGCCTGGGCTTCTCAGCTCCCTCCCACTCCCCATCCCTGTCTTCCAGGCTCAGCTTCCAGTCTCTTAACCTGCTAGGTTACTCTCAGGTATCACCCCAGTTCTCCCTCACCTTCACAGAACGCCTGTTATTCTTTGAAGTAGCAATGTAGGCTTTTCCTCTGAGGAGACATCTCTTCCCACTTTGTCCACGGAGGATGGATACAACTGTCTTTCCCACGTTCCCAAGATGTGTCTACTTCAGCCATGCTGGTGACCTAGTGAGTCTTCGTGAGAATATACAGTGACTGGGGTAGGCGGGGCCCAGTATGGCTAATAGAAGAGTTCCGTTAGGCCAGCCAGACGAGCACTTCCGGTGTAAACACTCGTCACAGACTCGCTAAGACTCACACCTAGATTTTTGCTAGAACTGTTGCAAAAGGAGGGTAGTGGGTTTTTTGTTTTGTTTTGTTTTGTTTTGTTTTTGTTTTGTTTTCTGACAGACTTGAAGTTGGAAGAACATAAGCACACTGGTGCCAGGCTGTGATCTCCCCGGAGGATCTGTTGGAAAATGGTGCCCACAAGACGAAAGAAGAATCAAAAGATTGAGGAGAATCCAAGATCCAATGACCATATTTTAAACTGCCAGATCCAACCCAGCCCGAAATCATATCTAGCCTGACATTTTAGTTTAACGTACCTTACATCTCCCTTCCTTGCTGAAGTTAGTCTATAGTAGATTTCTGCTACCCCTTGGAGGGTCCTCGCTAGGACATCTGCCTTGCTGCTGAAGGTTATGATAGACCACTGGGGCCTAAGCAGGGGAACCGCTTCATACCTCATGGTGTCTGAAGCCTGCCTGTTTCATGCTTGGTCCAACATTTGGACCCGCTATACAAAAAGAATAAGATCTCAGGCCTTTTTCCGAGAGTGTTCCCTTAGAACTGGGGAGCCAAGGACTCAGGAAAAAGTGAAACCATGGTTCCAACTGGTCTAATTTGTGATCACTCTTCCTGATAGCACTATCGGCCTGTTTGCTGTCACCTCCGGCTCTTCCGCCATCCGTGAGATAACCAGCTCTACTTCTACTCTCCAACACTGTTGGATTTTCCTCTGTATGTGTGAGCGTTAAGTCAACATAGTTACAATCAGCTCGATTCACTGATGTCAATGGAGTTTCAATTCTGATCCCAAGAGGAAAAACTTTGTTCTGGAGGAGCTTAGGGTCCCCTTTCTTTGGGAGCCATTGAATATGGGGATACACTTCTCCTACAAATGTGATATGTTGCTCTCTTTGTCTTAAAGATGGTCAGAATTGCCTAAGAATCTTCTGGGTCACTCAAAGGGGTGAAATTGTGGAAAAATCTCATCCCAGTTCTGACCTCTCTGACCTTGGGCCATCATTTCACCTTCTTTCTGTTTGACTTTTTCTTCCCTTCCTTCCTTCCTTCCTTTTTCCATTCGTCCCTTCCTGCCTTTTTTGTTTATGCTGGGAGTTGAACCTAAGCCTTTACACATGCTAAGTATATCCTCTACTACTGGCCAACAATCCTAGTCTTTGACTTATCCTTTCTTAATCGAGGGACTTGAACTCTGTCATATTTACATTATGTCATCCTCTTCTCACACATTTCTAATTTTATCACTACATCTTTCATGCTGAACCTAAGCATAGGCTCAGAATCTTTCCCAACACCACACTGTGTGATCTCAAAGACTTAAAAGCTCATTACATGACCCTAAGATCTTGGAACCAAGAAATAGACACTGATACTAGATTAGTTTTGGAATCGGTCTTAATTACTTCTCATTGCTGGGACACAACACCCAAAACCCACAATTTAAGGGAGAAAAGATTTATTTTTAGCTCATAGTTTCAGTTCACCCGTGGGTGACTGGCAGGGACAGAAAGGGTCTGGCAAAGCAGCTCATGCGTGGCAAGAAGAAGGATCAGAGTTAGTGGAAATCAGGCACAAGTCTGTCCTCTTAGGCCACACCCTCGGTGGTCTGCTGTACCTTCAGTAAATCACCTATCCCTGCTCATGAAGTCTGTAGATCATCCACAGCATCCAAATACATGAGGCCTCGGGGAACATTTTAAATCTAAACCATAGCGAAATCTTAATTTGGACTTTTTCGTTTTTCATCATTAGCTGTGGTCCCCTTTCCAGGAGGTAAAGCCAGGATGGAGACCTTGCTCCTGTCTCCAGATTCAGAGATGTCAAAAGCACAACGTGCTATCGTGAGGCGGTGACTGTTAGAACAGTAGCAAGAAGCTATTCCCACAGTCCCATGGAAGTTTGGAGGCAAAAAGGCTCCAGCAATTAATTCCATTATGCAGTTAATATAATTAGTCAGGTTTATGTAAAAGGACCATCATTTGCAACTCAAATTTTTCATTGTTTTTTTTCCAAAGGTTCCAGTCCCTTAAACTTGTACATTATCTGTGACTGATATATCATTTATCTAGAGAATACAGTTGTCATTCACTTCATTTAATTAGCTTATGGATTCTAAATTATCTGCCACCATAAAATGTGATTTTATACTGCAGATTGCAAAGGTTTTCAGAAATTTAATATGCCACTTTTAATTGGTGAAAAGTACCCTAAAGGATTCATAATATTTTTTACTGCACTTGCATTTAGGCTCAAGAGAGAAAGATTGAAGATGTTTAGTAAGAAATAGGATTTGGGTCAGCGAGACGGGCGATGATTTATTTGGAAGACGGCAGATAGGGAGGGTTGGAGTCATAAATACAGCCATCAGAGGAGCGTGCGACTGGCAAGTTGAGAGAAGAAGAATCCTCGGCTTTCATGTGCCAGTTAGTCATCCTGATGGGCGAAAAGGCATTTATGGCTTATGGCTCCAAGTTTGCAGCAATGACTAAGAATAGCCTGCGTTACGTCCTGTTCTTCCAACCATGAAGCCATAATCTTCCATATGTCTGGTGACACCACACCTTCTCCAAATACATTCTTGGCCCAATCGATGCCCCTGCTCGGCTGTCTGGCTGGGAGGGCATGTGCTTTGCAAAAGCCAGCCGCCCTTTTGGCCTTTGGGCTACGGCAATGCTACACAGGCTGAGGCCATGGCCACAGTAAGGGGGCTAGGTTGTGGGGAGCTACTTTAAGACTTTCACATGCAGCTCTCTTAATGCGTTGTAAGAGAAAGCTTATAAGATATGACAATGGGCATAAGAAGTCTAAAGTCTTTGAGAGAGAAAGGTTTGGAAGGATGGAAGGAAATGTAGAGGAGGCTGTGAGGTCTCCACTGCCCTCTGAGGCCCTCCCACCCTATCTCAGGACCCAGGTCCTTGTCACCCAGTTACAGCTCCTACCTTCCCAACATTCCCTCTTCTCTGGAGGCATTCAAGATCTCCGCTCAAAGCAAAAGTGAAATCCTTATTGACTTTTTGCATATTCATGGTCACTAATTCCATTATTTGAATTTGATTATGAGACTATGATTATAGTCTGCAAGGTTTCTGGGAGGAAAAGAAACAAGATGTTGATGTTGGGATAGGAATAGGACCCAGGCTTGGGAAGACCAAGCCAGAGTAAGGAGCTGGAAGAAGGGAAGTGTGGAAAATTATAATAACAATAAAATTGTGACTAAGATGTCACGATGCCATAATCATCATCATAATACAGATAGCTACATTTTCCAGAGCACTCACTGTGTGCGGGCACTGTGCTGGGTATACGCGTTCTTCGTTATGTCAGTCCTGCATCCTCTGAGAGTAACAGTAGAATGCACATTTCACAGACAGGTCAGATGGGCTTAGGGATGTGAAGTGATTTACCTGGGATGCCACTTCTGGTGGGATGAGGATTTGCACTTGAGTCTGTCTCCTCTGAAGCTTCTTCGGCTGCCCAGGGTTCTGAATGGCTCTGGAGACACTGTAGTAGGTACCCAGGGGAAGGCTTTCACTTGGGTCAGCCACCTGCTGAGGGTAGCCAGGGCTCTCCATCAAGTCCTGCTCCTTCCTCCCACGCCATGCTGCTCTGAGAGAGGGAAGCAGAGAAGCTAAAGAAAGACACAGCCTGCTGCACGGAAATGTCAGGAAGGGTCGGTCTTCCAGGACAGGTACCTCCAGCTCCTCTGAATTTTCCATCACTGGGAAACCTTTGTTTCCAAATTTTGCAGTGAACCTGCATTCTGTGCTCACTTATTTGAAAACAAAGAATGTGGGTTCACTGCAAAGTTTCTTTCCTCATCTTAAAATATATTTGCCCCTTTTAAAAGTAAAAAGCCAATAAATACATGAAAAGGTGTTCAACATTCTTAGTCATTAGAGAAATGCAAATCAAAACAATGCTAAGATACCATCTAACTCCAGAGAGAATGGCCTATATCAACAACTCAAACAGCAATCAGTGCTGGCAAGGCTGTGGGGAGAAAGGAACTCTCCTGCACTGCTGGTGGGAGTGTAAACTGGTACAACCACTATGGAAAGCAGTATGGAAGTCTCTGAAAAGATTGGAATAAATATCCCCTTTGATCCTGTGATACCTCTTCTGGGAATATTCCCCAAAGAATTAAAAACAACACATAACAGAGATACATGTATACCCATGTTCATAGCAGCACAACTAACAATAGCTAAAATGTGGAAGTCACCAAAATACCCCTCAACAGACCAATGGATGCGTAAATTGTGGTGTTTATCCACAATGGAATACTACGCATCTATAAAGACAGATAGGTTGGAGGCTTTTGTAGGCAAATGGAGGCAACTTGAGACCATCGTGTTTAGTGAAGTGAGTCAGAAAAAGAAAGTGAAATATCAAATGGTTCCTCTGATATGAGAAGCCCAGATCACAATTATCTCACAGAACTTAATGTGGAAAATAATGGGAACTGGGTGGTGGGGTGGGAAGGCGGAGGATCAAAAGGAGAGAGGGGAAGGTCTTGTAACCTTGCCAAGATATATATGTGCACAAAATGCTCAAGATCACTGTAAACCTCAAATTTTGCACTTACACATATCAATAAAATGGGGGGGGGGAGAGTTAAAAAACAAAAAAATAAAAAAGCCAACCTGTTTCCTCATAAGAAATATAGATTAAATAAAAGACAAAAATGATTCATTATACATGCAAAAGAAAGCAATATGAAAACTTGTATGTGTCTGAATGTACATGTGTGTGTACTCATGTATATGTGCTAATCAATTAGACCAGCTTTTGCATTTAACAAGACAAAAAAATAAGGGCATGCAGTGTTTTAAACTTATATAGTGTTTGTGAGGACTGAAAGAAGCAAATTATGCAGGATTGATCAGGGAGGCTGAAAGTAACAGCTCCACAAATACCATCTCCCTTGTTAGCACTGTTATTCAAAGTCTAAGCGTCCTCTAGGGCTGGGAAGTATTCTAGCATAACATCACTTTAGCATCACTTTATTGTTCTCCATTGTGCCAGCATATATTATATCAGTCCCAAATCCTTATATCATATGAAGGATGCTTGATTATAAAACGTATTATATGGAGCTGGAGGAATGGCTCGGTGGTTAAAGCACTTGCCTAGCAAACACTAAGAGCTAAGTACCTGAGTTCGATTCCCCAGTACCACATAAGCTGGTCATAGTGGTGTGCACCTGTAATCCCAGCACTTGGGAGGCTGAGGCAGGAGGATTGCTGTGAGTCTAAGCCCACCCTGGACTCCATAGTCAATTCTGGGCTGCAAAGTGAGACCCTTTCTCAAAAAAAAAAAAACCCAAAAAAACCTTACTATGAAGCTAGAGTTATGCAAAATGATAAATAATAAAGCCACCTGTAATCTCATTGAAAATAACTACCATTAAATTTTAGTACACATAATCTCCAACCTCATTTTATAGATGTTATATGATATATATAATTAAAATATATGTGAGCCTACAAACTCTTATTATATCACCTGCTTTTGAGAAGGTGTGCTGGGGAATAAATTCAGGAAATTGCACCTACTAAACAAATTTTGCTGTTGAACTACATCCTTAGCCCCTATTACCTGCTTTTTCCCTCTTAAAAATACAGTATGAGTATGACCTCAAGCCCTAACAATATTTGCTATTCACATAAAACATTCCAGTGGCTGCAATAGTCCGTAGAAGAACTTAACACAATATACTGAGCCAATTCTCTTTTGCAAACTTTTAGGCTGTTCCTAACTTTTTGCTTTTATGAGTAGTGTTGCAATGACAGGCTCTGTAATCAAATCTTAGGGTACTGCTAGAAATAGAATTTTGGGTCACAGCAATTGCAATTTGTCTTAGTTACTTTTTCATTGCTGGGACACAAGGCCAGATACTCACAACTTAGGGGAGTAGTGTTTTCTTTTAACTCACAGTTTTAGGAGGTCTCAGGTCATTCATTGGCAGTTGGCAGAGGGCTCAGCCAGAGAGAAGCTGTTCAGGACAGGCAGCTGAGAGGAAGGGCAGAGCACGCATATGCCATACCAGGTCATGTCCCAGTGCTCTGCCCCTTCCAGGTCATGCCCTAGTGAATGGCACTTTCCAACTAGGCCCCATCTCTTAGCAGCACAAGAAACCAATGGATTAACCCGTATGATTGAATAACCTTCTAAACTAAAGATTTTAGGGGTACACTCCAGGGCCTTTTCACTGAGCTATATACTCAATCTATGTGTTAGTTTTAATTTTGAGACAAGGTCTCTCTAAGTCACTAAGTTACCCAGGGTGGGCTTGAAGTTGCAATCCTCCTGCCTCAGCCTCCCAGAATCCTGGGAGAATAAGTCCGTGCCACCAGGCCTGGCATGCTATTGCAGATTTCAAAGTCACTCAGTGAGCAGCACCATGTGTCCTGGCGAGGCATTGTACAGCAATGTGAGGCAATGCTAGAAAAACCTGACGGTGGGGCTTCCTGTGTGACCCAGAAACAACCATGGAATCTCAGCCTCGTTGCTATCTTGCCATGGATTATGCACGTGGGGCCCAGTCCTCTTGCTTATCTGAAGAATAATCAGCAGATGCAGACTCACTTTTGCGTGTGCTTTAGTCTAAGGATAATAGAGGCATGCTTGAAAAAAAATGATTAGGATTGGCAATGGAAAGGTAATAGAATCGTCATCCATGAGATTTCCCATTGTTCTCACTGGACTTTAATTCTAGCATCATAAAGCACGTTATAATCGTCTATGGGACTTAACAGATCATTATTGAACACCTGCTTTATACAAAACTAGGAAGAAGACTTTTTTTTTTTAAAGTACTGAGTATTTGTATATTTGTACAGTGGTCATGCTTGACAAAGTACTTTCATGTGCCTTGGAAAAACCCGAGTCAGGCTCAGGAGTCCAGATTTCTAGATCTGCCTCTGCTGTTTAAGTTTGACCCCAGGTCTGTCTCTCTGCTCCTGACCATGAAAACACCGGGCCAAGGACCCACGCCTCTCTGCTGTACTCGTATAAGGAGATATAAATGCTCTGTAGGTTTACAGATTTCAACAAACTACTAGAATGGAAAGTGCCGTTAAAGTGTTTTTTTCAGTTAGGCCGAGACTGAAGAAGACTTTGAGGGTCACAGAGGACAGGGCACACCTTTCTCCTATGTTCTGGGGACCCAGAGGTGATGTCACACCCTTGCATAGAGGGGTGGCAAGCTTGGCCCTCTGCCGCCGCCTACACCTCAGGCTCTGGAGCCAGACTGCACATGTGTGGCTCTGGGTGGATTCCTTAAACCCTTTGGAACCTTGTCATTTTTCTCACCTGCCCCGTGAAACTATGGACACGAGTGTATGAGTGCACAGCATTCAAGATCATGTTAGACACGGAGCTAATAGTGCTGTTATTTTACGGTGCACTTGAAATTTTTCCTCAGGTCAGATTTCAATGAAACTAATATTGGAAAGAAAAATCGTTGACTTCTTGAATTTCTTTATTTTACAGATGAGAAATTTAATGCACGTACACACGTGGTGAACATCTTTGTTGCCACTACTGTAGTGGTCTCTCTAGAGAAGTCCCCAGTGAGCAGGCTCTTCTGACAACTCACCTACTGGTCAGTAGTAGTGGACAGTCATGGGGACTAATTTGCTTGCTATGTGTTGGGCTTGTGAGCTGCCTCAGATGACCTCACTACCCGTGTGTAAAGCAGCAAAACTCTTCCAACCGAGGAGCCAGCACCTCTGTGGCAGAGCTAGGGTTTCCAGAGTCCCAGCACATATTGGACTTTGGGGTCTGGGAATGAGGCACAAACTCCCCAAATCTTAAGTTATTCTTAGAATACTTCAAACATTCTTCATACTCTTTTCTTTAGAAATTCTTTTCGATCTCTAAAAACATCATTGGATAAATAAAAATAGCAGGTTTTATGGTATTTACAGAGAACTTTATAAAGATGCTATAAAAATATTTTGCTCTAGCAAATATTCAAATAGAAGAAATTGCCAGCAAACATTATTGGGTAATATTTAAATAATGTAACATTCAGATCTCCCAGAAAAGGTGGAGCACCACACATAATCAAGAAAATGAGCCACAGGGCTTACTTTGCTCTCAACTTCTTATTTCTCAGAACTCCTCTCATAGAATGTGAGTAAAGTACACTAGGTATATAAGTGTATAATATGTATTTTGTTTGCAAGAATGAATCACCAGTAATGGTACAGAGGGCCCCAAAAACACAACTGTAATTGAGACTGCCTGAGTGGGTTGCGAGGGATTCTCTCCACCACACCCTGGTCCAGGTTCCTGGAAATTTCCTTAATCTTGGACTCTGCATGACAACGTTTCCTGTTCCTGTTTTTTATTGACATTTGTAGATCCCTTCAAGCAAGTAAGGGCTGCGTGTTGCTTGCAAAGCTTTAAGTCTCATAGGAGAATGATGGTCTTAAAAAAATATTACCATCTCAGCTCCTTGAGTGATTCTCTTCAGGAGTTGGAGAAATATAAATGTCTCAGGAAATACTAGAAAGGAAGTCCAACACTCATTCACACACGGGATGCTACCTCCTCAGCCCCACATGACGGAGCAGAGGATGAAAGGAGGCCTATACTGTAGGTACCTTTTCATTGCTGTGACAGAATACCGAGCCGTACAAATTAGGGGTGAAAGTTTATTTTAGTGCACAGTTTCAGAAGGTCTCAGTCTATCATGGACAGCTGGCAACGGCGGAAGCACATGGTGGAGGAGGTGGTAGAGATGGAGATAGCCCCTCAGAGATTTGCAAATGGAAAGCCAAGTCCAAGGATGGAAGGAAGTAACATAAATCCTGTCATGGTTTGGATCTGGAGCGTCCCCCAAAAGCCTCATGTGCCTATGTATACTGCGTGGTGTTGGGAGGTGGGGATGCTTGGTGCTTGACCTGGAGGGGCATATGCTAGTCCTGCCCCCGCTCCCAGTCTTGTCTCTTCTGCTGTGCTGCTGTGAGGGTCTCTGTCTCTGGAGCACTGGCTCCAGCTCTGGCTCTAGCTGTGGCCCACCCATGTGATTCCACCATCTTCCAGTTGCCCACCTGTGAATGGACTGTGATGTTCTAAAACTGTGAGCTAAAATTAATCTTTCCTCCCTAATTGGTGGATGTTGGGTATTGAGTCACAAAAAAGTAACTAGGACATACCCTTCCAGGTCCTGCCCAGCGATCAGACCTTCTGGGTCTAGCCTCAGTGTTCCACCCCTTCTCATTTTGAGCCCATTCCAGGTCGCATACAGGGGAATGTGCCCCACACTATAACCCACAGCAGGCCTCTAATCTACCACATGCCTGTAATCTATAATCTACCACATATCTGTCTTCCTCCACACACCTGTAATCTATCACACATCAACAATCCACCCCTCAAGCTCAGGCTGCCCCCCATCTCCCACCAGCACATGGTTCCATAGATAATCCATAATATCCAAATCCATGAGGCTTTTGGGGGGCATTCCAGGCCCAAACCACAATGGAATGGAAGTGGGGCCAGGGATCTGGTGCTCCCAGAGATCGAATACTTACTGGCCTGCAGCTCTTGGGACTGGTCCTAATACCAGAGGAGGTTGGCGTGTACCAATGCCTCAAAGATTGTTTATGAACATTTTGAAAGTGTACAAATATTTCAGTGCTGGGAGAACATTTATTAATGTTTAACTGATCACTTATTATGTCCCAAAAAATGTTCTAGGTACTATAGCTGCCACAGAGAACAAGACAGATAAGTCCCCAAATCTTATAAAATTTGTAGCCTATTCGAACCAGTCAGAAATGAAAACATAACAAATAAGCAAACATGTGGGAAACTACCAGAAAAATCAAGGCAAGGAAGAAAATGAAAGAGAATAATGTGCAAGAGACAGACACGGAGGGAGTTAGGAAATGAGTCCCCTTGAAGAAGGCAGCCTGAGTCTCTGCTCGCCACCCCCACCCCAATTCCTCCAGCACAGGAATTTCTGCTCAAGTGACCCAGGCCACTCACCTCATTTCTTCCCTCCCCTTCTCTCCCCTCTCCACCCCCAAGTGTCTCCTGGCATTTCCTAATACTTAAATACATCTCAGGGGCCACTTCTGGGGTCTCGCTAAGACAGATTTTAAGATTCTGTCAATTTGTTCAAATAAAAAAAGACTATTATTTCACATCCTTCATTGTGAGTAGAATTGGGCTTCTTTTCCTACGTCGCTGGCCGGTCATTGCTTTTCTCTGCTGTGTGTCTGTTCTTGTGCCTGGCTCACTTATCTGTTGGACTGTTTGTCCTTTCCTTATTGATTTGTAAGAGCTCTTTGTAAATAATAAAAATTAGCCCTTTGTCTATTATGTGATGCTGTTTCCTACACCGCTGCTTGGCTTCTGACTACGTTTCTCTTCCTCTCTCTCTCTCTCTCTCTCTCTCTCTCTCTCTCTCTCCACCTAAAAGTTTACATTTTTAGTATAATCGAAGAGAAGATCAAGTGTGAAGTTACCCTTTCCTCCTGTACCTTCACTGCCTTGGATTTAGTTTTTCCCATAACAGGTGCCAGTCTTCCAGATAGATCATCCCAGCAAAAAGGAACCTTGTCAAAACGTTCTTCTATGTACAGATTACTATATATTCATGTGTATACTTACAAATTATAGATATTTAAATGACATGCACCATGAGATTTCAGCATTAATTGCTCCTCTCTCCTTTTTGGAAATCATCCCCACAGAAACTCTGTGTTTCGTGCGCGTCTTCTTGCTTTGTAAGCCAAGTTTTGCAGGACCAACAGGCTCTCGTGTGGGTAGAAGCCACTTCCGTATTTAACACTCAGTGCAGAGAACCTTCAATTCCTCTGTGCATGACTGCTCAGAGTTAAGCATGGAGAATTAGCAGTGAGCATCTGAAGTTTCATCAATGTCTCCTCTTTAGGGCTTAAGACGTAAGGCTTCCTTACGGCTTAAGATCTGAGGTTTCTGTCTTCTCCCTCTGTTTTTCCTGCACCCTGCCGAATGCCTGGAGCCTGCCTTCTTCTGGCGTAGCCCTGCAGTCGTCGCTTTTGAGCTGAGCTTCAGAGATGGGCGGGACATGGCCTGCCCACACCCAGGCTCTGGACCAAACAAACAACTCCAGGTGGAAAGTTCTGTGCTGGTTCAGGGCATGGAACCTCTGATTGTTTCTCTGCTCCGTGAGCAAGTGCTGCCTTTGGTTAGACACCGGCGGATGGAAGAAAGGGGAGCTCAGCCATCATGTCATCCCATCTGTACATTGTTGGTACAAGTGGGGATCTTAAGAAAAATCTATCCATGTCACCAAATGCCACCGTTGTGGTTTGAACCTGGAATGTTGGAATGTCCCCCAAAAGCCTCATATTTGGAAGGTAAGTCATTCAGGGGTTAATTGATTTCCTGTGCTGTTAAGAAGTGGGGCCTGGTTGGAAGGGACAGATTGTTGGTGCTTGATCTCAAGGGGTGGATCACTGGGGCATGACCTGGAAGAGTATACAATAGCTCTGCCCTTCCTCACTCTTGGTTTCCTGTCTTGCCATGACGCAGTCAGCTTCTCTCCAGCTAGGCCTCTGCCCTTGCCAGTCACCCGTGAATGGACTGTGGCCTCCTGAGACTGTACCCTAAAATAGTCCTTTCCTCCCTTAAGCTGGGTATCATGTCTTAGAGATGAGAAAGTAACTAAGACAGCCACTGAGATATAAAAAGATGGTTTCCCCCGATTCCCTAAGAGACACAAAGCTCATTCCCACCTAGGGCATATCTGACCACTCTCTCTTCTTTCATATTATCTCAGTCTCTGCTCAAATGTCCCTCCTCAGAATGGCAGTCCCTGCCACCTCACCCAGAGGAGCCACTTGTTGCACCCTCCATGAACGGCCAGTTTTCAACTTCGTTCATTTGTAAGGCCCTGACCTCTAGGTAGAAAAGCACTGTTTCTTCACTTGCCTGCTTATGGGCGCCTGCTAGCTGGCTTAGCTGTGCCTACGGTTGAGCTGAGGTGAGAGTCCCGGGTTGTATTCGCCATGATGGCCAGGATCTACCCTGACAGACATTGCCCAGGATGGATAGTGGGAAACTGGATGGCCTCCTACCGAGGGGTGGCCCGAGGCCTCCTCAGCAGTGGTCTCTGTGTCCACGGAACAGAGGCGTCCCACTCTCCAGAGGTTCAGCTGTGCCTTTGTCCCTGGTGTCACTGTGTTTACAACTCCCAAAGGGCCATGTCTAACTCTGTTGTGTCTAAGAGACCATGGGGCTTGCTCTGGAAGCTCTGAGCAAAATACAGAAATAGCAGAAAGAAGGGAGAGAGACTTGGAAAGGGGAATTGAGCCTAAGAAGGCATTATTCAAGAAAGGGGAGCCTCACGATCAGGACCCAGGAGTGCGAACAAGAAAGAGTCAGGTGAACTTGTAGGCCCAGTGCAAGTCCAAGTGGACATGGGACCAAAAAAGGACTTACACAATTTTTTTTTTTTTTTTTTTTAAGACAGGGTCTCACTCTGCAGCCCAGGCTGGCCTTGGATTCACAGCAGTCCTCCTGCCTCAGGCTCAGAGTGCTGGGATTACAGCTGTGCATCACCACGCCCACTTTATGTGGTGCTGGGGAATCGAATTCAGGTACTTAGTACCTGACTTAGCGCTTGTTAGGCAAGCGCTTTAACCACTGAGCCATTCCTCCAGCCCCGACTTACACGATTTAAAGGAAGCTGTGTTATGATTACACTGCACATTTATTTATCTGTATATTTATTTATTTATGTTGTGGGACTGGGCACGGAACCCACGGCCTCACACCTGGTAGGCCGGCGCTCTGCCACCAGTACCCCAGCCCCTAGGATGTACTGTTTTTGGAGAAGGAAATCATCCCTCCGTCTTTTCTCCTGTGCTTCTCTGAGTCTCCCTTTCTCTCACTGTCCCCAGGCCTGTCTGTCTCTCTTACTCTAATTCTGGATCTCTATGGTATGCTCCCGGCGTGTGCAGAATGCCTGCCCCCCTCGCCTCCCGAGACCCAGTTAAGACCAAGGTGTACACGGGTGGACGTGCACACAAGCTCATCGGCAGCCTTCTGAGTAGATTTCATAAAGGAAAAAAAAAAAGCTTCCTGAAACAAAATCAAACGAAAGGCAACCCATAAACTGGGCACAAACAAAGGGCTCTCAGGGCTTGAAAAGGTTAGAGAAGACCGCGGGGGGCCGCGCGCCAGTGGATCGCGCTCCAAGCTGGGGTTTTAATTTAGTTTTCCTGTTTATCCTGTAAGAAGTTCCTCGCCGCTCAGCTGCTAATGCATTTCCAACTGAAATTTTGTAAATTATATCGGGAAACATTCTCAGCGAGCATAGATCAGGCGAGCTCTCAGAACGGCTTCCCGCTGCTGCGCCTGGCCGCGCAGGACGCTTCCGGAGCTGCGTGTGCACGTGCTGTCTTCGAGACCTCGGTCCTCTACTTCGCGGGCCCCGGGCCTGGGATTCTAGTGCCTGGCTGCGAACAGATGGGTACTCCATGGAGAGCAGGGCCTTGGCACGCGCCAGATGCCACCTGGACGGGGTATCCCCTAACCCCTTCTCTTCCGTCGTCCCTAAAGTCACTTCCCTCAAGATGCCACAGCAAATGCAGCCGTGGAGTTCTCAAAGTCGACCTGGCTTGGTGTTTAACAAGGCACATCGGTCACAACAGTACGCTCCGGGGGCAGCACGTCCGACACAGGCAACAACCTGTCTCCTGGCTTCCCGTCGTCGCTCCTGCTCTCACTCTCAGCGGACGCCTCCCTCCCACCTGGCAAATGCCAAACCTTCTCCCTGGTTTCTGTCTCTGACTCTGTCCCGCTTTCCCTGCTCCTGTCTTACGTTATCACCCTCAGAAAAAAATTCAGCCCTCTTCCTGGGATCTGCCAGGTCCTCTGTGCTTGTTTTCTAGCTGAATTTTTGTAACATCATTTTATTTTTAGAAATGGCATTTGGCTATGTTGCCCAGGCTGCTCCTGAACTCTGGGGCACCAGCGACCCTCCTGCCTCAGCCTTCCAGGTAGCTGGGACTGCAGGCTGTGTGCTCCTGCCTTATTCGGAAATCCGTAAATATGCCAAGCTCCTTCTAGCTCTCTAGCTACTGCTCGTGTTTCTCACCCATCTGCCTAGAACCTGCTTTCCTTCCGCAGTGTCGGAACCTCAATTTACTCAACTTTCTGCTCAAGTGCCACCTCAAAGACCCTCGCTCCCCATCTGACACGGAGAGTAATCCAACCGTTTATTGTTATCTCTCCTCATATGGCCTTTCTTTCTGCTTTTAGTAATAGAACTCCCAGGTTTTATACGGACAGCGAGCCACCTGGCTAGAGACTACATTTCCCAGCTTCCTCTGCAGCTAGACATGACCATGTGACTAAGAAAAGCCAATGGGATGTAAACAGAAGTTGCTTAGGAAACTCTCAGGTCAGATTCTTGGAGGACACCACCTGCCATACACTTCCCCCGCCTTTATTTAGCTTTGACCATGGGGGAGATAAAACACCGGGGCCTGGCAGAGCTAGTGGGCAAGGGCCTGGGCTGTGCTCTTCGGCTTGCAGAGTCTCTCACCCCCATAATGCCTACCTATTTGGACTTTGAATGAGAGAGTAATAAGCTTGCTCATTTGGGGAGGGGTCTTCTGTTTTGTTTTGACACAGAGACTCTCTGTAGTCCAAGCTGGTCCTGAACTCACTGTGCAGTCCAGATGGTCTCAAATTCATAGCAAATCTCCTATCTCAGACTCCCGAAGTGCTGGGATGACTGGTGTGTGCCACCATGCCCGGTTTACGCGGTGCTGGGGAATTGAACTCAGGGTCCTGAGCTTCTTACACAAGCAGTCTAACCACTGTGCAATTCCTCCAGCCCCAGTAGCCCTGGTTTTTAAAAACCATGGTTAGTTTCGGTGAGTGCACCTGAAACACCCTATGAACTGAGGACACCAGTGATCCATTGGCCCCCAAGCAGGGGTGGGGTGCCCAGCACTTTGCCCAGTGACTGGTATGTAGTACACACCCAATACATGCTTGGTGGCTGATACTGCGGAGTGGTGGAGGGAATAAAAAGAATTTTTTGTGGGCTCAGGAATGCAGCGTGTGAGGTAGGAATCTATAGGCAGTGCTCCTGTCCTCTGTGAAACCAGCTGTCGCAGCTTGAACACCTACAGTCAGCACAGGGGACCCCTGGGGTGGGGGCCGGGGGGGGGGGGGGGGGGGGGGGGGGGGGGGGGGGGGGGGGGGGGGGGGGGGGGGGTACTGCCCTGGGAACTTCTTCCTCAGCACCCCTGCAGCATCTTGGCCATCTGTCTCCAACAGGAAATTGTGAAGAATGGGAGGTGTGGGACCCCTGGGGAGGACAGCAGTGCCCCTCATGACAAAGGCCTTCACTGCTTGCTGAGACTCAGACATGTCCCCTGTTACGCCAGAGCTCTGCATGCCACTGACACTGCTTCTGTGATCCCTAGGGGGAGCTTTCTTCCAGCTGAGCCCCACCCCACGGGCTTGGCCTGCACTCCAAGAGTAATGATGGCTGGTCTAGAGACCCCTGCCAGCAATAGAATAGCCAGGCCTCATTCGCCAGGATAAGGTGGGGGCCTGGAGGACTGCAGGGCCATCCCCTCTTCTGCTTACCTTCCCAGAAAGCAAAGAAAGCGGCAATGAGGTGACAGGATAGGGGATTCCTCACTCCCACCCCCACCTTGCTGCCAAAAGCAACTAAGCCAGTAAAGTGGAAGAGGACCTACACTCTCAGGGCAAATCCCAGCCTTCCAAGGGAGTGAATCCAGGACCCATGGCAGCCACAGCTGATCAGTGGATAGGCAGCACTGGCTGCATTGGGTAGAAAGAAGGGGTTTCATTTATGAGTAACAAGAAAGGTTTTGATTTTCTTTTGCTTCTTATTATAAATTCTACCTGTTTGCTTATCTAGTGATTGAGGAAGCTCAGCCACTCAGAGAACAGCCAAGAGACTTTTAAGAAGGTTCACCCAGTCATTTATCAAGCACATTTTGCATACCTATTGTATACCCTGCACTTGACCTCTGAAAGGCAAGAAAAAGAGGAAGAGAACCAGGGTTCAGGTTTGTTTGTCTGATTGTTTTGTTTCTCATACAATGTGTGTGCTGGGACAGAACTCAGGGCCTTGTGCATGTGACGCAAGCACTGTCCCGCGGAGATAAGCTCCCCACCTTGACAACATCAGCCTGTTGAGTACACACCCAGCTCCACATCTTGAGCAGCTTTGCATGAATTTTTAAAAACGTCACCCTTAGAGATCTTTTTTGTGGTATTCTTGTAGATTATAAGGCTGAGGCCCAGAGAGGTTGAGCAACTTGCCCAAGGGCACATGGCAAGGGAGAGAAGGGCCCAGAGTGGCTCGGGGCTAGCTGGCTCCAAAGAGCGTCCTTTCTCTTAGAATTTGTTGTAAGTCACTTGTTTAATGGAAATAATTATGGGGCATCTAATTAAACAGATCTTATTGAATAACACATCATATAAACAAGTACACACATCACAGGGGGCAATGTGATCGATCCCCACAAAATGATCGCACTTTTGTAACCAGCTCAAGTCCAAGAAACAGATCACAAGGGGCCCTTGAAGCTGCCTTTTCTCTTACTCACTCCAGCTCTGCAGGAGACCCCTGTTCTGCTTCTCACAGTGGGGATTGGCCATGACCTTGGTATCGGTGGAGTTGCGGTGGGTACGCCTTCCGCGTCTGGCCTCTTCCCTCTGTTGGAAGCGACTGAGTTTCCCCAGGGGCTGTGCCTGACTGTGGTCCCCTGATTCCCCTGTGTGGCTGTGTAGCATGTCATTGTGCGAACCCACCACAGTTCCTTGCCTGTCTGCTGTGAAGCATTAGGGCACTTTCCAGATTGGCACTACTGCAAAACGATTGTCCTTCAGTCCTGAATACTCCAGTACACGGCACTAGGTGGACAGAGGCACATTCCTGTGGGTGTGCACCAAGGAACCAAGCGCGCCTTGCAGGCCATGTCTTCCTGCCTTCCTGAGTTTCCATGGTGGCTCTATGAGCTGCTAAAATCATTAGCTTAATTTTATAAGTGAGCAACTTGATGCCTAAGGAACTTCTGTGACATTCCCAAGGTTTCTCAAACTGGGGGAATAAAAGAAAAAGGAAACAGGCCAGCTATAACCCAGGTGTTGGACACCAAGGCCTGCACCGTTAACCACTACACAGTACTTCAAAATGCTGAGCCTTAGTGCTGATAAAACCTCCAAGCTGATAACACTCCATACATACTCAACAAACCCAGTTTCCAGTTTGAGAGAGGAGACAGAGCAGAGCAGTGGCCAGACGCGCACTGCTGGATCTGGTCTCCACTGGGCTTGAATCCCAGCTTCAGCATCTACTGATAGAGTCACTGGACTCCTTGGTTTCACCCTTCTGTGCCTCCGTTTCTCACCTGTAAATTAGCAGTTGTTATGAGGGATCCAAGGAGTGAATGCCTGTAAGACCCGTAGAGCACACCCAACTTGGGTGAATGTGCCACAAGTAGTAGCTGTTATTGATACTATGGAGAGGGTTAGAAAACAATGAGACCATGACCAAGTAATCGTGTGGTTATTGAGGGAAACAGAATGGCCCTGAAAGTGAGTTGAACACTGTCTGCTGTGCACCAAACTGCTGCCCTGGAGGAGGGGGGAGCACTGTGGTCTCCAAGTCCCCCGTCCCCCTTTACAGAGGGGAAGCTGGCACAAAGAGAGGGAAAAGTCTATTTCAAAATAGCCAGTCAGTTAATGGCAAGGCTGGGACTCATTGGCCACCGTCTGGGCTCCTTAATGACAGCCCAGGATAGTCTAAGATGAGGGACTCTTCCTTGCCCCCTTTCGAAAGCTTTTGAGTCCACAGCAGAACTTTCCAGCTTTCACACCTCTATCCAATTCCCAGCACTGGTCTTGGGTTTTTCCTAATCTTTCTGTCTAGCACAGCCTTCCAGGTAGGATGACCAACTGGACCTGGTTTCCCTTGCACTTTTCAAGGTTTGGCACTATAATTCTCACGTCTACCCTGGGAAAACCCGGGCAGTGGGTCCTTTACTCTCTGTGGTCTTCTTCTTGTACTGTTTTCCCCCAGTTAATCATCCCAGGAGCCTGTGTAGTTACTGCTGGGGAGGAATCCAGGCAGTCAAGATTCAGCTAAAGCAGTTATTCCCCCTAAGGAGACAGGGGCTACTTCTTATTAGAGATGAGTGAATAGGAAATGTAAACAATTTCCAGAAACTCGGAGATGGGTGTATACGTTTTATTGACGTGGCCCTCCGTCATGCAGTGCTAGTTCATGCGTGCTACCTCAACTGATGCTATCAAATCGAATCGATGTGGATGTTTTCAGGTATTGAAACTACGCACGCACCCGTGCGTGTGCACTCACGCACACACACACACACGCACACGAGTTTAACTCACCCACTCCAAGCTACACAAAATAGATATGCAGTAAATATTTAAGAACTTGTCAGATGACCAAAAATATGTGTATCTTCCATGCCCAGGACTGTGTCAGGATCCCTGGAAGAGCAGCAGAACTTGAACCAGATGGTTTGGGCTTGACTCTGAAGTCTTCTGATCTCAAAAGAGCTCGCACCCAGATACCGGCACCAGCCAGCAGGAAATTGACATACGGAAAAGAGGGACCAGACCACTGGAAGTAGGGTTCTCTGGCCGATCTAGAGACAGCAAGAAGCCTCTTCTCATTTTCGGTTTTTTCACCTAATAGCAAACTTAAATTTTCCTTGGTGGGAGGGGCAAGTTTTCCGAAACACTGGAAGCTAATCATAAAAATCAAGCCAGGCAAAAATACCGCGTGCGCCAAATGCAGCAGAGCTGAGGGCTGCCGGAGAGCTTGCAGGCCTCCAAGCTTGCAGGCTCTGATTTACAAGTAAAACACCGCACCACCACGAAGCCTCCCGAAGCCTCAAATGAGGAAGCTACTGCCGGCTTTCTCTCCAAAGTGCTGCGAGGCGCTAGCGTGAAAGCACAAGTAAGGCACGAGCTCTCCAAGCCACGCAGCGTACCGGTTTCCTTCCTGGCCTCTGGCGGAAGCCACATCCTTCATTGATGCTAGTCTAAAATAGTTTTCTAAATATGCCTCAAAGTTGGAGTGCTTCTCTGGCAAGGTCAGCTCAAAGCAGAAATCGTTTTTTTCCCTCTTTTTCTCCATTTCAGTAAGAACTTGGGGCTGACCATTTCAGGTAGTAAATTTATTAATAGCTTTGAGAAGAGTCATTTTGCTAAAGTTGAAGTTTCTCTAATTTAATTAAAGCAGATCTGTCCAGTAGATGGAATGAAAGAAAGTATAACTGAGTCCAGAGTCCTGGGATATAGTATGGGTGTAGATAGATATTCGCAGACTGTTTTTGTTAGTCATTCCTCTGACAAAATACCTGACATCCACAATTTAAGGGAGGAACAATTTCTTTGTGCCAGTACCGAATTGTTTTTACGACTATTGCTTTATTGTAGAGCCTGATGTCTGGTATTGTAATGCCTCCTGCCTTGGTCTGCCTCAGGATTGCTTTGGCGAGGAAAGATTTATTTAGCACGTAGTTTCAGAAGATCTCACACAATCTGTTCACGGGCGGCTCTACAGTGGAAGCTCAGGGCAGAGGCTGGTGAGCTACTCTCAGCATCGCAGACAAACCTAACTCAGGCAGGAGCAAGTCAACGCCTGCAGACTCAGGCAAGGCTAGAGCTTTCCCAGGAAGAAGCTGCAACAATGTTTCTTCTGCCTTCCTTTATTTAGTTCTATCAGGAAGTTCTTACTGCCCACACCTGCAGTAGGTGCCCCTCCCTTGCTTCCTGGCCCACAAGTCTGTAACAAAACCTGCAAGCTCTGCTCTGAGCACCTTCAATATTAACAAGTTAGCACAATCCACCCAGGTCAAACCCCAAGCACTTCCAGCCAGGCCCCACCTCCCAACAGCACACAATTCCATAGTTATCCCAAACATATGAGGCTTTTAGGGGATGCTGTGGATCCGAACCGTAGCACAGACTTATCAGTCAGGAAAGTGAACCCACCAGGACATCTGTGTGTTGTAGGAGTGTGACCTTATGTGTGGGCAGCTGGCCAAGAAATCTCTGGCATTCTCTTCTCCAGTTGGATGCTGGGATCTGAAGCCATAGTGTGTGTGTTTTGGGGGGTGGGGGGGAGATGTGGGTGAGAAGCCAAGAGAGCAGAACTGGAACCTGCGTCACATCCTGTTGTCTCTGATCTCGGTGGTGGTATGTGGCTATGGGAGCGATGGACCCTCAATGGAGTCTAAGGTGTCACAGAAATATCTGGAGGAGGATACGGCCTGCAGCTGCCATTTCGCACCAACAGGCTGGGTCAGCCAAGACGTGCAGACCTCTGAGAGTCACAAAGTAGCTGCTGCCTTTTCTTCCACCCTCTGCTTCAGTGCAAAAATCCTCCACTCTGGCCTATATTCCAATAATCCAAAACAGAGAGGAGTTGAATCCGGAAATATCCATTCAGCCTGGCTAAATTAACACAGCAAATGAGGTGGGATTTAATTTTGTTGAGTAAGAAAGGAGTTTTTAATCTCAGCGACAAGCCTGAAAATGTAGCAGCTGATGCCGGATACCTGGCTGTTCTAATGACAGGAGAGTTGGACCTAGTCCCTAGGGGCAGAAGGAGGTAGGTCTTCAGACATGGTGAGACAAACATTAAAGCAGAATGGAGGTAGGCACAGCCCTCTGGTAAAACAGAGCCTCTGGGGAGGGAGAAAGGCCAGTTCCCACGCTAGGGGTTTGTAATCCCAGAAGAGCCCTGAGACAGGGCCAAGAGCTGGTGTACTTTATAAATCTGAGAACTCCTCAGAGGTCACACTTAGAAATTTAAAGCTAGCTGGGCCGGGGCCTACAGTCCCAGCATTCTGAGAGGCAGAGGCAGGAGGATTCCAAGTTTGAGGCCAGCTTGTGCAACTTAGCAATTTGGTGAGACCCTATCACAAAAAAAAAAAAAAAAAAAAGAAGTCTGGGGATGCAGCTCAGTGTCAAGGCCTATACCACGCACGCATGCACACACACACACACATGCACACACTCACACACACACACACACACGCACACATGCCTGACAAAGGAGGACAGGGAGAACTCTTCTGAAAGACTTGAAACAAGAGGGTCACTAGGCTGAGTGCTGATGTTATCTGACGTTTGATCCCCATACCATCTCAAGAAGTTTGCAGTAGAGCTAGGGAGAAAAAGCAACTCATGGTCAATAGACAATAGCCTAGTTCAGAGATAAGGATCAGTCGTTAAAAACTTAAATAAACACAACAAAGTAGCCTTTGTGTAGCATTTTATAGCAGCCTCCCCCTTTTCAGGAATTACCCATAGATCACCTCACCCCTCTTCAACCTCCAACAGCTCCCTGAGCAACTCAGGTCAGGCTTCTGACTGAAGGGCAGTCACCCATTGGCTGAACACATCAGGCCCCTTTCTCTAGGCCCTTGTGTTAGGAGACCCTAAAAGCCAAGAGGAAACTGAGCTGTTAGCTGTGGCCTGAAGCAGAAATGTTGGTAACTAGAAAGGGTAGGCAGATTGTTACCACAAGGGGCCGCCTTGGGCTTTGCTGTGGCTGATGCGTGGTAGAGAAGAGGGCCAAGAAGCGTAGAGGAAGCCCTCTCCCAGCCTGCCCACCCACAGCAGATACACCAGCTTCAGGACTTGGAGTTCTGACTTACTTCTTACTTACAGGAGCCTCCAGAACTCTGTATCTTCACAATAATCTCCACTTACCACATTCTCTTTTCTTTAGCAAAATGAGAATTTCTGAATCTTGGGCAGTAGCTCATTAATGTATCAAGGCCTCACTTGTACCTCTCTAAGTTTTCCCTTGATTCTCACAGCTCCCTGGTCTGTGAGACACTGACCTATAGGAAAAGTTGGGTAGAAGAGCTTATGGCTGGCCTCTGTAGGGATAGCCAGAACTCAACACAGGCCTTAGGACGTTTCATCATTGCTTTTTTTTTTTTACTCCCTCACCCTTTCCCTCCAAACTCCGAGGTCTAAAACGTGTGAAGACTCTAGGCAGGCAGAATGAGTCCCTGTCTCTCCTTCCAGGGCTGATTAAGGGACTCCAGAGGAGGCCAGAAGGAGGCCGAGGCTGGAAGGCTCGTGGAGGAAGGTCCTAAGGAGCTGGAACCTCTCTGGCTTCTGCTTCTGAGGGTGCGTGAGAGAATTCACCCTGTTTGCTTTCTTTGCTGCACTTACACCAATGTGTCATGGTGGTTTAATGCTTTGTTTGGAATGGTTTGTATTTGAGCATTTGGCGCCTGTATGAATGACCTTGCTCTATTCCATGACACAGCCCTGGCAGAGCACAGAGCCTGGCACAGTGAATTCTTTGGAAAGTAGGTGCTTTACTAACCTCTCCAAGCCCTTCCTGGCATGTGCTAGGCTCCCGTCTGCCTGCCTGCACTTGCTCCCACTTCACGCGAGCACCCCCAAAGAAAGGACCATGGGCAGAAAAATCTAGCCGCTTTCCAGGGAGTGGGTTCTCAGTCGTGGGGCTACCTGGGATCAGGCTCTGGGGCTGTGCTGAACCCTCGCTGCTGGAAATGCTGAGTGAGATGGAAAAGCATCCCGAACAGAGAGGAAGGAGCTAAATGAGCCTTGGGGATGCATCAAGCGCCCTTCGGGGGCAACTAAGAAAGCGCAACAGCCAAGTGAAAGAGCCCACAGTCTGCGTAAAAATGCCACGGACGGCGAAACCAGCCTCCGACTGGCGGGAGGCCTACAGGGCCCAGGTGAATGGGGCCGTGACTCTGGGAAGGCAGCCCGTAATGCCTGCAAGGCCACGGTGTAAATCACTCACACAGCTGGCCTACTGCAGGAGACATTACTCTCTAAGGAAAATCGCTTATTGACCCATTGGTTCATCTATTTTGGGGTGTTGTTTTTGGACTAATTGCAGTCATACAACTTGCAAGAGCATCACTTGGATACGTTTCTGGGCACAGTGCAAACCAGAGCCTCTCTGTGGCCCTTTTTCTCCTGAGGATTGCCCGGCCGGGTCACCGCAAACTCAGGGGAACATTTTCTGAGATTTCCTTCTCCTGTCTCAGTGGGCCGTTGTGAACCTAGGGTAATATTTTTCCTTGCAGGTGAATATATTCATTTTTGGGGGGTGGTTGTTAGGCCACACAAAGTCCTAGGAAGTGGCCTATTGTTCGGGGTTGGAAGGCAAAGGCACATAAGTAACGACATTCTTATTAGAGGTTTGATGAATGAAACGCAATAATGAACTTGCTTTTGTACTTGCCTATGGGGCCCACAATTGTTAATCTATAACTTGCAGTATGGATTCAAACTTATTCATCATTTTAAAGCAAAATTCTATTTAATGAGTGAAATGGAAAATGAGGCCTTGATGAAATGACATGTCAATCTGGCCCCATTTTCTTCCCCGGTGGGTGCCAAGTAGCAGACTCTGGAGTTTCCTCCCAGCGGGGTTTGAGGGAGCAGAGGTGGGCGGGGCTGGGAGGGCAGGCTGCACGCACAGTGAGGGTGTCTCCCGTCCCTTTCCCAGGTGGAGACAGGCCCCATGGCCCCAGCCGTGCCCTTTGGTTTTGCCAAGTTGACTCTGGCACCTGCTTTGTGGGCAAACAGGACCTGCTTCGTTTCCCATTTTCCATAGTGGTTTGCTCCCAGATCCAGACAGTTGCGTGGGAGAGAGTTCAGTCTACCTACCCAGAGTTCATCACGAAGATTCTAATTTTTTATACCTGGAAAGAAGAGTTTAGGATCTTAGAAATAGTTCTGTAGCCAGTCTCTCCTCTAACCTCTCAGCATTGGCAGGAGGTAAAGAAGACTGAACTTATTATCCCTTTTGGAGTACTGAACAAATCCAGGAGCCGAGAGGCAAAGGCCCTGGGTGACAAGTGCATACCCCATGCCTGCCAAAATTGTAATCCTTACAAACGACCCAGTCTTAAGGAATTCTGTTGTAGCAACACAAAATGGACTAAGGAGGTCCATGAAGGAAAGGGATGGGTCTGTCTTGTTCACTGTGTTTCTCCAGAGCCTAGAGGAGGGCCTACACAAAGGGGGTACTCAGTAAGTATGTGACAACTAGAGGAGGGACAAAGGAATAGTCACCCGCCTAGAAGCTGGGGGTTTCCCTTTCCTGGAAATGCTTTTTGGACTCTTGAGCCTTGACGACTCTTTCCTGTTTGGAGAGTCAGGTCAGCATCAGCAGCCACAGCCTGTCCTAGAAAGAGGAGATTCTGCTTGGCCACGCCCCTTTCATACTTCCGTTACATCCTTTTCGCTGACTCTTCCAAATAAAGCCAGCAAAGCATTAGTCTTCCTTTAGAATCAAGCCAATCAATTCAATTATTCTGTACACATTGGAGTGGCACCTCTGTGGCAGGCCTTATAGTAGGTCACAGTGAACAGGCTAGGAAATCCTCGCCTGTTCCGGGCATCCACCAGGCAGAGGACAGAGCTAAGGCTGCCAATGAGCCTGCTCCTTTTTCCCAAAGTCCCAGACATTCACTGTTACACAACAATCTACTTCAATTTAATTTAATTTTTTTGGTATTGGGCATTGGACTCACGGCCTTTGCATTGAGCTATAACTCCAGTCTTTATTTTATTATCTTTTAAATTTTCAGATAGGGTCTACCTCAGTCACTAAGTGGCTGGACTAGACTAATGGGCTAGACTCCAACTAGCGATCCTCTTGCCTCAGCCTCTCAGAATGCTGGGCTTCCAATTGTGCACCATCCTGCCCAACTCTGTCTTAGATTCTGTGGGATAAAACAACAATGAGCATTTGACTGGACTCAGTTTTCTGGATCTTGCTTGGGTATCTCGCACAATTACAACTAGTTAGTGAGTAACCTGGAAGCCTCATTATCCTCACACCTCATGGTCCAAGCTGGCTGTTAAATGACTCTCTGGAGTCCAGGCTTCCTCACCGCGTGGCATGTGGGTGCCAAGAGGAAGAATCCTGAGAGAAAAGCCAAGTGAGAGCTGTGTTATCTTCTCGGACCTAAGAAGTCCCTTGGAGTCACCATGCAGTACCGTGTTGGTGGAGGGAACCACAAAGACCCAGTCACCACAAAGGCAGTGGTCAGAGATTCACCTCTTGATGACGAGCAGCGAGACTTTATCGTAAGATGAGTCTGCAAGATAGTAGAGATTGTGTAGCTATGGAAGACAAGTGGGTCTGCCACAGTCAGAGTCCTGGGGGAGAGAGGGAACCTTGGTTCCTTTCCTTCCTCCCCGTCTCCCGTCTATCCAAGCACATGTCACGGCCAGGCTGCAGGAGGGGCAAGGCTCTCGTTCACCCTGTTTTCTGAGACAGTGACCAGGTTAGCGTAGCTGCCAGGTCAGCTCACCAGGTGGATGCTGTACGGACCTGACTTCTCTGCTGGCAAATCAGAGTAAGAGCAATATAAGCCCCACCTTCCCGAAGTAACTATTGTAATGACCCCGGGGTGACAGAAGGGACAGAAGATTTAGTCCAAGGAGCCAGGATTTGATCTCTGCTTCTCCCCTTCGTAGTTTTGTGTCCTCAAGACAAAAGCAACCATAATCTAGGGCCAGATCCTAGCTGAAGTGTTTCACGATCGTTTTCCTCCTTCGACCTCACAGTAACAGAGAACCCACTATGCCCTTTTTGTAGACCAAGAAGCTGAGACTTAAAGAGGCTGAAACGCTCCCCTCAGGTCACATGGCTAACAGGAAGGGCTGAGGGTTGAGCCTGCCTGTTTTGAAGTCTAAGCTGTGTTATGCCACATCCCTAAAGATTTGACCCATGTGGACCTGATTTCCTCACCTGGGACTGATAGGATTAGTGGCGCCATCTGAAAAAGGTGTCACATGAGAGTCACATGGGGCAATGTCATCTAGTTCCATGCTAGATGTGGGGCAGGTTGAGACTCCTTACCCAGTAAAACCAATTTCCTCACCATCTGCAGAGCAAGGAATCTCCAGATGTTTGCCAGCTCTTTGGCAGCTACTCTCTTCCCCTTTCCTGCTGTGCCCCTGTGGTCACTGTCCTATCTGTCGTCTGGGGCTCCCAAGCCAACAGAGCTTGCAGGCTGGAGAAACAGCCTCAGAAGGTGACAGTTTCAAAGGAGAAACACCACATTAGAGAGGTGTGTCAAGTCCCTAACAGCAAGTTCTCAGACTCATGTTACTTTCTGTTTTCTTGATTTTTCTTTCTTTGCCAAAACTGATGGGGGAAAATAAAATTAAGCAGAACCTTTATAAGTGTGTGGAGGGAGCATGGTTGGCAACCTGGTGAACCTAGAGGCTTTGCTGGCATCCTTGATAGAGGTAAGGCTGATGACGTCACAGTAACATGGCTCCTGTGGCTGCAACACTGCCCTCTCCCCACCAAACTCCATTCTGTGCTCAGCGCCATCTGATGGCTTCTCGTCCCTTCACCGCAAGTCCTTGCCTTCCTCCATATCCCGGCAGGGATTTGTCCACCTCTGCGGACTGCTCATCTTCCCATCCCCGCCTTTCCAGGCTGCTTGCACACACTACCCCTTCTCCCTGCCTGGCCAGCCCTTCCGCCCGCCTCCTGCCAGGCTTTTCCACTGGAGTTGCTCTCTGGCCCTCCCTGCCCTGCGGCCATCTTTTCCATGGTCCTCTCTGCTTTTACGTATTCCTTGCTCTGAGAATCTTCCCTGACAGCTGTCTAAAGTAGTCACCCCTCCTCCAGCCTTTTCTGACTCTTCACAGACCTTTGTTTTCCATCACGGCCCATGTTTTATCCTATTATTTTATAATGCTTATATTAACTGGGTAAGTTATCAAGAAAAGAAGTTAACTTTCCTCATGGTTCTGGAGGCGACGAAAGTGCCAGCATTTGCTCTGTTCCCAGAGAGGTCCTCCCTCATACAGCTTCAACTCATGGCAGAAAATTGCAGAATAATCATGCGCGTGCAGAAGAGAGAAGCGGACAAAAATGTAGCTTTGCTCTCTAACGCCTGCTCTGGAGAGAAATGCACGAGTCTCAGGAGAAAGATACTAATGCTTAATAAAGGCCCCACTTCCCAACACTGATACTTTGAAAACCCACTAGCATAGCAAACTATGATACTATTCACAAAGCACCAATGATAAAATATTCATACAATAAAATATTATTCAGCCTTCAAAGGAGCGACATTCTAATACACACTGTAGCATGGATCAGCTTTGAGGAAATCATGCTAACTGAAATAAGCCAGTCAGGGGATGAGAAGTATTATCTGATTTCATGTACATGAAGTATGTAAGGTGGTGACAATCATAGATATAGAAAGCCTGATTGTGCTTGGCGGGGGCCGAGGAAGAGGAAACTGACATTGCTCCGTGAGAACAGAGCTTCGGTTTTGCAAGATGAGAAAAGTTCCAAGAGAGTTAGCAATGGTGGTTGTGCTGCACTGTGAAAGTCCCTAATGATTCTAGGGTGTACACTGACTAATGGCTCCAAGGATAAATTCTATGTTACTTGCATTTTACCACAATGAAAATATGAAAATAAATAAAAATAACACAGACTAGGGGAATGCTTTAGTATCTGTGATGCGTTCAACACACATGACAGTCTCACTACTCTTTACCTGTAAGGTGAGTTCTACAGTAGGGATCCCCAAGCCCCAGATGAGACCAGTACCCATCTGTGGCCTTGGGACAGACCGCTGGGACAAAGGAGCTGGGAGCAGGAGGTGAGCAGTGAGTGAATCTCCACCTCCTGTCAGAACACTCCTGTTAGGCTCTAATGCTCCTGCTGATTGGCAGGAGGCGGAGCTCCGTGCCCCACTCCCCTCCTCCTGTTGCTGGCTGTTTCAAAGCTATCCTCCCACAACCTACCACAGAACAAGTACACACACACACACACACACACACACACACACACACACACACACACTCCCACCCACCCTAGTCCTTGGGACACTGACCTTCAAGTAAACAGGTCCTTGTCAAAAAGTTGGGGACCACTATTCTAGGGGGGTTATTGGCTTCCAGACTGTCTGCACAACAACCTGCTTGTCTGCTCAGGGGCAGTGGATGCCTATGGAAACAATACAACCAGGCATTTGGGCAATTCAGCACTTAGAGATACCAGAATCATAGCACCCTTTATTCTATTGGCCAGGTAAGTCCAGATCCTCATGGCTTATTGGATGTTGTATTTCAAAGCCGGTCTCAGCAACATGAGACTCAGGGGTGCGGGAGAAAGGATTTGTCTGGCTGCAGGGAACTTGAACATAGCCCACTCTATCTGTCCTTTGCAGCCACTGCAGTGCCACTCTGTAATCCCCAAGGTCCAAGTTGAGATCATATTTTTAATCCTGTGTCTGCCCAGGAGGGAAGGTGGCCACCAGCTTAAGGGAGCTCAGAAGTTCTCTGACTTTAAAAAATGTTGTTCTTACTTGCCTCAGAAGGGTGCTGCCACCTCCACACAGGTAGGGAGATGCTGAGGCTCAGGGAGAGTCTCTGGGTTTAGTATCTTCCTTCTTCCTTCTCAGGCACAGCTTAAGATAAAGAGTCAGGAGTCCTGGGACCCACTCTAGTTCTGCCACCAGGAGTCCAAGACACCTTCAAAGATCCACCTACTGGTCCTGCACCCCTGGCTAGTGCACTTTCAAAGAGGGACTCCTTGTTCGAGTGTGAGGGGCCGGGAGGATGGCCCAGGACCCAGGAGACTGGGCACTGGTGATAAGACAGGAAGGAAAATTGGGATGATTCTGGCCACAGCTTTCCCCGATCTCTGAATCTGTAGGAGGCCAAATACAGAGGCAGGCAAGAGGGTTGGTTCTGGACCCAACTGTCATAGGATGGAGATCCCAGCTCTGCTCTTGGTGGGCCTGTCTCAGTTTCCTCATCTATAAAAGAAAGATTAAAAAACCAGCTGCTCCGTGGCATCACTGGGAGGATTCACTGTTTTAACTTTTGTTACCCAGTCAGCACAATGCCTGGTACACAGTAAGCAACGGCCAGGGCCGTTTCCTGTCCCAGGTGCATTTGACAGAAGGATTGCCTTCCCAGAGACCTCCCTTCCCCTAGGCATGTGCATCTCTGCACCTTCTAGAAACATAGGCCCAGAGGGGTTGGAAAAGAGCAGAGCTTGTGAGAGCGGAGAGCAGCAGCCTCTGATTTTTCTAAAAGGTTCACTCATCCCTTTCATGAACACCTGTATTCACTACCCTTCTGTTGCTGGGATAAAATACCTGACCTACACGATGTCGAGGAGAAAGGGTTTCCTGGACTCATGGCTTCAAAAGTGTCAATCCATGGTGGGCTGCTCTAAGGTGGAAATGGAGTGGCACAGGAAAATCACTCATGGCATCTAGGAAGTAGGGAGTAGGGGGAGGGCCAGAGGGAGAAGAAGGGGATGGGGACAGGATGCGCCCTTCTAACTTGTTACCCAAGTGGCCTACGGCCCCAGCTCCTAATGGCATTGAGCACATTGGCATTTCATGATCTCACCACCTTCAAAAAGCCTCACCTCTGAACACACGAGGCTTTGGGAGGACGTTTTTTGATCCAAAACCCTAACAACATCCTTGCTGGAATGTCAATGGGGGAAATGATTAAATTAACAAGCCAAAAGGTGATGATGCTGTGACGGACCACAGGATGGGCTTGGAGACCAGTGAGGTTCGGATCAGTTCTCTAGCTCTGTAGCTTTGGAGAAGCTGTCCATCTGCCTGGGACTCTGTATCCACAGTGTAGGTGGCAATCTCTCCTTCCGGGATTCTCAGCATCTATCACAAACCCTTTGTCTTAAAATGAATGCGATCACAGCAGTTTGCTGCTCTCCCTGATGAGAGGTGGCATCCATCTCCTTGTCTCTGCACGTGGGCTGACTTTGTGGCTGACCAGGAGAACACAGGGAATTGAGGCAAGGACTTAAGCGGCAATGCAATATCCTCCGGCCTCTTCATGAGACTCTGCACAGAGACAGGCAGACAAGGAAGCTGGTTTGGCCTTCCAAAAGATGAGAGTCCACGTGGAGAGGACAAGAATCCCCAGCCAAGAGTCCTGGCGCAGATGCTAGATGTGCAAGTGAGGCCATCTTGAGACCTTCCATCCCACTGACCATCCAGCTGAGACAGTGAGCCCACTGAACTATAAGAACTACTACACCCCCGTTGCTCAGAGTCAGCATCTGGAAAAGGTCACCTGCAGCAGTCCTGGGGTAGACAGGCTGAGTGCATCATAGTAGAGATGAAAGTCCTTTGACTTTCAACACTTTCAAGCACAGCTATTTTTCTTACTCATACTTAATAGTTACAACCCAATGTAAGGCAGCGCTCTAACAATCCTAGTGTTTGGTGTCTTCTTTTTACATTTTTGAAAAATTTTAACTGGCATGCATATTTGTGGAGTAAGTATGACCTTTTAACACTTGTATATAATGTGTAATGATCAAAGTAAATTAGTGTATCTATCAATTCAAAAATATATCATTTCTCATATCATTCAAAATCCTTTCTTCTAGCTATATTAAAGCATACAATGAATTATTACCATACTCACCTATTGTCTTGGGGAAGACTAGAACTCCTTCCTTCCTAGCCTGGATGGTGACTTACTTCCTGTCTTTGGAGAGGAGGCTAAAGTCAGCTGGAAAAGGCTCTCATTGGTTCAAATGAGCAGCAACCTTCCTGCACACTAACGCTTTAAATCTCTGTGCCTCTCCTGTCTGTAATAGATTTGTTCTCCTTGTTTGGCCACCTGGGACGGTGCCATGATGCCTATTAATATTGCCGTACGTGGTGGGATCCCAGCCGAGTGCCACGCTCTTGACTGCCTGTGTGGAGTACAAAACCTATTTTTAGTGTTTTACGTCTATAATTATGTATGTTTCCCTGCCTCTCAAAGGCACGTTTGCGCTGGGGCGAGGCTCTGCTTATGTAATCTCAGTTATTTTTGATAGCAGGAAATATGCCACACCAACCTGCTGAGTCTCACTCAACCACAAAAACAAAGCCACCGTGCCTTCTGCGCTCAGATCCCCACGGCGGCAGGGGTGATTGGGAGAGTAATGTAATACTGAGAAAGCACCATTGTGGGTGAGCCAGATTGGAACCAGCCACAGCACCGCTCTGGTAGAAAAATGGAAGCGATCAGAGATCCTCTGGGTTCTCATCACTTAGAAATTATCCTTATCAACATCTACTATACAACCTTATTATTTGTATATAATATGCATTTTTTAACCTCAGGATTGGAGTGGTAGCTCCTTTTATGATGCAGTCTTTTTTTAAATTAAGAATATATTTTATGCCAGATGTGGTGGTACATGCCTGAAATCCCAGCACTCTGAGCGGCTGACACAGGAGGATCACAGCTTTGGGGTCAGCTTGGGCACCTTAGCAACTTTGTGAGACCTGTTTCTCCCCTTCCCTTCAGTTACTATTGTTTGTGAATGCATCCTTGTGATGCATACTAATTACACTTATCTTGGAGAACTCACAACATACATATTACATCTTAATTATACATTTCCCTGTCCCATCCTCCCATCTCCCCCCACTCTGACATCCCCTCCTCCCTCTACAAAGTCTACCTCCCTATTTCCTATTATCTGTCTGTTATTTTGTTCTTTAACTTATTTATATTTTGGATTTTTTCATATAAGAGAAGCCATGTAATATTTAACCTGCGTCTGATTCACTTCACTTAGCATGATGTCCTTAAAGGCAATTCATTTTCCTACAGACTACTCAACTTTCTCCTTCTTTGTGGCAAAGTAGTACTCCATGATGTATGTAAACCACATTATCTTTATCCATTCATCTGCTTTTAGTCACATAGGCCACTTCCAAGATTTAGCTATTATGGTTTGTGATGCTACATACCCAAGTATGTTTATATCGCTATAATTTGTTGGCTTCAACTCTTTCAGGAACATATCCAACAGACATTTGGGCTAGCTAGGTCAAATGGAATTTTTATATTTAGCGTTTTGAGGAATCTGCATAGTGACTTCCATAGTAGTAGTAGGACTATAGTCCACATTCCTGTCAAAAACGTAAACTGGTTCCTTCCCCCTACAACCTCACCAGCTCTAATGGTTGGGAACAGGCGTGTCCTTCCGAAGCGTCATGTATTTGGGTGTTGTGCGTCTCCTACGGGGTTTCACGTGCTGCTGGGAGGTGGGGCTGGGAGGAGAGGGTGGATCTCGAAAGGGTTGGCTGAACGCGGCAAGTGTGGCCAGGAAGGCCACGTTCCCACCCGGTTCCTCCTCTGGCTCTGATCCTTCCTCTTGCGATGCCTTCTTTGTCTCCGCCGGGCCTCCGCCAGCTCCTTCCGCTGCTGCCGCCTGCCCATGAATGGACTGGGCCTGACCCTCTGAAATTGGGAGCCGAAGTAAGCCTTTCCTCCTCCAAGCTGTGAGCGTGGAGTCCCGTGCCCCCGGACTGAAAAGTGGCTATGACACCAGCATTTGCTGTCTGGTGAGCTCTCCGTGCTCGTCATGATCACTGCAGTAAAATGGAATGCCAGTGCTGTTTTCACTTGGTACTATTATTATTAATATTTTTGAGACTGCGTCCCAGTCTGTAGTTCAGGCCCTGAACTTACTATTGAGCCTGGACTAACCGCAGACTCACGGCAGGCCTCCTGCTTCAGCCTCCTGTGTGTTGGGATTACAGGTGTGTGCCACCATACCTAGCTCAGGTGGCGCTGGGGAATTGAACCCAGTGCCTTGTGCTTGCAAGTCAAGGGCTGTAACCACTGAGCTATTTCCCTAGCCCCCCCACCTTGGTATTTTGAGGACATTCCTATATCTCTGTTGCTATGTTTTGTAAATATGATTTTTAATGAATGCAAGGAGTCCCATCATAAAAACATGAAGTAAATAATTTAGTGATCCCCCATTGTTTATCATAAATGCTATCTTATAGTAATTATTTTTTACAAGCCCCTGTCAAATAGTCACTTGCATGCCGTGAAAATATGCCACCAGTACCTTCATGGAAAGTGAAAGTCTAAATGAAGAGTAGACATCTCCTTTTTGAGAAATATGTCACAGTGGTGGTAAGTGAAAATATGGCAAGACAGAAAATAATCTGAAGATATTGAAACTTGTTCCGATTTGTACAAAATTTTCAAACTTCTGTACTTCTTATACATTATTGTAACTACTGCTACTAGCAAGATGGTACTAACCAATATTGGCAAGAGCTCAGAGAAATGAATCTTACATGTTTCTGATGAGAGATCAAATTCCATTTTGTTGAAAGATTTTTAAATGTTCAGACTCAGTAGTTTGCCTTCTAAGAATTTCTCTTAAGGAAATAACATGAGAGATGTGTACAAAGGTTTCTGAAAAACAATATTTATATCAGCATTATTTTTGTACATAATACATAATAACTTCTAAAATGGGAGGCTATAATTACTAGTATTATCATCAATTCTCTTTCCTTCTCCATCTGGCTTTTAAAATATGAATATTATAATTAATATATTCTTACATTGTGCACCATCTCTTTCAGGAATTATTTTTTGACACTTGTATTGTTTTATAATCATGTTAACTGTAATTACTGAGAAACTAAGTTTTTGGTTCTTTTCAGCTATTTTCTCTATATTTCTTTTCCTCTTGTTTGAGTTTTTCAGCCACCTTGGGTATTTCTTTGATCATTTTAAAAAGAAAATAATAGCTAGGGCTTATGTTTCAAACCCTTCTACTTACAATTACCCAAATAGAAGAATAGGAGCTTGACTGTATTTTGAGTTCTTAGTTCTCAACTCGTGGTCCTTTGAAGTTCTCAGATTTTGGGGTATTTTAACCTTGAACTTGCTCAGAGGAATAGTCTAGTGACATTTCTTTCTTCTTTTGTAAGTAATTTGGAAATTTTGTTTGTTTTTCACCTGTAAGATGACAAAATGTTTATGGGATTAAAAAAAAAAAAAAGACGAACATTCAGAGCAAGACCCTGTCTCAAAAAGAAAAAAAGCTCACTATCCTGGGAATTTGGACCCTCTACCACGCATGTCTTGCAAAACTCTCACAAGGGTCAGCAAATATTTTCCTGGAAGGTCATACAACTTTGCAGGGTGCAGCAGGGTCTCAGCTCAACCAAGCCACTCTCCTATTGTGACTTCAAGAAGACCATCGTGAACAGCGTGTCAACAAGCAATTGCTCTGCCTTCCAACACAAGTGTTTTCACAAACGCAGGTGAGCGGTCCCCAGAAAACAGTTTGCTTTTCGATTCTTCCTTAAGCTTAATGGAATTTTTCCTGTACTTCTGGAATTATTTTCTTCCCTTCATTGCCCTGTTTGCACCATTTAAAATCTCCTACATAAGCATTTAATCCTTAGCACCCTCCCCTTTCCTCATCCCTCTTTTCCTTCTCCTCTTTTCTCATTAACATCATGCCTTGCCTTCTTTTCCTTGGTGTCTGAGAGAACCTCTGAGTTCATTTCTAAATTCCGATACTGCCCTCTGCTTTGCGGAGTCTGCTCTATTGCCTTATGGCAATTAACAAACTTCTGCTATTATGCTTCATTGGAAAACTATCTGGATTCCAAGTGTTTCCATTAAGGACAGCAAAAGCTGTAACCTTACGGGAAATCCTCAAATTGGGGGTTCTATTTTGCTGGTTGTTTGGTTGGTTGATCTGGTTTAACGACACGAGATGGTATTTGTTCTGATTTCTCAAAGTTCAGATCCATTTTTTGAACACAGAAGTTCTTCATCATTAAATTTTCTTGCATTAGACAGACTTGAGAGGGAAAGCGATTTACTTACTGTGTAAAATTGGGGGAGACTGTCAGGTATTTATTTAAATATTTTAATCACAGAGGAGAGATTTTTTTATATGCTACAACCTTATATTTCTAATTTGAAGTTTCAGTAGCTGTGAGAAGGAAGAACTTAGTGAATGTGTCACATAACAACGTACACACACACGTCTCTAGCCCACTTTTTTCTTTTTGATTTTGAGACGGGGTTTTATTAAGTTGCCCAGGCTGGGCTTCACCTTATAACCCTCCTGCCATGGCCTCCGAGACTACTAAGATCACAGGCCTGTGGCACCAGGCCCAGCTAGCAACACTCTTTTTTCTGCTAGCAGTTGTAGGCATAGACGTGTTTTTGGGGCGAGGGCTATTTTTAGAGTTAGGATTTGTTCCAGGGTATGTTTTGGCCTATGGCTAGTGCTAATATCAAGGACAGTATTAGCTCTAAGCTTAAGACTAGGTGTAGGGCTCGGTTGAGAATTAGTGTTAGGATTAGGGCTAGGTATATGGCTCGGGCTGGGGTTACAGTTAATGTTAGGTTTACGGTTGTGGTCAATTCTTGGGCTAATGTTTAGGCAGTCCTAGTGTTAGAAAAAAATCTGGGGAGAGGATGACTTTACAGAGTGTAGACACGAGGGGCTGCAGTGTCTACCATCACCTGTAGGCCTAACATGAGCTCAGTGCGCTGCTGTCTATCCTCCACCTCCTCCCATAATCCTCACCTCTGCCTTTCAGGTAAAAGCTCCATCTGCCCTGACACATTTGTTTTTCTGTTGTGACTCTAGTAACACCTCAAATCAGAATCTTGACCCTTCTGTCTCGGGAACATCTGCCGTCCCCATGAGATGCCTGTGCAATCCCTATTCTTTGATTCTCACACTGTTCATGCCACATAACCTCCAGGCTTAACTGGTGGGCCTGGCTGTCTCAGATGGGTCAGTGGAACAATTCCTAAACAATTCCTGTAGTTTGCCCCATATCAACTGCACTGCGGTCCACTTTCATAAGTAAAACGATCCCAAGTTTGAGAGACTTTTGCAAACCCACCCATACCACGTCTGACGGTGCTCTCCTGAACTGGACGGAACCATATTTTTGGGGGCAATTCCCTCCCACCACCTTCCTTTTCAGTCATGTTTTTTAAAAAGTTATCCACATTTCTGTGGTAGCCGTAGCCTATTTTATTGTTCTGATAGAAGACCGACCTTTCTTTGTATCCTTTGAAATTTAGTCAGAGTGAGGTTTGGAGAGCAAGGAAGATTAATGAATTAATAAACTTGTCATGTATTTGTTGACTTCTCTTTATTTTTCTGTGTTTGCCCATGGATCGGTGTTCTGTTGGGAGCTGCATGGATCTCTGACTTGTTTAAGCCCAGATATTAGGAGGAGGAAATGGATACAGTGGAACAGAGTTTTGTTTTACTGATGCTAAAAGATAGCTAGAAGGAAGAAGACGGGGGTCAGCGCTGGAGGCAGTGGGAACAGGAAGTTTGGACTCCTTGTTCAAGGGATTCTTTTCTGTTTTGTTTTGTTGCAGTGCAGTGCTGGAGATGGGACCCAGGGCCTTTGAACCAGGCTACAACCCCCAACATAGTTCTGGGTTTTTGATTTTGAGACAGGGTCTCACTAATTCGCTAAGTTGCCCTGGTTCAGGCTGGTCTCCAGCTTTTGATCCGCCTGCCTCATGTTCTCAGAATGCTTGGATTACAGGCCTGGGCTATTTTCTGTGGTCAGTATTTGTATCAGGGGTCCTGGTACTGCCAGTGACACAAAGCCCAACTCAAATAAAACCAAATGAGAAAGAGAAAACAAGGGTATTTCTGGTTCTAAATAGAGCTGGATTCTGAGTTAAAACAACGTCCTTGAGAATCTGGTCTCTTCCCATCACTTGGTTCTGCTTCCTGTTGTTTGTCTCTTTCTCAAATTCATTATGGTAGCTTCCAAAACTTCAGGGTGACGAAGTGGCCACGGCAGCTCTGGTTTTTTCCATCCTCCTCGTTCTGTTCCAACAGCATAGAAACTGGGTCTTTCCTTTGGTTCCCACTAAATATTTTCTTTAATAATGTCTCCATTGAGATACAACTCTCCTTCAGTTTTGTTTGTTTGTTCATTTGTTTTTGAGATAGGGTCTCACTCTGTAGCCCATGCTGGTCGTGAACTCACTATATAGCCCGATGTAGTCTTGGACCCACAGCAGTCCTCCTGCCTCAGTATCCCAAGTGCTGAGATTACAAGTGTGGGCCACCACCTCCAGCTTTATGTGGTGCTGAGGAATCGAACTTGGGATCTTGAGCTTGCTAGGCAAGTGCTTTAACTGCTGTGCTATTCATCTAGCCCTCACCTTCTGTTTTATCTACCCACTTAATGTATAAAAATGAATGGTTTGGATATATTCACAAAATCATCAGCACAATCAATTTGAAAACATTTTCACCACCTCAAAAAGAACCCCCTGCCCTTCCTGAGGCAGAAAGATCACAAGTTTGAGCCTAGCCTAGGCAACAAAGGGACTTAGCAAGGCCTTGTCTCAAATAAACAATAAAGAAGACCCAAGGTATAGCTTAGAGGAAAAGTCCTGGGTTCAATCCTAGTACTGAAAAACAAAACAAAACTCACCATTCACAGTCACTCCCTAATACAGTACGTATACACACAGGAAGGGGCGTCCTTCATAGCTGCCTTCTTTCTTCTAGCCTGATGTGGACGTTTATTCCTTCTGCGCACATCTCAGATTCATTTCTTTTGCTGGCAGGATAACAGTCCTTAGCACAGACACACGACATTTTGCTTGGCACTCATTGGTGGATAGGTCCTTGGTTATTTCCATTGCTTGCCAGGAATGCTGCTGCTGCCATCCCTGGTGCCTACAACTTGAACACTTGCTTTATTTCTCTTATGTGTGCACTTGAGAATGGAAATGCTGGGTTGTAGAGTAACTTTATAACCTCTTGAGTATCCGCCCAGCTGTTTTCCAAATTTAAACACACTTAGGGCAAATGATGCCAAAGCAGTTGTATCATCTCACAATCCTATCATGGAGTATGAGTGGTCCTAATTTCCACGTCCTTGTCATTGTCAGTCTTTTGGATTCACATTATAGCCATCCTGGGGACTGGAAGGGATGTTTCACTGGGGACATTCACTAAATTTCTAGAGCCACTCTGATTGGACCTCCCTAGGTGGCATGACCCTTTCTGAACCTATCAGTAGAAGTAGGATTATGTGGTTCTGGATTAACAAAACCTGGGTCATGAACCTTGTCCTGGAAATCAGCCCAGACTCTGTGGACTCAGAACGAAGGGGGCGTTGTTCCCCATTAGGATAAGAGGAGGGAGGCAGCAGGAAGACGGGAATTGCTCTCTATTAAAGCTTAACCGTTAGCAGTTTATGGGAGTCATGCCTTGATCCAGGCCTGGTCTCTCAACCTCCTTCAGAATTAAATTCTGTGGAACCACCTCATAGGCACCCATTTGGTGTGCCCTAGAGCTGCGTCCACCGATTCACGGCACTGACTGGTTCTGGATGATTCAGCCCTGTCCCTCCTCCAACTCTCACATGCAGTGGACGGTCTGCTAAGAACTTTTAGAAGTTTTGTCAAGTAGATGATGCCTTCATACTGCACAAGCCAGGATTTTTTGGAAACCATGGTCTAGAGTGGCTGTCTTTCTACCCCTTTAATCTGCCATCTGCCATGTATCTGACAGAATTCTTGAGACATTCTGGCCTTCAAATACCCACCTTCTGTAATACCCAGACCCGACATACCAGGTCTGATTAGAAAATGGACTGTAGATCTAATTTCAAAAATTTATTGCAAGGCTGAAGCAGGAGAAATTTAACACAACTTAGCAAGACCCTGTCTCAAAATCAAAAACGAAGAAAGATCTGGTAACAGAGTTCGGAGTGAAGGCCCTAGGTTGGACCCACAGTACCACAAATAAGTAAAATAAAATTAAGATCAATCTTTAAAATGTGTTATAAGACAGGACATTATGCTATTAATCCCTGTCAAAGTACTCCCCTTAGGACACATTTGTTACAACGTTCCTGCCACTTTCTGGAGCATTTTAAAAAGTCCTCTTTTGTACCTGTAGTTGCACTTTTGCAGCTGATTTGATGTCATGAATTGATTCAAAACATTTATGGAAAATTCAAAACATTATCGTGTGTCTTCATTTGTTGCATTCTCCAGATGTGTTACTACGCCACTTCTGGTTCTTCCCCAAAGTCAAAATGACCACAACAAGTGAATATTTTGAATGAATTTGGGACATCAAGGCAGCCATACCAGCACAGGTACAGACACCCAACTCAAAAGAATTTCCAAAATCGCTTCAGAAAATGGCAGGAATGATGAGAAGAGTGTGTTAAAAGCGAGCGGAAGGACTTGGAGAGGGATTAATGTGTCTTTTACTGTAATCATTTTTAAATCTAAATACCCACCGCATTTTTTTTGAGGAGCCTTTGTAAGTTTTGTGAACTTTTCCCCCTCACAGTTCATCATTTTCCTGGGAATCGGAGAGGTCCGTGTGTGCTTGTTTCCTGTGCTAGGGAAATCGATTCAGCTTGTTCCTTAAAAACACCTTATTCCCAAAGGCATCTCTTTCACAACTGTGTATGCACTATGTTGCTTCAATGCACAGATCTCATTGCACAGACCCCAGGGGGTCAATCATAATAAAATTCAGCTACTTACTGAAAGTTGAGTGCATGCTGAGCACTCTGGAATACAGCTTCAAGCATTGCCTCATTTAAACCTTACCAAGTCTCATAAGGTAGAAGCTACTTATCTAAATATTACTGGCAGGAGAACTGTGGCTCAGAGAGGTTAAGCAACTTGCTAAAAATCACATAGCTATGTACTACCAGGATGGTTAGCTGTCCCTCACCCCCCACCCCGCCCCCCCGCCACCGTGATGTTCCCATCCATTTACCCAGGCCCTTGCCAGATCCTGTAGAGGTTCCCTCTTGAATATCTGAAACCTGGTCCCTGCCCACCTTGGTCCCGCCACCATCATGGCCTGCCTGTCCTGCGGGATAGGCTACTTTCCAAGCCAACTTCTACCCTCTGGCCAGAGTGACCTTTCCATAGGGCAAGCCTGGTTGTGCCTCTTTCCTGAGTGAAGACCCTCAGAATTGAGAGCCTGAAGCCCCTCAGTGCCGCTTGATGGGACCTCTGTGATTCCGCTTCCCCCGCTGCCCCTCACCCACACTCCATCCTGTCCCTAACGCCATTTGCGAATCCCTCGGCACACTGCTTCTCCTTGCTCACGTCTCTGCGTGACTTGTCTTCTTTGTCACCTGACTCGACCCTCACCTCTGCCATCCACCAAATTCACCTGTGCACTCTCATTCCTCCAAGTCTTCACAGCAGCCGGGGGAGGAGTCGCTTCCCACTCTGGGGTCACTCGCTCAGCCGTCGGGCCTTAGGTGGAGCACGGTGGCCTTGGAGCCCTGGTTCTTGCAGGCCTACTTGGCTACCCCACTTACCAGGACGCTGTCTAAGTCACAGGAAAAATACTGCATGGTCATCTGGTCCACCCAAAACTCTTTCTTTAGTGGAAATCAGGGTCATCCCACACCATCCAGCACATGTTCCCCGAGGCCACTTCAACAACCCAAGGCGTGTGGAGACTGGGGGCAGCTTATTACAGTTTTTCCATATGCAAATGGGAAGGAAATACTTTTGCAGGTCACCTCCAGGTCTGCCTGGACTCTAAATTTCAGTATTGCCCGGACTGTCTTGTCTTAGGGTCTGCACCAAGCTACACATGACCTCGTAGCTGCCGGTCTCAGTACCAACCTTCCTCCCCGTCCCTCTTAGAGTTACTTCCTTACCTTCAAGGTAGAGCCAGTTCCTGGAAAGTTGCCTGGTTCTCAGGACCCGCACTACATTTCCATTATTCATGCGCGCAGGGCCTGCAGCCTGCAGCTGCAGGAGCTGAGCAGCGGGTCCCAGCAGGCCCTGTGTCCTACATGAGGAGGAATAAAAGGCCAGGTTGGATGCCGGCAGGAGAGGTAAACAAGCGCATGCGTTTGCTACCAAAGAAAGAAGAAAGGAGGAAAGAACGAAAAGAGCTATTGATTATGTGGCACTGAAGTGCCTGGGGCTTTAACAGACATTCAAAATTGGATGCATAGCTCAAGATCAATAGCAGGTTTTATGTTCCTGACCTAAAAGGTACCAGCGTCATGTAATTTAAGCACAGACAGCTAGAAGTATACCTCCCGACATCCGGCATGCTTTCTTCCCTCTCTCACCTTGGGCGCGTCTGTTCACCTCTTTGCAGCCCTTTTCCATCTTCGCTACTAAACAGCAGTAGATGCATAAAAGGGTTTTCAGGAAGGTAGAATCGACTGAAATGTAACCTCACAGAGCAATGGGAGGAGCAGGCAGAGAAGCAGGTGGGGTAGATCCGAGGCCTGGAAGTGAGGCTCGCGGCTCTCCCAGGCCTGTGCTGAGTACCCAAGGTTCCCCCTAGCTTTGGGAAGCCTATCTGGATGGGAGAGAGCACCTGATTTGCACAGTAGCTGCCATGAAGCCAAGGGAACGGGCCGGGTGATTTCCTGGGAGACATACGTCCAAGACTCACCTTTACCCACGTGCACTCGTGTTCATGCATGTACACATATGCCCACACATACAAGCGCCCTGCTTGTTGCACAGCAGTCAAACAGATGCAGAGGCACTCGTGTCTTCTTGCTACGACGGCCTCAGATTCAATCCTGGCTCCACCAGTCACTGATTCTGACAGTGACTTACCTTGCCTGTTCTTTGGTTTCTGCACACATAAACTGTGGGTGGTAGTAGTAATGGTATATGCTTCCGCATCTTAGGGCTCTTGGAAAGATCAAGAGGAATAATCCGGGTACCGTTTAGTCCATAAGAAGCACTCCATAAACACTGGCTGACTTTAGTGATGTGTAGTCAGGCAGGCCTAGAAGAGCAAGTGGCTGTGTCTTAGCTGCCGGAATTCAGCCTTGCACACTGATTTCATCAGGGTCCAGCTTGGCAGGTCGTGACAGACCAAAGCCATACACTGCCCGGGGAACCTGCATAAGCTGGCTGTGAACCGCCAGGCACAGGGCTCTGGGCACCTGTTGATGCAGCCATGCTCCCTCCTCTAGCTCCTCTGTGTCTAGGTGTCCTAATTGGGCGAGCCTGTGGCTTTACTGGGAGCCCTACCCCCCGTGACTCCCACAGACACAATCTTAGCCCCTTCTGTGCCTGCTTTGTTTACAGGCACATGTGCATTTATGGGGCAGAGTCGTACAAAGTTCTTTTCCTTAATGTTGTGGCCACATGAGACAGCTAATCTGTTTTGACATGCTATCTGAATGGCCCTCAGATCAGAATAGAGAAGAAACCATCCATAAGTCATGTCTTTTATACACATGTACTGGTGTGTACAAGAGAAAGAGTTATATTGGCTGTGAGTGGCTGAATAATAATGGCCGTTATTATGGCGAATTCAGGGTCGCCACATTCACTCCACATATCAAATCCTCTTTCAATGAAACCAGTTCCATCAGCTGTCAGATTCTATTAAATATATCCCTCTGACCTACTGACCAGCTGACAGGAGAGAAACTCAAAACCAGGCACCCACCATTAGCATCATAAAATGTGAAATCAGCTGGAAGGAATGATAACAGAACTGAAAACAGAAGAGATGAAAATCTGTAATGCCCCTGTGTCCTCCTAAATAGAAACCCCAAGAGCTACAAACACACCCATAAAACACTGAGGTAAGAAAAAAAAAAGGGGGGGGAAAGCAAAAACAAAAACAAAACAAAGGTCGTCCTGTTGTACGCTTCATAATGTAGAATGGTTCTTTTACCTTTTGTGAATGTGAGATTTGCATAAATGTTTCATGAGGTTAATACAATGCATAAACTGAAACGTTTATTAGGCAACATCTGTGCTGTTTTCTCAGATAACGCAGTGTTTCTTCCAAGTCAATGAAATACAACCTATCATGAGGTTGGAGCTGCTAAAATACTTGAGCAAAGGCTGCGATCATATCTTACACTTTCACAGATGGTCTGATCTTACCAGAGCAAGTTTTAATCAGACAAGAGCTTGAGATGGCTGGCACCTTATAAGAAGGTGTCCCCTTGGAGACAGAACCAGATCTTCCCAGGAATCAGGGCCTTCAGAGAGCAGAGCAAAGAAAGTATCTGCATGTGGACTGCACTGGATTCTCTATTTCTTCAGCCTTTCTAAGTTTGAATTTATTGGCTTAGGTATTCACCGAAGATTCAAGGGGCAGGGGGAATTAGATCTGTACATCAAATCTACCAAGAAGCAGAGAGTGGTTCAAAATGCCCAATGGCTTTGTGCAAGCTACAATCTTATCATGATATTGGTTCCATATGAGACTCTTTAAAGCAAAAACAAAAAGGTTATGAGACCAATAATTTTTAATGAAACTTGGCTTAGCTCACAAGCAAATCTAGCAGATGAAACAGCAGCCCAAGCTGGAAACATGGCTTTTCTTCTTTTCAGCATGCATGAAAGCGAGCCCTAGTTCAATTAGAGAAGACCCTAATGGAGACATGCTTTGTATTATCAATTTTGCACACGCAGGGGTCGAGCCATTGTCTCTCTCACCACGTGTCTCTAAGTGAGCCCTCCTTTTCCGATGGTCATGTGAGACCATCCCAAATGGGAAAGTCTTGCTGCCCTTGCTTTTTTGAGTTGAATTTTTGGTGGGAAGTCTTGGTTAAAAAACTTGTTAAAAGTTTTAGTCTTTGTAAACTTTGGGAGAACTTTGAGGGTAGGGAAAGAGTCACCAGAAATTAAGGGTGGGTATCTATTCATTTAACTCTCCATCTGTCATCTACTTCTTTTTAGTATGAGGTTTCCTGTTATCAACAGTGCATGCAACAATTTTTCATTAGAAGGTGGCACCATGCATTGCAGAATGTTTGGCGGGGTCTCTGGCCTCTACCCACAACAGGCATCCTTCCCCCAGTTTGTGACACACCAGATATTTCTCATTGACTCTCGTGGGGGAGAAGAAGCAAAATTGTCTTTAGCTGAGTGTTTTATTGTTTTCTAGTCTTTGGGGACGTATTTATGGCTGTATCTGGGTGTCCCCTTTAGGACTATTTTTATTTAAGTAGCATCTACCTCAGCTCATACCAATGATCTAGTTCCACGTGTGTTAGGAAATTGTCATGTGTTGGACCACCGAGTGAGAACACAGACTGTAAGTAGTACCGGTACGACCTGTATGACTGCAGAATGAAAGAAGCTGCAGAAGGACCCTCTGGCCTGGCCTCCTGCCGCTACATCAGTGGTCCCCAACATTTGTGGCACAGGGAGACAATTTTCCCACACAGGAAGCAGCTGGGGTGAGGATGATGCTAGTAGCATCATCACCTCAGCTCTACCTCAGTTGTTAGGCATTAGGTTTTCATAAGAAGTGTGCAACCTAGATCATTACACGTACAGTTCACAGTCAGATTCAAGCTCCTATGTGAATTTGAAGCGGTAGCTCATCTGACAGGAAGCAGAGCTCGGGTGGTGATGAGAGCGCTGAGGAGCAGCTGCAAGCACAGGTGAAGCTTTGCATGCTGGCCAGCTGCTCACCTCCTGCCGTGTGGCTGGGCTCCTAATAGGCCACAGTCGTACCCTGAGTTCTGGCCCCGAGATGGGGACCTCTGTAGAGGAACAAGGAGAACTGGCCTTGCTTTCTTGAGCTCTAAGCCAAGGATGAAGGATCTTCCACAGAGCTTCCTTAGTTATTGCCTCTGGCATCGTTGTATTTAATGTTCTCATAGTCTGACTGCTACTTGAAATTACCTTGCAGAATTCATGTGTCGGTTTGCGTTTACTTTTACTTGCATATCTCTCCTGCTAGAAGAAAAGTCCATGAGAACAAGAACCTTAGTCGCCTTCAGTGGCAATGTAGCACGTTAGTCAGCTTCGGGGCTTTGGTCATCCGATTGCCAAGGCTAAAACCCAAGGTCTGAGTTGACTTGGGCAGTCAGTAAACCTAGCCAAGCTTTTCCTCTTCTGCAAAATAATAATAATAATAATCATAATGACAAGATGAGTTTCTATATCATGGGAATAAATGAGATAATACCACATAATCTGTATTCTTCAAACATAATCTATTGTTGCCCAGCCTCTGTAATTATTCCAGGGTAGTGCCTGGCACTAGGAGAAACACAACAGATTCCACTGAAAGCCATGAGTGAGTGGACACATTCTCTGGTGTCTCTATCTGCTTTAGACTTCTTCTTTTACTGTTGACAATTTGCTATCTAGCAAATTCCTTTTTAATTGTCATTGTAGCGGGGGAGCAACACTCTAACCAAATGTTCGTTTTTAAACATGGAATCAGTAATCATGCATAGATAAGAGGTCGAAGCTTGGGAACAACATACTCTAAATACTTTTTGGTGGCATCCCATTGGAGGCACATCCCCCAGGGAGCTTCCATTCTCTGCAAGAGTGTCACTGCTCTCTGACACTCAGCTCTGCACTGTCTCAGACACTTCTTCCTGTCCTCACGGCCTGTGGGGCTGCCAGTGCTCCAAGCCAGGCGCAGTTTGGAAAGGGACCAAGGTGAGCCATGTGCCTAGGAAGGGGACAAGGCACAGCCCAGGAATGGGAAGGCAAGGACTCTGAGCACACAGCATCTGCTCAGCCTCCTCCCACATCCAAGTGGTAAATCACCATGTGCAAGAAATGCACTCAATCAGAGAAGAACAAGAGATGTAATTATGTCGTTTATAATGAATTCTGAAGGAAACAAAGAATTTAAGACGACGAGGGAACTGCAGACTTTCGTATCATCTGAGCTGCCCTGGAGAAGACGCATAGCTGATCAAACATTCGTGCAGATCATAGGAGGCCAGCCCAGCCCCCGAGGATGCTCAGGAGGAGGTGGGGAAGCTCAGGAGCCCCAGCAAACAGAGTCTACTTTTATTAAAGAAATTAGACACTCCTCCTGGCTTCTACTGGCATCAATAATATCAACTTCTGGACAAACGGTTTTCTCAGGGGAGCAGGTTCTAAGACTGGCTCCTAATCTTCTCTCTTTGAAGTATCCAAGAGCTTAAAGGCATGGGTCAATACTGGGCCCTCTGGCCTTTGTGGGAGGGAGCTGGAAGGGGTCTGACTGGGGAGGAGGGTTAGGCCACCAGCATCCCCATTACTCAGGCAGGCTGTCTCCATTCAGACGATTTCTTGGGCTTCAGGTCATCACCACCTGCCTACCCTGGGGAGACGGCTCTCCAAGGCTCCTCCTAGGGGATGGTCATCGTGTGCCTCCAGCTCTCACACAGGCCACACTCACTGGTTCTCTGCTTCCAAGGAAAAATTTTAACAATGCAACTATCATCCTTGTTATACTGTAAGATATGGGATACCATTATAGCTTCTTAGAAAATTAATATGCCCAATAAACTTATTAATATATTTCCACATTCTGTTTGCCATCATGTACCCAGTGTGATGCTGGCTCTACACACAGCACCATGGAGCCTTTTTGGATGGCTCAGGCCTTATGCTAAGCGCTCCCTAGGTCTCCCCATGTCCTTGTGCCAGCCCCAAAAGGTAAGAATTATCGTTCTTATGTTATGGGATCCAGACTCTGCATTTTAACGAATGTGCTATTAAGTTTTTGAGGTCGAGTGAATTTGTAAAGCTCAGAGTTAATCAAAATGAACAGTTTTAGCCACTCTAGGAATTTTTAGCCTTTTAATAACCTTGAAGTCACTAGAACTCTCCTGGGGGAAGGTAGACTATGGAGACATTCGCAAACATATTTTACCATGGAACACACTTGTTCCACCCCACGCATTTCCCAAAATTAATGCTCTACATCAGGGGTCCCTGTCCCCCAGGCATGGGCTGGTACTGGCTAAAGGCCTTAGAAGGAACCCACAGGTGAGCTTTAAGAGAAACGCTGCCTCCTGTCTGCACGATTCCTATCAGGTTCTAATCTACTGTTAATTGACAGGAGGCGGGGCTTTGCTCTCCTCTTCCCTCCGCTCCCGTCTCTTCCCTTCCCTTCTTGCTGCTACTGACATTGCGGAACTATCTTTCAACAATCTATGTATAATAAGTACCCTTCCCTCCCTTCATGCTTGGGGGAATGTCTTCATCTAACCCATCCCTGGTGTCAAAAAATGTTGGGGGACAGCTGTTCTACAGGAATCTAGCTAAGGAAGGTACTGTCCCAAGAGGACATGACATTCTCACTTTATGCATTAGTTGCAACACTACCTGGCTGATCAGTGTATAATAACATTAATCATTATATTCCCAAAAACTTCTTTCAAAATGGCAAGTCAGAACAGAAAATTTGACATAGAGCCAGGATCATACCTTGCTAGGTACCGAATGGTATGGGAATGAATACTTCGGAGGCACTTTTCTGTTACTTATGGAACCTCTCACCAAACTTCTTTGTGGGAAAATTTCAAACCTATAGGATTTTCCAGCGGAACTTCCACAAAATCCTTCACAGCAGAGTTCAATAAATTACAGCCCAAAAGCTAAATCAGGCCTGCCACATAGTTTTGTAAATAGTTTTATTGGAACACAACCGTGGTTATTCATTTATATATTGTCTATGGTTGCCTTTGTTCTACAACAGCAGACTGAGGTAGATCGTACGGACCACAAAGGTTAAAACATTTACTCTCTGACTCTTAACGGGAAGTTTGCAAAAGTCAGCCTCACAACAGCCTATTTGCAATGATTGTAGAGCCTGGTTGCAATGTAATGTGTCTCCAGTAGGGGTCACTCTAATATCCCAGAAATTCAATTTGGGGCAAACTACCACCATAAACGGTCCTGTCTTTAAGTTCAGAAATTCTAGGCAATGTATGTTTTCTCCAGTAGAAAAAAAGTGAAAAAAAAAAAAATCAACATTTACAAAGATGGTTCTATATCAGTGAAGGTACATATATTATTGCAATTGTGGCAATCTATATATGCAGCCATGATCCCACTTATGGAGAAACAAAGAATTCAGAAATGTGACGTCAGCTGATTAACCTCACACAATAAGGATTTGCACCTCAAACTTTGACTTAAAGGTAGGTGCTGATTCTAATTCTATGGCGTGTTCAGAAGGCAGACTCTACGACAACCAAACCCAGATCAAATTCTAGCTCTGTTGTCTAGGACTTGCTCTGTGACTTGGGCAGGTGACTTCACTTTGCTTTTCAGCTCTCTTTGCTTGTGAAATGAGAAGGACAGGAATCATTTATTGTGGGGTCATTATGATGACAAAATGAGTTGCTTCGGGTAACCCTCTTAGAGCAGTCCTGACACATTAAAGGCACAGAGCACATGCTGGTCATCACAGTTTAATGGGGAGGAGCAGAAAGGATGAAGGATAACAACTAAAATTCTGATTAAACAAGTTGGGAATTGGGATGGTACATTCCTCTCATCATGTAGCTAGTGAGCCCCTTGAGAGAAGGTGGCTATTTTCCCTTGTCTTTTGTACATTCCTCATTCCATGTGCTCAGATGCCATATGCTACCATATGCCCAGCCAAAGACAGAATCGGAGCAAAGATCTGCTAGGAAAGAAGACTCTGATGCTCTTAAAGCCCATGGCAGAATAAATCAATGCGGAGGATTTGGTCAGCATCAGTGGCCGACTTTTGCTTCTATTTCAGAGATTTAGGTCTTTGTGTGACATTTCAATTACTTATCATACCAAGCTGAGAGCTTAAAACCAAAGCCAACTCTCATGGCTCAGAAGTTGTGTGGATTGACTGGAATCAGCTGGGCAGTTCTTCTGACTGAAGCTGGAATTGTCAGGGATTCAACACTGCTGGAAATACCAAGATGGCGCTCCCACAAGGCAGAGAGTCAAAGCTGGCTGACGGCCAAGAATCTATTTGGAGCTGTTGGCCAAGATACCTTGATTCACCTCCCCATGGCCTTAGGAATGACCTCTCCATTTAGCTTGAGTTTCTCAGAGGGTTGCCACTGGGCTCTAAGAGGAAAAAGGCTCAACTGCCTTTATCAGAGAATACACTTCACACTTCTAGAACATTCCCTCTGAGTCCCAGGAGAAAAAAAGGAAAGAAAGGAAGAAAAAGGGAGAAAAAAACGAAGGAAAACAGGAGCCACCCAAATTGAAGGGAAGAGGAACAAGGCTGTCTTCAGATGATACAGAATTCATGGCCACCTTGGATACACTGTATCCAAATTCCCTGGATCTCTGCCTTACTTTACCTTGTGCTGATCAGCTGTGGCCGGCATCTTCCTCCTCAGATGAACCACTCTGATTATTCTTCCGGTGAAGTCACTTAAAGCTTAACTCTCCTCGGACATCTCAGGGTGTGATAATGGCGGTCCATTCAGGAAGGCCTGAGAAACACTATTATTCCTCCTCCACTTCGTCCTTGCGTGAAGTTCTCGAAAGCAGTTTCAACTTAACTCCCATTTCTGTTCCTTCGATTTCTTCTTTTACACCTGAGGAACTCCCTCTTGCCCTTCGTGCTTCTGTGTCAGACATGCTTCTTCCCGGAAGCACCCCTGCTTGACCCACCCCAGGATCTCAGCCCTGCTATCGCATTGTGGTTCACTTTGTTCAGAGAGAAGATTCTATGGATCAGGAACCGAGCCCTCAGTGCTGTTCAGTAAAGGAAATCTCCCCACGGACTCTTCTCTATTCTTCTGATTTTAGAACCTGTACCACCAAGAATGCTGAAGATTAGAGGTCAGAAAAAGGAAGGCCAAGATGGAGCCTAAGGGGTCGACCTGACAGCCTAAGGGAAGAGGACCTGAAAGAAGCCAGGAGTGAGGTGGCAGCCACAAGAGCAGCCTTGCTGAGCTGAGAAATCTGGTACCCTTTCCTTGAAGGCACACCTGCAGCTGTCCCACTGGCTTCTTGAGCTGCACTAAAGACTTACACCCCAATAAATGTTTTACTCACATCCAAGAACACCTTATACCTTGGCATGGCTCAGAGGTTCTGACTAGGGAGTGGAGAGGGCCACGCTGAGAAGGTCACGTCTTTGGGCTCCCCTGAAAATTGCTCTTCCAAAGCAAACATGTGTGAGTTTGTAAAGGCAGGTTCATAAAAATGCAGTTGGAGGAAAGGCAGGGAATCTAATAACGCCCTGATCCCTTAGACTTTTCCAGAGGCTTCTGGGGCCTGACACTGCACGCGGGCTGAGAGGCCCACCAAGAGGATCATTGGCCTCCTAATGGACCTGGAGAGACTTGCATGGTCAGGCTACTGTGGTGCCCAGCTGCAAACGGCCCCTCTGGTGGCCCATAACTGTGGGGCTATGGAGGTGTTCGTTCATACTAAACAGTACCTTGCCTGGGCAGCACGTCTTCTTGTCACTTTCCAGGCCACGCAGGCAAAGTCTGGGCAGTGGGCTCCTCAGGAAAGCAGCTCCATAAAGGCCTTCTCTCTGGGTTTTTAACAGAACCACTGCTTCTCTCTGTGTCTCACTTCCTTCATTTCTTCCCCAGGAGCCGCATCCGCATCCACGGCTCAACACATCGGTTCCATATTTCTCCAGAGCAAAGTGCACCACTGTGCCCTTGTACCTCTTGTTTCCGAGATTTCAGAACAGAGGAGCGAGTCTGAACTCTGGGGCAGAAAGAGCAAATGTGAATACCTTTCTAAGCTTCCTGGAGCACAGCACTCACACGCCAACCTTTGTCACACGCAAATGAACGTGCTATTCCCAACATGATAAATTTCACATCGGTCCTGCTGACTTGGGCTTACTAATTGCCCGATAGCGTTTTCTTTGTTAAGCTTCACTGTGATCATCACACTTTTTGTTGAACTGACAGTAGAAATATTCCACAGCCAACGACCCAAATACAGCCCAAGGCACCGTTGCCCTAATATTTCAGGATGGGGGTTGGAGCAGGTGCTTTGTTAGGGACCCTGAGCATTCCAGTCCCTAAAGCTGGACTTCGGGGAGAGGTTCTCAGGGCTGTTGTGGTGCATAGCTTTGTCTACACTGTGCCTGGTGCCCTGAATATGAGTAGGGTACAGCTGTGTATTAACGCAGTAGCCCTGGGAAACTCCATTCTGAATCCAGGGATTTTGCAAGGCAAGATGCTGGGAACCTGGTGAGACGGTTGATTAAAATCTCTGGCACCTGGAGCAGGAGTCAGGAAGCGTGTGCTCGTGGCCTCACCCTCACTGTAGGTCGGGCTTCTTAGATGCTGGAGCATCTACCTCTCTGCCCACTGCCCTTCAGTGGAGGCATCTTTAATTTTAGCTGGTCAAGTCCAGCTGTCAACTGATACTCAAGAAAAGAAGGGCAGCCTGGATCCTCTGAGCTGATTAGAACACCCCCTGCATTTGGTGAGGGTAAGAGGAGACCCTATGGAAAATGGGGGTTTCTAAATGGGGAGGCAGGGACAGCGCGAGTCACAGGGAGGTCTTCTCACTCTCGGTTACATGTTTCTTCCCAGCAATGAGACAGAGCACTCTTATCAGCTGAAGAATTCAGCCAGCCGGTCAGGGTCGCATACCACACGGTGGCTGAGCCTGGATCGGCTGTCTAGCCATGAACAGGCTGGTCATTGTTCCTGTGTGACTGGGGGTGCTGCCTGGAGATGCAAGACCCAAGGTGGGTGCAATTATGGGATTTTTTAAAGGTATAGAAACTATATCTCCCATCTTGGACCATGGGAAAATAAACGGAAGGAAATATGATGTTGAAAGAGAGGCAAGTGGGGTCACTATTCCCGCTGGCATCGCTTTCCCAGAGACCTATGTGCTGGCTGTTGCTGTAGAGGCCACCGCTGGTATCAAAGCAGTGTATTTAACTTTTCAAACCAAGTTCACGTTCTCCTAACATTTTATATCCCAAAAGACTCACAATCCTAAACCCTTGGAGCTTGAAGACTTTTTATAGGTCACGTATTTGCCCAGTGACCCACCCATTCATCCATTCCCTCTCCTATCCACCCGCCATTTACCCACCTGTTCACCTATCCATCCATCCACCTTCCATTCACCAACTCAACCATCCACTCATCTTTCCTTTCACCCATCCACGTGCCTGTTCACCCCTCCTTCGAGTCCTCCATTTTTCTACTTGACCACCCACCCATTCATCCATCCACCCCCCACCCATCCATACTCCCCTCCCACCCACCCACCCCCACCCGCTCACCCCCCCATCCACCCACCATCCATCCACTTAACGAGCACTCCTGGAGCACATACTATATGCCACCCAGTGGCGACCAGGGGTAACAAGGTCCCTGCTGTCAGGCAGCCCAGCTGCTATTAGAAGAGACGGAGATTAAACCAAGGAAGAAATGAATAAGCAAAAAATTTACAAAATAACAGTAAGTACCCAAAAGGAGAAAACCGAAGAAAATAAATGGGGAGTCCTGGGGTGATCCGGAAAGGCCTCTCCAGGGAGGTAACATTTACGCTGAAAGCCAAACTAGGAGAAGGAGCCAGCGACACAAAGACGGGGCGCGGAGGTGAGAAAGCACGCAGGCAGAGCGAGCAGCAAGTGTCAAGTGGACGCAGCCACGTGGCTCTGAGGCACCCGAGGAAAGCCAGCGAGGCCATGCAAAAGCCACCTGCTCAAATGAAGAATGGTGGAGTCTAACGTAAAAGAAACCGAAGCAGAGGGGTTCACGTAGAGTCAGTTTAAAAGCTCGGATGGGCTTCGGGTGCTGCAGCGCCACGGACAGCGGCGGCCTGACCTCTCTGCCGGTGCTCAGTCCCGGCTTGCCGGGCAGGGGCTGCGGGACGCAGGGCCGTCCTCGGAATGACATCCTCCCAGACACAGTCCTGCCCGTTGGCTGCGTGACGACCGACGTCCGGCCAGCCGAGCAGCCCGTGGTCTGGCGCCGCTCTCGCGGCTCCCCCGTTGCTCCTCGCGGAGCTGCGGGCAGGACGTATTTCAGGCCAGGAGACTTTGAAGTATGCGTTCTCTTACAGCTTAACAATGTCAAGCTTCATAACCCAAGAACTGGCTTGCTAGCTTCCTACTTTAAATTGCTCATAATTTGAAACATGCAAACATTTCCACTTTATCAAGCAGGGCCACTAAACATATTATTGCTGGAACCTGCATGTTTTATGGTCTCCATACAGCCAGAGAGCTGAGTTTTATTAAAATAGACTGTTAAGAGGCTCAACTCATTATGGAATCTTCCAGGCCCCAGAATGAAAGAGATTTGTTTATTCTAAGGGCAGAAAAACGGGGAGGGTGGGCTGGGAAGAGGGTGAGGATGGCTCTGTGTGTGTGTGAGCGCCCATGTGCTCTGGGAGAGGCGGGGAAAGAGCGGAGACCACCAACAGTCTCGGTCCAGGCCCTCGCTGCCCGCCCACCGCTTCGGTGTCCACCGCCTATCCACCGTTTGTTTGTGGGTCTGTGATTCTGTTAGTCATGGCGGAGCTGAGTCTGGCTTGAAGACAACTGCAGTTCAGCAAAGAAGGGTATTTACGTCAGGGCGAGCAAGAGGCCTCCACGGAGCGCAAGCGCACCGAGGCTGTTAAGAGATGAAATTTAGCAAACATACAGAATGATGCACAAGGTTTTTAAGATGATGTTGATGACACAGGCACAGGCCTGGATGCAGTTATCCACTTAGTGTGTTACTGGGCTGGGGCGGTAACCTTTAAAGATAGTAAGGACGAGGCCATGGCGTAAGCCTCCGCGCTCTGGTGCCCTTCTTCCCTGGCTGGAGCCAAGAGGCTGGGCAGCTTATATACAGCGCAGTGCTCAGGGCCTGCTCCATCTCTTTGCTGTGCCAATCCTTATACGCACTCGTTCTCCCTGAAACCACGGGAGTAGCACAGGGGACACGGGTGTATTTGCAGAGAACATCTGTGATGCCATGGAACATGGTCCCTGGTGCCATCTGGCACAATCGCATGAGAGACCCCAAGTGGGACCAGCAGAGCCACGTGACCCCCAAAACACAGGAGGCAATAAGTAGCTTGTTGCTGTTTTAAGTCACGATGGTCTGGGCTGGTTGGTTACAAAAGCATTAATCTTTAACACGTCACATTTCACTCCCTTCTAGCTCTGGCAGTTTTTTGGGAAAAGAAGTTTTCAGGCAGACAGATTTCTTTCCAGCCATTCTCATCACAAAGGTGATGCTAAGCATGACAGCAGCTATGCAGTGCGCACTTAGGTGCACTGGGCATCACTGCTGAGCATTTATGTGTCTTGAAATGCCACCTACAGCAGATGCTATTACGGCCTCCACTTTACAGATAAGGAGACTGGGGCTTAAAAGTCTGTGTTTTAAATTCCTTCATGGCAATCCTTCTGCAATCCAACTCTCACAACCAGGCTTAATAATAGGACTTGAGAGGGTCTTCCCAAAAATGTGTGCTGCCCCTTTGTCCCGAACGCAATGGTGTTGAAAGTTGAGGCCTAACGAGACATTTAGACTGCCAATTTCCACTTCCATGAGGCCTGAGGTTGTGAGTTCCAACGCTTGCTTTCCCCCTCTGGCCGGGATCTCACACTGTTACCTTTCTACCTCCCACCATGAAATGATGCAGCGCAAGACTATCAACTGATGCCGGCACCATGAATTTGAAGGTCCGCGATTCCAGAACTGTGAGCCTAATAAATGTGTGCTCATTATAGATGACTCAGTCTCAGCTAGTCCCTGCTTGCAGCGTGACACAAGCCAGCACAGCATATCCCATTGCTCTCGGCACAGGCCTCGCAGCCAGGGAGCGATACGTGTCAGCCAGCTGTGATGGTGTACATCTAAAATGTCGCCCAAAAGCCTCCTTCATGTTTGGAGGAAGTGCCCGGCCTTAGGGGGTGGGTCACGGTGGGGGGAACATGACCTGGAGCGGTGCATTCTTGTCTCCCTTCTCATGTTGCTTCCTGAATGCCATGGGTCAAGTACCTTTTCCTCTGCTGTGTCCCACTGCTGTGCTGTTTCTGCCTTGGAGCTAGCCCATCATGGGCTGAAACCGTGAGCAAAAATAAACCTTTCCTCCGTTGAGTTCTAAGTGTCGGTGTTATGCCAAGAGATGGGGAATGACAAGTGCACCAACACGCATTCCACCAGCAGCTCCTCCAGAGTCACTGTTTATCTCGTGTTTATTAAGCATCAGGTGGTGGTCAGATGTTCTGCTAGGTCCTAGGATCATCTCCAGAGCAGGACATGAGACCCTCTTCCTTTCTCCTCACTGCGGTGAAGCATCAGCCACTCTCATCCACTCATGCTGCAGCCATGGTGCCTAATGCTGTGGCTATCCTGCGTAAGCCACCCGTATTTTTGACAAGAGACAGATGATGGGCGGACAGATGAACAAGTTATATTGTGATGCACACACATTTTAAGTCTTCTCTGGAGTTTTCTCATCATGCTTTTAGTTTTATATTATCATTGTCACCTCTCTGTGATTTGTTTTTGACCTGGGTACTGGGCAAAGAGGGTGCAGTAGTGAGACCTGGGGATGAGGAGGTCGGAAAGGTGTTAACAAGCTATAAATGACCTTCCATAGCCTGCTCAGGCATAAGTAATGTCCCCAAATTGCCTACAGTCAAAACTGCCAATTCCGAGCTGATTGCGATGAATCAGGCTCCCCCTCTACGCAATAATGTGATCAATTTCTCATTTCGCTGAATAAATAAGCTGGAAGACGGGGAACTGTCTCTGACCCACCGTTAACCTCTTGCCTCATTATTCATATCAGACCTATGACATACATGTAAGAAATCCCTGGTTCAATTTTAGCTAATTATTTGTTAGGACGGAAGGCTCTGTGAAGTGTTACTGATGGTACAAGTGCCCAGGGACCTCCGGGCAGAGAAATTAGACTTGAGAAAGCCTTTGTCTGGAAGGAGGAAGACAGGGAGGAGCCTCCTTTTCCTCTCCAGCCGGAAGCTTACAGTTGGCATGTTCGTGCACTTGTATGTGTTTATTTGCTCTGAGTGCGATGCCTGCTATTTTATGACATCGCTGACTGTTGTTAACTTTCATCTTTTTATTGTACTTAGTGAAGATCACCCTCATAAATCAATTCCTTCACTGCGAATAAAGCCTGTGATAGTCACTGCCCCCACTCAGCATTTCCCTGGTGTTTACATGTAGGGACCAGAGCTTTGAGGGACATTGGAGATGTTCATTTAATTGGCAGGCTGCCTCTGGGGAGACACCCAGGGAATTTGTCTATGTGGACTGGGAGGAATGAAGCCCGTCACCTGAGGGGATGCTACACCCTGCTGACCTGGTCCAGGGAGTGATGGCAGCATCCAAGAGTATGCTGGGGGGGGGGGTGCTCTGGGAGGGACATTGGCTCAGCCCCGTCAGCCCTGGCCCCTCCCTGGGGGACACTGGGTTGGAAGGCTGTGACTGGTTGTCCTTGACACCACCTGGTTAGCTTCCACAGAATCTCCCAAGACTAAAGAGAAGAACCCAAACTAATCCTAGTTACTTTTCTGTTTCCTTGAGTGAACAGGGCCCTGTCACTAACTCTCTCCCATGATGACTCTGTGAAGATGTAGCCCTCCTCCCTTCCAGAGTCTGTGAGCATCTCTCCCAAGCACGCTCAGCTGTGAGGCTTATTCAGTAAGTGCACCCACTCGTGCCATTCAACATACACTTTTTGAATGTGTATTGGCACGGGATTCGACTTTGAAGGTGCAGCAATGGAGGGCTAGCTACAGTCTCGTCCTTAGGAAGCCTTGCACCTAGTGAGGAGAAGGGAACATCTGAGCTGCCTCTTGAAGGGCGAGTTAGGAGAACTCCATAGAGTTTCTAGGGGGTAATCCTGAAGAATGGAAACATCAGAATAAGGGGAAGCAGCACAGAGGAGGATGATGGGGTTGTGATGTCCCCAGCAGGTAGGCAGCAGGTAGGACATCATGGAGATAAGCAGGGACAAGTCTAGCTAGAGGGTGTTCTGACTGCTAAGAGGTAGAGAAGAGGCCACAGAGGCAAGTTGGGCCCCTTTATAAAGGGTCTCACCTGTCCACTTTCGGGTGTAAGTAGTCCGACTTTGAGGAGGGGACACTGGTTCCACTAACAATTGCTCTGGATCTTAGTGTCAGGGATTACAGACTTGCATCCGGGTTGCCGTAGGAAAGCCAAGATGTGGGGTTACCATATTTAAAAGTTGTATTCGAGAGCTTTGATTGATTTTTTTTTTTCAAAGATCTCTTGAAAGCAAATAAAAGATCAGCTTTGTGCCTTAGAAGGATCTCAGGCTTCCACCAGTGAAGGGCTGGGAAGAGAGTACGGCCTGACCGGAAGGAGGGAGGGGAAGAGCCTGTGCCATCCATGAGGTGGACTGCCAATGCAGAAAAAGTTACTTTCATCATAAAGGGCTTAAGAGAGAGTTTATTCTGAAGCCAAATATACGTGACCAGGCCTGGGAACAGTTCCAATGAGCAGCAGTTACATACAGTATTTATAGTTTTAGGACAGAAGAAAGTCATTAATCAAAGCACAATTTGAAAGCCTTGGTGGAAGCCTCAGGTAGGCTGGTCACCGGAAGAGGGGAAGTCCCTGCTGCAGGCCTCAGATGGTATATAGTGGCATTCTAGGCATTCTCAGCTCTGGGGTTGGTGGGAAGCTAGGGGTTTTGCTTTTACATCCCAAAAGGCTTACCCAGTAGGAGTGTTACATATCAAAGGATTTATCACAGGATGTTAAGTTAGATACAGAGGACCATAGAATCGGCCATGAAAAAGGGCTAGGAAAGCCCCTAATAGTTTGGCTATGTAAAAAATAACCCAGTCTCTCCACAGGTTCCCCAGAATCCATTTAGTTAATCAATATTCATTATGAAGAAAGCTGTTTCCTTGAAGTTTTAGTTATCACAACCTAGGAACTGGAAAAACAAGAGCATGCAGGTAGAAGCTCCTGGCTGTGATGCCACGGGCTGAAGGGAGAGCTGGATCTAGCCAGGTACAAGAGCTGGGGAAGAGGAGGAGAGAGCAGCCATCCAGCCCTAAGCAACGCCTTGTACGAACTACAAGCCCAAGGGAGACGCAGTGCAGGGGGAGGAGCCAGGGCTCTAGTTAGGTCCAAGGGAGAGACTAAGCTCACCTGAGAATGGCATCAGTTGCCCACAGTTGCCCACTGGGCAGTGGGGCTGAAACCCTGCCCAGGAAGCTGCTCCTGGCTCACGTTCAGAAGCTGTGTCCACACAGAGCAGATGCCCTTTTCAAGTTCACACCAAGTTCCCTATGGGCAGCAGTGGCCCCCATCAGGTCACGCCGTAAACATGTCCCATTGTGTTTCCACTCTGGAAGTAGCTTGGACTCTGGAGGGCCAAAGCAAATATTTTCTGAGCCTGGCATGGCTCCAAGATAGGGAGGTCAGGTTGCTGACCTTGAGCTCTTGAGTCTTTCATCCTCAAACCAAGCTAGATGGGAAAAAGCCTCCCAACTTGGCTTGGATAAATTCACCCGGAGCTGCTTCTTTCTCCCATCTGTAAGATTCCTTTCCTGAAGTCATTCTCCTATGTGTTTCACATTCACAAGTTTCATTTTCAAATTGTTTCTATTATTTCATCTATGTCTTAGGATTCCTCCAAACTTCCATGACGAACACTTCTGGGCTAACATTGCTACAGGTCAAAGTCTTATCATGAAGCAGTCCAGGGAAAGACAGGTCCTCCCACGGTTGAGCCCCGCCCAGGACAGAAAGTAAGCAATGATGAAATTCCCCTATAAAAAGTGAAGTCTCTCCTCGTCCCAGTTTAGCCCCCACTCACTGGCTGACCCAGAGCCTGGAGCTTGGTGACCAATATCTCAGTGGCTGTTTTCCACAACAACTTTCTGTCTGAGATCACTCAACAATTTCTATGCAACAAAGTGAGTTTGCAGAAAGCTCACACGAGTTCCTGAATCTGGGGGCCAAAGGGGAACACTGTAAGATACAAGGCAGACTTTTCCTGTGATAGTAGGAAAATTCCCAGCTCCCCGTTAGGCCTCCCTTCCAGTCTCCAACCACAGCCTCACTTTTTCCATGACTTTATCAATTTCTGATAGTCACAAGCCAAGCCAGCATTCGAGGGAGAGAAGCTGGGAAAGCAAAGGCCAGCCGGCCTCCCACCATCCTTATCCAGATGCCCCCACAGGCTCAGAACTGGCCCTCGAAGCAAAGACCGCCCAGGCCCTCTCCTCTCTGCCCGCATGAGTGAACCCTGGAACAGGAAGCAAGGTGAGCTGAACAGAGAAAGTCAACCACGCAAAAGACCAGGACACCCTGATAGAGACCGGCTTTGCCTCTAAGATGGAAAAGGAAGATGCAACTTCTGAAGAATCCTACTGGTAGCTTTTGGACATGGTTGGTAATTGGTAGGGCCATTCTCCAAGTACTTCCTGTTTTCTCTCCCTCTCAGTGGGATTCTATTTTCTGAACTCAGTGGGGGTGAGTGGGACTTTGAGACCAGTGCTTTTCAACGAGTCGCTAAAGGAAGTGACACTCCTTGATTCCTGGCAATGCACTTAGCTGCTAGTGCAAGATCTTCTCGGGCTATTTTTCTTCTGAAATCGTGACTGGAAGAACCATGGTGACAGCTCTACTGAGATACCTGGCTTTCTAGAATGATCCAGCAGACACACAGGATGAACAGTATTATATTTCTGAAACTTGGTGCTGTTTGTTACTTTCTACACTCTAGCCGATACTGCCTGAAACACCTGGGTCTGAACCTAGTCTTTCATGTTATCCCATTGAACTTACCTGGGTTTGTTTTACATATGGAAAATGGCCACCATTATCTCAAAGGAGCAAATGACATATAAAATGTTTCCCAAGCATTAAACACATGGTGGTATAATGAATGTGACAATCCAAGAACACCACCACCGGGAAGCCTGCCTGACTATACCCTCTCAGAATACGCATGTCACAGTCTAGAAGAGCTCTTGAGTAGGCCAGCACTTAAGGTATCATGGGAAATGACATAGTCACATGAACACAGCATGGTCCAGCTGACGCCCAGTAAAAAAAGGCAGACCCAAGATAAAACTCCAATTTATCAGATTCTTAGATTACCTTTTTCTCTTTCTCAGATTTGTCATCTTTAACATGAAAGCATTAATAGATTTCTTATAGGATTGTTGTAACGTCTAGATGAGGGGTTAGGGGTCCACCTCATGACCAAGCAAGCAAACAAACTTGATTTTGATTGTGTAGAGAGACAAAACACAAGATGATCCTCTCTACCTCCCGCTCCCACGCCCATCCCAACCCCGCTAGGGACTATGACACCACAATAATGTTTAGAGCACTTGCCTAGTCAGCACAAGGCCCTGGGCCTATTCCCTGGCACCACATAAAAGGGGCATGGTAGAGCACACCTGTAATTCCAGCACTTGAGAGGCTGAGGCAGGAGGATTGCCATGTGTTTGAGGCCATCCTGGGTTCCACAGTAAGTTCTGGACCAGTCTAGACTACAGAGCAAGATGCTGTCTCAAAAAAAAAAAAAAAAAAAAAAACCTAAGCAAACAAACAAAAAAGAAATGTCTACATGAAAGATATGTATGTAACGTTGTGCTATCCAATATGGCCGCCACTGGCCACATGCCTCTGTGACTCTTAGGCATTTGAAATGGGGCCAATTCAAATATAAATGTGCTATAGTGCATAGTACATAAAATATTTCAAAGACCTAGTATGAAATAGAAAATGTAAAATATTCCATTAATAATTTTTATGTCATTAACTAGATGTGGTAGCGCATGCCTATAATCCCAGCACTTGGGAGGCTAAGGCAGCAAGATTTCCTTGAGTTCGAGACCAACCTGGGCTACAGAGTGGGCTCAGGATCAGCCTGGATTTGAAAAGAGAGGCCCTGATACAAAAATTTTCATATTGATATTGAAATAGCAGTACTGTTGAAATGATAATATTTTATGAATACTGAGCTAAACAAAATACACTATTCTCACTTGTTTCTTTGTACTATTTCTGATGTGGCTACTAGGAAAATTTTAATTACACTATACAGTTTGTGGTATGTTGGTGAAGGACTATGTTTGGCTTGTAGGAATTCAGCAACTATTGTGTGGGGCAGGTAAGAGGGTCCAGTCTAACAGAAGAGACTGGGAAACACGTGTCAGTGTGGGCAAAAGTGTGAACTGCTCAGTAGGAAGGAGGAAGTGAACTTGATTTTGATTGAGTAGAGAGACAAAAGACAAGTTGATCCTTTCTGCCTCCTGTCCCACACCCATCCCCAGCCCCACTCGGGACTATGACACTCACTACAAGGATGTGTCTGCTCTCCAAGAACAGGTCTCTCATATCTGCTGTGCTCATTATGTTATCCCTGGCATCTATTATGGTGCCTGGCTCAAACTGAGTCCCCACAAACACTAGAGCCAAGAGTACATTAATTCCCCCAGAATAGCTTAAGACATGGGGACTTCTCCTGCTCCTGTTTGCCTCAAGTTTTGATATGTATGTTGTGTTTTACAGGATCAAGAGCTGGAGCAAACTATGTGAACTCAGGAAAAAAATAAACCACTTCAGCTTCCAGTATTCCTATCTGGTAAACGGGAATACTTTTTACTTCTATTGATATTCAAATTTCTGGGCTATAGTAGGCCCAGGAAACAAAAATATGAATGAAGAAGGTCACTGATGGGAACATATAAACTAAGCCCACCAACACAAAAGCCACTCGGAGCCACCTTGTCCGTAATCTAAGGTCTCCGCTCTGTATGACATCATTGACTACACAGTAGTGCACCACAGACTCTCCTGGAACCTGGGTTTAGGGAGACGCGTAGACATTTCACATCACCATTTGATGATCATCAGTGTGGGGTCTACAGGGATTTTGAGGATGGCCAGTCTCTAGATATAAGATTATAGATAGCTACAGTCATCTGGGCTGATGGTAATGTTTTGAACTGTAGCTTCAGCCATATTTTGATTTTTGATTTCCAAACAGGGTCTCACCAAGTTGCTAAATTGTCCAGGCAGGGCTGGAAATTGCAATCCTCCTGTCTCAGACTCCCAGAGTCCTGGATGATTGTAATTTTAAAAAATAGAACCAAGTTAAATTAAATAAATAAATTTATAGAAAGATGGACTTATTGTGGTGATGGGAGGCCTGATGTGTAACAAAAGAACTTCAATCTGATTTCTGGTCTTTTTTGAGCCTCAGTTCCCTCATCTGTAAAATGGAGGTAAGCTTGTCCCTATTTTACTCATCTTAGAGGGTCATCCAAAGAAGACTCCATCGTGATGGACATAAAATCACTTTATGAACCGTGATACCCTTGGTAAATGCAAACGCGTATTGATTATCATTAGAGCATCTGTCAGCAAAACCGGCAGCTATGAAGCCATGACAGTTGGCTGGAGATGATAAGGCAAGAGTGGGCTTTGAAAACCAGGTAGCATCTAGACAGCAGAGGCTTGGACAGAAAGGATCAGCAAACAGCCAAACCCACAGGAGCCAGGCCAGGTGTGATACATCAGTCCTGGACAGGTGGAAACACAGGGTCCCTGCTGCCAGCCTCTTCCTGGGCCACTGCTTCTGCCTTGGGGTGCTCAGATCTGAGCCTCTCCCACACCCACAATTCCATGCTCTGGACTAGACCTGTAGCCTGCAGATGGCTTCTGGGAGTGTGGGGAGCAACGTGTTTCTGACTGAGGGAATGATGTGTTGAATGCTGAAGCAGAGGTGTCTAATAAATGGCTGGTCTGGGTCCCTGGACATCAAATAGTTCTTAGGAATAATATTTTGAGGAGTTAAGTATAAATGAATGGGAAACACATGGGTCACATTTCCACAGAATACTCATGGATGTAAAAATGAAAAAAGGCCTTTGGGCACGGCATGCTGGGATTCATTTTACCTTGAGCACAAATACCACAAGGCCCTCTGAGGCTTAGGATGCCCTGCGAGGGATGGTTTTCCTCCTGCCCCAAGAGCGCCCTCCAGTTCAGATAAGTTGGGATACAGGAAGACATGGAATGAGGGGACAGAAAGAGGAGGGGACGGGGCTGGCCAGGACACTGTCCCAGGATGTTGCTGCTCACTCCCTTCTGACCTTTACTATCTACAGGAAAGCCTCACTGAGCTCTGGCTGCAGAAGGCGGGGAACCTGGGTTCTTTCAAAGTCCGAAGTGGTCCCCGGGCCCTGCACAGTGGAGCTGCAGGGCCGATTGTGCCCTACATCAGAAGAAATACAAGCTAACTAATGTTTAATTGATGGAGCAGATTGTTTACTTTCAAATAATTGCACTAAATTGCAGTGCTTAAAAAGTACTTAGACTTTGTGACTTGACTCTGCTGGACCGCTACGGTGGGGCAGAGATGGGCCTGGGGAGGTCTGAAAGACTGTTGGAATGGGCACAGGAGAAGGCCCTGCAGGGAAGACCAGTGAGGCTGGGCAGCTGGGGCCCCCAACTTTCCCAGCTATGCCAAGGCTGCAGCTTATCAGAGCAGCAATGTGTCTCCCAGGAGAGCATGCTGCTCCCCGAGGATGGCCTCACAGTGCCGTGGGTGCTCCATTCCCACATCTGCTACTCACACAGGGGTTAACAGTTCTGCAAATGTGCTACTTTCAACACAAGCAGTATTCCCATGAGGCCTGGGAACCAGGAAGCCTGGCACCACCCCAGGGTCCCAGGTGACTCGAGTGTGCACACAGCCAAGAGGGTGTCACGAAAACACTGAACTAGCCCTGCACAGGCTAGGAGTGGCTGCTGTTGGAGCTCCCGGGTGCCCTCTGTCCTCCTGCCTGCTCTGGTCTTTTCTCCAGAGCCCCCAAGATGCTCCCATATCTGGAAACTAATGAGCCTGGTGTAGGAGGGCCCCGTAGGACCCATTCCACCATATGGGCCGTGTCTATTCTGACCAAGTGATGCTTACATTGTCACGGACACTTTGATGTCTATGATGTCACTCTGATGGCTGCTCACAGCCCGGCTAGGGCCTGTATGCCATATAAGTCATATGCAAGCCAATGGGGGAGAGGGCCCCGTCTGATGGAGGCCAATATACCCCATCTCAGAGGATGGACCTCATAAGGTCCCTAGCCCACACCATCCATCCCCCTTGCCACCCAAGGCCCAGCCTGGGCGGTCTCAAACTTTTGGCTTGACAGGCAGAAAAATATATAAGCTTTATAACATGTGTCTCAAGGGACTATGAAAATATCTGAGAACTAAAAAATATTTTTGGCACTAAAATACAAAAAGGAACCCACAAAGCTAAAATTAATATAGGTTTAAATGTCTACATGTCATAACATTACGTCAACTACCCAACTGTAAGCCAAGTCAATTTGTATATGGTTCTATAAAAATTATGTTTCCCTGAGTGAGTTTTTATTTATTTCATACGATGAGGCTTTATAAACTCAAGGTCCCTGGGGTCAGCAAGGCCATAGGTATCCCTGAGTCTAGTACCAAGACACAGTTTTGGTTCTCATGCCCCAGGGCCATTAATGTGGCCTACCTGCAAACCCTGCCCCTTTTGCTGGCCGCGCCCCTTATCTCCCTGACCCTCCAATCATTTGCTCCTGTTGGGCCAGTGTTTGATATTCGTTATTTAACCATAAATGTTCAATCCAGGCCTTAGCCCTCGGCTTCTCTGCCTTCACACTCTTTCACTCTGTGAGATCATCCAACCCCAACCATGTCAGCTGTTACCTCCCCGTGGCCAGCTTCCAAATCCATGTCCCAGCCTCCAACTGAGTGCCAGACCTGTATCTCTGAGTGAAGATTGAATGTCCCCTCTCGGGTGTCCCACGTGTGCTCCACTCATCACGTCCTAAAGCTACCTCACCTTCACCTGCCCTGTCTTCCATGCTTCCAGCTGGTCTGGACACATCTTCTCAGTCCCTTAGAACTCTGCACCATCTCCAATGTCTTCTTCCTCTTCTCCATCCTTTCTCTTTATGAGCCCACTGTGCACCACTCTGATGCTCCTTCCTGTCCTTCCCAGTGCTCACAGTTGCCTTGCTTGGTCACCCCGCCCCAGGCCAGGGAAACCAGTTCAGTCACCTCTCTGACCCACAGAAGGTGGTCACTCAGAGTGCAGGTCGTAGAACAGCTTCCAGGCTATGTTCGACTTCAAAGGAAAAAAGGGCCAGGATTGATTAGTGATGTCTTCCAGAGGACATAGGAAGGGGGAAGGTGGTACAAACTGCGCCATCCCCAACTGAAGCCCCTCTGAGTTGGCACCTGACACAGATGGCTAATTACATGCTTGGCCTCTCTGTTCATTCAATCCCCATGACAGTGCTAGTACAGGGAAGTACCTACTATTACGAGCACTCCCATTTTACAGATGAGGAAATTGGGCGGCACGGCAGTTGAGCAACAGCCTATGCTCATAAGGAGCCGAGCTGGAGGGAGGCCTGCTCCAGTGCCCTGCCTTGCTATCACACTCTCTCACCCTAAATCCTCGCCTCCTCCAGGGGGCCTCCCCGACTCCCACCTCAGGCCCCCTCCGCAGCATCAGCCATCTGCGCCACTGGAGTTTTTATCACACTGTCTTCCTTTCACTCTTTCGGCCTCCTCTGCCGTATTATCCGGCATCAGTGCAAGAGCAAGCCAAGCCCCTGTCTGCAGGAACAGCGTCATCAACACAATTGTTCACCCAGCACCGACTTCCCCAAGGCCACTATACACATACTATTTTAATTAAGGAAAGATAGGAAGGTATACTTACCCTTTCTTTTTACATAAGTAAACTGAGATCAGAAGAGCTAAGGAACTTCCCTAAGTCACACAGCAAAGGGCCATCCTTCTGCCCCTTTCTGGGCCAACGAGGAAGAGCAGAAGGTGGAAAGGGTGTCGACGGCAGGGCTCTCTCCTGAGGTGAGCACATGGCAAGAGGGTGAGGCCCCTGTGTGATGGGGGGAGGGGGTGCACAGGAAGGTAAGGGTGCTTCTGCAGCCTCTGGGCGGACGGCAGTCAGCACCCACTAGGAGGGAAGGAGTCGCGACTCAGGCCTGGCCCACTGCTTCTAGTCTTCCTTTTCCCTTCTCTGCTTTTTTATTTTAATTAATTAATTAATTAATTTATTATTTTTGGGGGGTCCTGAACTCACTATGGTGCCCAGGCTGGCCTTGGACTCGTGGCAACCCTCCTGCCTCAGCCTCCCGCGTGCTCAGATTACAGGCGTGCGCCCCCACGCCCGGCTTAACCCTCCTCTGCTTTTCTTTCCTCTTCTCTACCTTTCCCGCCATTCTCATCACTTCCAGCAACACATGGTTTTCAGTATCTCTGGGATCAGAACCACGAAGCTGTGTTCATGGCACAAGCAAGGCCATCGCCACCGGAGCCACGACACTCGTGGTGGAAGTTCTCGGTACAGGGTGGTTCAGACGCCCTGGGAGCGCCTGGCCCACCCCAGGCGATCCCCAGACTCGGGGTCACCGGGTGTCTCAGAGTAGGCTCCATTGTCCACTCCCCTGTCAGGACGGAAATTGAATGTGTGCTTCTGAGAAGGTGATGAGGAAGAGGTGGAGGGGGAGAGACAGAGACGGAGGCCAGTACCGCCACCCCCAGCAAGGAAAGAAGAAACCCAGCCGTGCCGGGAATCACTAACCCTTTCTGACCTGAGATCGCCTGTATTACCTGAGCTCCTCCTCAAATCCTAAAGCAGGGCAGTTGCCAGCTTCTAAATTTGGGTGTTTGTGGGCGCCTATTGGCAGATGGAAGAAAGAGCCCTGCGGTTTGCCTTGAAATCCGCTCAAGCCCAGATTCTAAACAGAAAGCAGCTGTTTGCCCAGAATCGGAGCCGGGATGTCCATATCGACGGGCTCTTCCTCCCTCCACCTCCCCCACTCCTTCTGCTTTTCCCTCCTCCTTTTTTTCATTACTAAAGTGCCAAAAGAGCTCGGCCTGAATGGAAATTGGGATGGGTGCGAACTCAAGCCTGCGCTATCTGTCACAGACGATCAAGGATCCGGGGCGGGCCTTGGGCGAGCCATCCGGGCAGACCTGCCCTGCGCCACTGTTTACAGAAGAAAGGAAAAAATAGAAATCGATCTACGGCGTTGGGACAGGGGCCGGGTCAGGTGGGCCAGAGGATTCAGTTGCCACTCTTTCAGCCACGCGAAATACCAGCTGATCTCTATCGGGCCCAAACTGGGGTATCTTTGAGGTAAATCTCCTGTTCCACACTCGGAGCCAGGGCTCTACTTTCCAATGCCCAGGCAGCACCGTCCACCACCCAATACACCCTGCTCAGGTGACACCTCAGGCGCAGGAGCAAGGCGGCCATTCTGACACACACCCTCCGAGAAGCAGATCTCTTGGCCCTCTCCCTGGAGGAAAGGGACTGTCCCCACCCGAACCTGGGCCCAGCAATCTCTACCAAGCCGTGTCACATCCTCAAAGGACAGAGTCCCAGCGGCTTGGCCTTCCCCTTTGGAGTATCCAGTTCTTAAGCTTAGTGAAAATCACTAGCCAGGGACCAAGTAGGGACAGCAGCAGCTGAGGCTGAGAGACCGAAGGCGTGCTGCTAAGCACCTGCTCTCGCCACACACGGAGGATGGCGCTTTCTGTCCTCCATCCTTGTGGTGAGAAGCTGCCACTTACCATTTCACAGATGGAAAGGCTGAGGGACGGAGAAGTTCCGTAACTTTTTTCCCAGGAAATGCCACTCAAGAGAAAAAATTGGGAATTCAACCAAAGTCCACCTGACCCTAAAGCTGAGTTCTTTCCCCACAGCCATTCACCTCCCATTGATACCAATATGTCTGTGTTAGTCTACATTTTATTTCTGGATGTCTAAATTTACCTACAGGCACCACTTTGGGCCTCCGTGCCTTCATCCGGACAACGAGACGACGAGACCAAGGAGCCCCTGGCGTGTTCTTTCCCAACTCCGATATTTCTGCAATCCCGTGACTGTGGATATAGTCAGAGGTTTTCAGGCAATAAATCAAGTTGTGTGAAAATTAAAAATAAGCAGGAGATGGGGGTGGGGGTGGGGACTTGCAGAGGCCTTTAAGCTCTGGTCTACAAAAATAAAGAGCAGCTTGAGAGCCTTCCTGTTGGCAGGGGAGGAGCCTCCGTTAGCTGGGCTCTCACGCTGGTGGCCTTGGAGCAACGCTCCCTAGGATGGCCAGGCAGATGGGAGCCCTCGTGTTAGTCCCCAGAGGTTCCAGGTGTGCCCTCATGGGGCCATTGGCCAGGCTGAATGTGACTTCCTGAAGGACAGTGGGAGGAGCTTTGGGGGAGCCTGGGGGATGACAACCCACGCAGGGGCGGACTTGGCAGGCCACATGGTGTTTTCTTTGCACAGAGAGCTCTCAGGAGCCAGTTTCTCAACCCTTCACTCTCATCTGTGACCCTCACCTTCCCTCTTCCCAGCCCCCCCTTTTTCCGCTCTCAAGGAGTGTGGCGGGAACCTGGCCAAGGCCGGCGAGAAAATGAAGACATTTCTCAAATGGCATGTTCCAGTGGCTGAGCACTGGCAGGCAGAGCCCATAGAAAAGAGGGGCCGGTTCCCTGTCCATCCCCTAAATATCCTAAGTATGTTCCCTCCTTGGCCGCAAAACCACAGTAATGTCTCCTTGCCTTCCCCTCCTCCCTCGGACCCCGGGGTCTGCACCGGGAGCAGCCCGCCGCAAGGGCCCAGAGGCGCCACCGCTGCCAAGGGAGGGGCCGCGGCCAGCCTGGCGCTTGGCGGGCCTCGGTCAAGCGCTGGCCGTAGACAGCGTGTCCTGCGAAGCTTCCGACGGCCATGCCCACAGCTGTTTTCCAGGGTGAGGATGTCTACGTCATGGGAAGGCATTCTGGCCCCTTGTCACTCCCCGTGGGACACAGGCCCTTTCATTGCTGCTACTGCTCAGTCAGTCCCTGGCACTGCTGGGCACAGAGATGACCCACTGGGCACTCACTCCCAGGCCAGGGCTATTTCTGATGCTGACTATTTGTGTGACCCCTTGGAAGGCCATTTCCTTCACTAGGCCTCTGTTGAAGCAGGCAGGCTTTGGAGAAGTCGAGTGGTTTCGGAGCTTTATTTCGAGAGTTTGGTGGCAAGGTCTGGGACAGGAGAGACAGCCGATCGGAGAACCCAGCCCCCAACCCTTGGAGCAGCGTCTCTGTAAGCCTCTCTCTCCCTTTCTGTATGTGCCCTCAAACGACATTCTTTGCCTGCACTGAGTGATTCCTGTCAGGACCACCACACAGCTCACGGGCCCCTGTCCCCATTGGACTTCCAAGGTGACCGGCATTATTGATCATGTCTAATGAAGAAGGGGCTGTGGAGGGAGATCCTGCAGATGGCTGGGAAGTGATGCATCTTGGTCCATGGGGCCAGTAATCTCTGTCCTTGCACACGGGGCTTTACTGAGGTCTTTCTCTCTCAACTTCCACAGGCTTGAACCCTCTATGGCATCTATCCTACCTAGACACAAGTCCTTAACATCTGCATCTTCAGCCCAACCATTGTATAGGATCTAGACTCACCTTTCTATCACCTGTGGGAGGCTTCTAGACATTCTTCATACGTGCAAAGAGATGCAGGCTGAGGGGTAGGTGGGAGTGGGCCAGATCGTCATGGCACATACGAAGTCAAGTGTAGGATTCGAGTGTGGGTAGCTCTAGGGTGTGGTGGTGCCACAACCAAAACGGCAACGTCAGAGGACAAGCTGACTTGGGAGCAAGACAACGAGTTATTTTGGTGCTATGTTGAATGGGAGGTATGAAAGAACTTCTAGAAGCCTCCCACAGTCAAGGTGTTGTTAGTTCCTTCTTTCCACTCTGCTGCATTTATACCGCCACCATCTAGTTCATAACCTAAGCCATTGCCTGACCCCTAGAAATAGTCGCCACTCGGCTTTTCCTCCCTCCTTTAGGCGAAGCCTTTCCTTTCTAGTAAACTGTGCCCTCGCTCCGTTTCCCAGATTAGATCTTGTTTGTACTTCGCTGTTTTTAGTTCTTGGCTCATAGGTATGAAGGAACGCAATCCTTACATTTCCTGTCCTACACACTCCTCTCAAATGTGGCCACTCCTCCACCAGGATACGAAAACTTAAGTCCCTCCCCTTCAACCAGTGTCTCCCTTTTACTGACTCTACTTGGCATCTGTCACGGGACATAAGCCTTTGGAGCCTAGAGCCACCATAAAAGAGGTCCAGCTATGTTGAAGACACCACTGTGGAGTGAATGCATGGAGAGAAGAAGAGAGAAACAGACCCAAAAGGTCCTCCCTCCTCCGATTCCCATCACTGTGAGCCACCCTAGCCCAAGAACCAGCCACTGCCTTGTGTGATAGGGACCTTCAGTTGAACCCATAACACCTGGTGCCACCTGCTAAGGAGATGCAAGTACCAACAACTGAGCTGAGTCTATTCAACTCTCCAGACTACGCAATAATAAGAAGCTATTATTTCTGTTTAAGGTCTTAAGTTTAGAGTGGCTCATCACGCAGAAAAAAGTTATTGGACATTAGGCTTTTAAGCCAGAAAGCCCCAGTTTTGCAGCCTATATCCAAGACACGCCGTCAGGTCACTTATCTTCTGAACTACTTGGGTTTCTCTGCCCATAAAATAGGAGCTATAAACGCAGGTGATGTGGAGAATATCCAGTACCGTCTCTCCCACTCAGCTGGATCCTGGTGAGTGACAGCTTGTGGCAGGATCCCTCCAACCGCTCTGCAGTGCCCAGGATCAGGCTCACATCAGCCAGGTTCCACCCTCAAATACCTCTGCCTCAAGGGTGTTTGAAAACTTCCTCAACTCCAAACTGAACCTCATCTCCCCGGCACTTTTCATGCCTTTCCTTGTCTTGCGGGCATTTGGCCTGCTGGTGGATGATTGAGACTTCCCTCATTAGCCTGGGAATGAAGGACAGGGGACCAGACCGCGGCTCAGGAATTCTACATTCCCTGCACATTTTCTTGCTCAAACATAATGGGCCTCGTTGATGATTTCTTGACTAAAGCAAATAGACAACAGAAAGTCTCCTCACAGAAATTCTATTCACTTCCAACCTGCAATCGCTGTGAGAGTCTCAGCTGCTTCCTCCCACACCTTCCCAGCGTCTCCTGCAGCCCGCATCCAGGTCTTGCTACACCTTCTATCTACGTGCCAAGATTCATTTCCCACGAATCTTTAGCCCTCCCATGATCAGCACGGCCAATCAGAAGCTGTTGCCTCAACACACAAAATGTGCGTGATGAGAGAAACGGAGACGTTCCTAAAGTGTGATTAGTACACAGGTGAGTTTGGGGCTGGGTCAGGCAAGTATAAGAAAGCCGTCTTCTCAGCACAGTTCACAGATCTGCACAGGGAGGGAGAGGACCTTGGGGAAGACAGTGGCGTGGCTCACAGGGCAACTCTGCAGCTTCCACATGTGTCTTCCATTAAGGGGGTAAAAAGGGATGTGGTCTATAAACACCACTACCATGCTGGGCCAAGGACAGGCACAGTTCCCACTTTCCTCCACTAATTCTCACTTATTCACTCAACCAACATTTACTTGAGGCCCATTTTACTTCTATTAAGTGCTTAGAACAAAACTGTGATCAAGACACAAGTCCTGCCCTCAAGAGCTCCACCTATGTAGCACCCGGATGGTGTGCTCATGGATAGGCTGGTGTGCAAACAAAGTATTTGGCAAACATAGCAACCAGCGCTGGGTGCCATGTAGACACTGCTGGCCAACCCTGGGGTCAGAGAAGGCTTGCAGAGATGGTGGCAGCTGGGCTGAGCCTTGCACACTTAGCAGGCAAAAGTGTCTGGAGTGGAAAGTTAGGAACTGGGAACAATGTTCAGGAGGGAACAAGAACATGTGTGTGGGGGGGGGGGGGGGGGCTTATCGTGACCATGCTGACCTAGAGGAGATGGAAGAGGCTGGTGGAGAGGCTCTCTGGGCTTGGGTCACCAATGGCCTTACGGGGCATATTAACCAGCTTGGCTTGAACCTCATAGATCGGTCTTTCTCTGTGTGTCAGTTTTGCCTTCTAGAACCTATCGAGAGATGGAGAATGGACTGTGAGGCCATGGCTGTGTAAGTCTACAGCTAGGAGAAAGTGGTAGTCACCAGGCAAGTAGTAGAGTAGTCTAGATCAAAGAGGTGGTGCAGGGCTAGAGGCAGACAAGCTGACAGCCCCCAGTTAGGTACAAGGGACAAAACAAACCAACAAACAAATAAAAAACTCCACATGGAAAGTTGAAATGTAAGTAGTTCAGGAATGAAGAGAAAATCCAAAGGAGAGGGGCCAACAGTCATCCATTCAGAGAAAGGAGAGGTTATTAGGGGGAGTGACAAGTCACTGGAGTTTTCAGCTCTGAACCCCTATTTTTGTCTCTTTTTCTGAGTGTCTTCCAGGTGAGCCAGCAGCCAAGTCATTGGGAGAAATAAGAGACCTCAATCTCTGCTCCTACCTGGAGCTTCTGCCTTCCTGATGGGTGCCCAGGCAATACCCTACCCTCCAGGCAGTAGAGCCTGCCGTAGCCGAGTCATAGCAGCAGGCAAGGTGGAGTGCAAAGAAGTAACTTTCCGATAAAACTATTGTGTGCTGCATGTTCAGGTTTAGCAACCAGAAGTGAGAGGAAAAGCTAATGGATGATCCCAGGGATCGAGGAGAGGACACAGACATCTAGCCTGTGAAGTAGCTCTGGGGCTTGTGGACTCAAGAGTGCTGGGTCTCAACTTCTGGCTCAGCAGTGGGACCCCAATAAGTCTGTAAGTCCTGGCTGGCCTAGGCGGAACTTGTTTTTAGGACGCTGCCTTTTCTCTGCCAACTGGATTTCTGGGAGGGGTAGGGGAACTTGGCTCATGGTCACTCACTCTGTATTTATAGAGTGGTCAAAGTCCTGGTGGGGAAGTATTTGTTCAGGTGAGCAAGCGTTTATGTATGTATGTACATGTGTTGTATCTAAGCCTACCACTGAACTGTACTATGAACGTATGTGTGCATGTATTATACACTTATGTGTGTGCTTGTGTGATCACAGAAATGTGAATGAGTTTATCTTTTGACACTTTCATATACAGACAGGTAGAGGCAGCACATGTGTATGCATGGTATGTATGTGCATGTTCCTGGGAGTCACTGGTAATGTCAGTTAGTTTATGCTGTGTAACAAGTCATCCTCAAACTCATTCTGTGAGTCAGCTAGGAGGTTTGTCTGTTCCAAGGCTGACTTAGCTGAAATCTGCCATGCCTATTTATGTGTTCATGGCTTTGCTGGAGGAGGGGAGGCCAATAATAGTATCATGCTTATATCTGGGATGGCAATTGACACACAGCAGAAAATGACATGACCACATGATCTTACCCTTCCAGTGTGCTAGCCAGGGCTTGTTCACATGATGGCATTAGGTTTCTAAGCCAAGAAAAGGACAAGTCACAATATATTTCAATCTCTGCTTCTATTGTATTTGCTACAGTCCCATTGGTCAAATGGAATCATGTGGTTAAGTCCCAGGTCAGCAGTGTAGAAAGAGGAGAGAGATTACCAAAAGCATGAAGACAGAAATGAGACATATTGCTCTGTTTATTTTTGCAAAATAATTAACCACGAATGTATATAGATGAACATGTAAAGGTATGCCCATGTGTTCCCCTACATGTGCATGCATATCTATTTGTGTATATGTGTGTACATGTGTGTGCCTACACATGTACGAGTGTGGAAATATATGTAGTTACTCCAAAAAGAAGATGCTAGAAGCTGTGTGTGAATACATCTGGTATACCTCTGAATGTGTGTGTACAAGTGTTGTGCCTTTCTGGATACACATGTGCATGTCACATGCATGCACACTTGCTGAGAGCACTAGCAGAACCATGCATGTGAGTATAGACGAGTGTCTCTCTGTGTGCATATTTGTGCATTCCTGCATTGCATGATGTGTGCACACTGTGCATGCACGGTTGCCCGACAGAGCAGGTACAGAAGCCCCTGTGTGTCAGTGCACACTCGTGTGTGTCCCTGTGTCTGGTGTATATGCAAGTACCCGTGTCTTAGGCCATTTGTGGTGAATGCTCGAGACTAGGAAATTTATAACGAAGGGATTATTTGGAGCCTGGTTCTGGAGGCTGAGAGTCTCAGATGGAAGGGCCGTGTGTGACAAAGGCACCCTGCTCTATCATAACTGGGGTGAGAGAAAGAACAAGAGAGGCAGCATGCTTTTATTTATTTATTTTTTACTCTCTCAATCCCGTGACAACGACATTAAACCATTCTGTCCCTGGCTGGGAACCGCCCCTCTCCACCTATCTCCCACTCCACCTTGCTCACCCCTCACACTGGTCCTATATTCTGGCCATGGCCACATTGTGCAAGGCACACTCACACGTCAGTAAAAGTAATAATAATAACCCCCAAAGGAGGTGAGCAGCTCTCCTGTCACAGTCACTAACCACCACATCTCATCTTCTTCAATTTAACACAAAATTGAGCCCCACCTCACAAATGGTAGTATCTCACACCAGTGGCTGGCATGATGCTGTTGTCATGGCTCAGCCGAGCTTGGTCACAGCTGTCCCCCGGTCGTCACTTCGTCACATGTCCCTGCCCCATTCTGTGGCCCGTGCTAAGGGTAACTGCTATTTTACACATTTTCAATAAGCTGAATCAACGATTCAGCAACAAAATGAAAAGATGCCGCACACACAGAAAGGCACAGACCAGAAGAGCCAGCAGCGAGCGGGGTGAGGGAGGCAAACGTTTCTTCTGGAAGGGTTGCCTGACCACACTGCAGTATTTTCTTACAAAGGCACGGTAAAGTGCATCATGGAGGATGATTTTCCAAGGAGATGCCATGGTGCTACTGTATGTCACAGGGACAAATTTGGAAGGATTGTCTGTCATTCACAGAGCATGAGCCGAAGGCAAGGGAAAATGCCAAATACCAGGAAATATATTAAGTAAATTTCAAAGCAACAAGACTGGTCAGACCAACCGTGCCTCACACTATTGGGAAGATACCGTGTCAGAGTGTAAGAGCTAATTTTCCTCTAGTTGTACATAACACAAGTGTGTGCCCTGCAATCAGTGAGAGTCTTTTAATATGATATTGCACATGCCCAACCCTTTACATTTTATATCTCTTTGAATCCTCTCCAGCCCCGAAATGTAGGCAGTGCCATTATCCCCCTTTTATAGATGCTAAATCCAGGGTTCAGAAAGTCCAAGTGACTCTCCTAAGATCACAGTTAGTAGACGAGAAGGAAAGAAACTCCCCCTCGTAGATGCACAAACCTATTAACACAAAGGTACTGTTGGCTCCACAAACGATCTGTAGGCTCTGTAACCTCAAAGCAGAGGCTGGAAGCAGTTCTACGTGTGGACACCAGGGGCTGAAGGCAGGCAGAGCTCTAGCGAGTGAGTCTCCATTTGAAGGTCCTGCCTCCTGACACCGTTTCACTGGGGATTAACTCTGGGGACACATTCAGCCCCAGCACGAGGGGTGTGATGTGTGTACAGCATGCATGTGTGGTTGCCTGAGGCAGCCGATGCAGGGTGCTCCTTACTCCCCCCAGAAGAGATTGGCTGTTTCAAACTTAGGACCCCAACCTTGCTAAAGGAAGGTTAGGAGTCCTGACAGGTCACCTGCCTTCTAGTCTCCTTCTGCAGGGTCCCACAGGCTCCAAGTGCATTCCAGGGGCTGGGAAGTTTTATCCTCACCCCAGTAAACATACCAACCTGGCACTAAGCAACTGTTTCTTCTCAAATGTCAGTGATTTGTAGACTAGTGCCCTATGTTTCTGCCCTATCTACCTATCTTCTATCATTGCTTATTTATTATAACTGATTTAATTTCTAAATCAGCCTTCTTTTCATGTATCTTCATCATTCAGGATACGTCCAGTCACACCACACTGCAGTGACAAATCTTGGTGGCCTGTAGGAACACAGGATTCCAGTCCAAGGTGAAGACATGTCAATGAAGAAGAAGGAAACGAGAAAACTCTTCTGGGCAGGTGAAGTTTAACCCCTTGATGCCACAATTATCTCATCTGTTAATGAAGAATGTTACTTATTTCTCTCTCTTTCCTTCAAGCATCATCAAGAAATCAATGAGGCTATGCAGTTGCTCAAAACTGTGGGAGATCCTGTTGGCATTTTGCCCATGTTCTTGGGCTTCGTAGACACTGTTGTCCCGACCAACTCCCACTCCCAATATCTGGATGGTTTTGCTTGAAAGTTTTCTCAAAACTTTGAAAGGCTGCCCTGACCGGGCATGTCATAGGCCAGAGGCTCCAGGGTGTGGGCACTCCGTGGGGGTCATTCCATGATTCCTGGGACTTAGTATGCATTTTCCAGATGCTCACATGACTGGGCGGGACTACCACAAGGCAATGCTCTGCCTCATCTTCTGGATGAAGATTAAGCTCCTGTTGTCTGGAAGTGACATGTTCTCTATTTGATGTCCTCTCTACCTCACAGCCCTGCTCCTGCCCTTTCTAAATAAGCCACCTGGACTCATGTCCGGTTTTAGGTTTGCTACAGGGGACTCTCAGACTCAGAGATTCATGGAGGCCCGGCCCATAGGTGGACAGAAGGGGCGTTATTGGCTTTGAGGCATGTGTGTGATGCCTTAGCCTCAGTTTCCGCTGCATGCAAGTGAAGTCTTGGTAGATACCAGCAGCAAAATCTCTGCAAACAGAAGCAGGATCAGCTTGGTAGAAGAGTGACTTACCATTATCCCCCTTGAAGGACCCAACAGCGCCACCCGAACTCCAGCTCCAGAATCAGGAGTTCTGGGCCCCGAGAGAGTGTCCAGTGGACAGTTGGAACTGGGATTCTGTTAAAACCATCACAAGCTGGGGACATACCTCAGTGCAAGCCACTTGCCTAGCAAGCATGAGGGCCTGGATTCCATCCCCAGCAACATAAAAAGAAAAAGAAAGGAAGAAAATAGATGCACCTTGGGACCCAAATCGGCAAATGCCATCCATCAGAGCAACGCTCAGAGCCCTGCTCTCCTCCCCATGTTTAGGAGCGGTTGTGAGCAGAAAGGAAGCCCCTTGCCCAGCCCAGGTACCCGCTCTGCTCTTTCCCAGAGGAGTCCCCTCCTGCGTTCCAGCAGCCTCTGCCCACTGGTCCCCCTCAAGTCTTGCCACTCTCTGCCACTGAGAGTCTGTGAAAAGAGTCTGGACGCATCCCAGTTCCCAGAAAGTTCCCCGCTCTTGGTGTCCTGTCCTGGCACGTGTGATCCCTCACCTTGCTCCCCCGTTTCCTCCTTCTACCCCTCCCCCAGCCAGCTCCCGCTCATCTTCCCCTCCTTGGCCTGAGGACCTCCTCTTCCACACGGCCTCCCTGGATTTGCCCTCTCACAAGCCACTGCTCCTCCCCTCTGGCAGCTCTTGGTGTGTGTCTGCCGAATCACCAGCTCCGTATCTGTGGGCTGTGACTGCTTCCTACCCTGTCCCAGTGTCTTGCACCAAGCCTTGCCCATGGCAGATCCCCTTGGCACTGTGGGACAAGGAACTGTGGGCCCGGTCTCAGAGGCCTCAGGGAGACAGAACCCAGGGCTGAGGGCACCAAGGCAGAGGCAGGGGAGAGAAAACAAGATCCTCCTCCGATTGAGCCAATGAAGTCACTGATGAGAGTGAACCCAGGGGCTATAAATAGCCTTGGAAATCATGCATATTACATTAGGGGTGTTGGTGACAGCTTAAGTATATTTCCATAAGGTTCCATTATATTTACGTATTAGTTAATGGATACTTAAAATATTATGTTACCGTAATGCTCATGTTTTATTAGCAAACTATCACATCAAATGGAGTTGCTAAGTGTGATGGAAAATTGCCTCTCCAAGCTAGATTTCTGTATTTTCACACTGAATTTTTGATTTCTACTTCCCCACCCACCTACCTCTGGTGAGGAGGCGATTTTCTGCTGAGTGCATGTGATCTATGCTTTCCACCTGGCTGGGAGGTAGGAAAGCCCAGGAGGAGGACCCAGCCTCTCTCTGCAGCCCTAGAGATCTGGCCCAGGGCTTTTACTCATTTATTAAGGCAAGCTCAGTTATTAACCCCCTGTATGATGTGGGTTAATTTCCTTGTCTTTTCTGTTCCTGAGCGGTCCTCTAATAAGAGGCAGATCTTTTAAGGGTCTCTCTATTAGTTGGGGTTCTCTAGAGAAGCAGAGCCAACATGGAGAGAGAGAGAGAGAGAGAGAGAGAGAGAATTGCTTTAGGGAACAGGCTCGTGAAAACATTGGAGCAGCAAGTACGACATCTGTGAGGCAGGTTGCAGCCCCACAGAAGAGCTGGTGTGACCGCTTGAATCTGAAGGCACCTGGAGCAGACTTCCCCCTTCCTTGAGGGACCTCAGTCTCTTCTCCTGAGGCCTTCAACTGATTGGGTGAGGCCCATCTGCATTATGGAGGCGAATCTGTTTCACTCAAAGTCTGTAAGGTACATCTTTTAAAATACCATAGTAGCAACATCTAGACTGGAGTTTGACCAAAACCAGGTATCATGATCTCGCCAAACTGACATAAAAAGAATCACATGGTTGCTAAAGTTCTTAGGGTTCTATAGGCCAATTTCTGGGTTAAGTGCAAAAGAGCTACAGACTCTGCTGTCCTCTGGGTGAGAAGCTCCTGAAGACATCGAGGCGCTCCACCCCCACAGCCCGTGCCAGGGGCATGAGAGGGCAGAACTGAGAGATCCCGCCCTCTGTGACCCTTGGCTCTTCCTTCCTCTAAGGCAGGCACAGCCCTGGGGAGAGGGGCTAAAACTTTGCGTCTTTCTGCCAAGGAAGCTCCCGTAACACGTTAAAGTTTATCTCTGGTTGGAGGCTACAAGCAGTAAGGACAGGTGTGAGGGCACTTGGGCAGAGGCGGCATGGGCAGGAGCTGGGTGGTGAGAAACGGCTGTTGTGGGGTCCCGGGCCCCCATGTGGGAGCAGGTACATAAGGCACTCTCTAACCGCAATTCAGTGGCCACCCTGCTGCCACTGTGGTCCCCAGTCTGTGACCAGGAGGACAGGGACTTCATCCTGGTGCCAGGTAGGGCAGAGGTTATGAGGGACATATGTGGTTGATCTCTTCCTGGCCGGGGAGTCTCAGGCCCAGTTCTCAGCAGTGCCCACACAGGACACAATGGCAGAAGGATCCAGCTGCAAAGAGAGTGACCTTTGCTGAACAGGGTTTCAGTCCTGACCTCAGCACTTGCTGGCTGCCTCCTGCCCAAGACCATTCCCTCACCTGAGCTAGAGGATGAGGACGGGGCCAGACTGCCTTTCAGGGGTAGAGGATTTAATAAATTATTGCATTGAATTAACCACATCAAGTCACAGTAAGGACTCAGGTGTGATCTCAGAAGTACTTGCCAGCTGGGCGAACTTGGACAATTCCTGAAGCCTTTGAACCTCAGTTTCCTCATATGAAAAACATGACAAGGCTGTTACACTCATGGGCCAGACACTGGAGATGCCAGGAGCACGTGCAGGAGATCACGTTCCCGACAGTGGCAGCTACCTGTGGAGTTTACTAACTACGTAACAAAGCAAGACATTCAAAAACATGAAAAGTTTTAAAGTAAAGCAAAGCAGGACTGTGGGCCAAAGGATACCCAGAGGCTGGTTTAATTTTAAATAGTCAGGGAAGACCTCACTGAGGTGACGTTCACGCAATGATCTACAAACAGACTGCAATGGGATAGTGGCACGGAGCGGGACAAGCAAACACTGAGGCCTGTTGAGGAACCAACCCACCACACAAGTTCCTTTGCTCACTGCCCACGGCTGCTTTCACAGAAGGACAGATTGGGTGGTGACGACAGAGACCGACAGGTTTAAAATATTTACCACACAGCCCTTTCCAGAAAAAAGTTTGCCAATCATGAGCAGAAAGTGATTATCTGAACCCTAGAAGAACTCCATGGTCACAGTGTTATGTTAACGTGATTAGGTGGCAAGTAACTGTTGCTGCCAGAGGCTTTGGAAAACAGGTATTGAGGCAGCCCCTGGCACCAGGCAGACAGGGGACTCACTTTCCACATTCTCAGAGTGGCCGGCATCTTGCCCGGCAGAATCAGGGAGAAGGCATACCAGGCCTTGCAAAGAGCCTGCCCTGAAAATGACAGATTGTGTTTGGAGAACGGGTAAGTGGCACGCGGCAGCAGGCCTCCAGTTTCCACCTCCAAAAATACCTCTGCCCTGCGTGTGGCCTGCAGCAGGACCAGGGCTGGGGACCCCTGACTGTCAGCAGCCTGCGCAACCAGCGGCCGTGGGCTGGAGGTGCCTGAGCGGCATTAGCCGCCTGATTGAGTTATGACAGCCAGTCTCACCCAACGGGAAGCCGGGCAAGGCGGTCCTGGCGGGGGCTGCAGACAAATGATGATAAAGTGCTCACTTTAAGGAACCATCTCCGTAATATTTCATGCTCACGGCGGGGGAGGGGGCGGGCAGGCGGCCCCGGTGGCACAGCTAACTACGCCATCAACTGATTTGATTCACGGCAGCAGCTACTCCCAGTCATAATATTTCAAATAAATGGGGCCGTGGATAGAAATAATATCTGCATCAATATTAACCCTGAAAGAACTAATGGACATAAGCTGTAATTTCCTGGATACCCTAATAACGCATTTTGACCATTGCTGGCGTGGGACAATTTTTCTTTCTCTCTTTTCTTTCCTCTGTTGGTCCCTCTGTCTCCTCCTTCAGCTCTGGCGGAGCTACTGTGTTGTCTCCCTCGACAGCATAGGTTTGAGGGCACCAGGAGCCCTGTGCCCACCTCCTACCAGCCATAGCACGCAGTGGAAGGGGAGAGCAGTAAGTCACGCAGTTGGCTAGCAGGACCAAGGCCCCTGAGGCCCCAGGGCTGCCCTACCCATGGACTGCTAGGTAGGAACTGGAAGGGCCACGGGTGATCTCTGACTTGGAGACCTCTTACACCTGGTCTCCTCCACCGTGGCTGAGAAGCGGCTGTTGGAGTGTTGAATGTGGCTTCAGGCCATGTTGTTTGGCCCCCGTAACGCTCTTTAAAAAGTCACATATCAAATATAAAAGGGCAAGATTTTGCTCGAAGATCTAGTTTCCAATTTCTCTTTGGAAACGAGAAGATGCAGCACTAAGTCACCTCTCTGAGGTGACCCTGGTGAGCGCTGCCCCTTTAGACCAGATTTTTTCTCTGCAGCTTACCGCAGTGGCCCCTGGTCCCTACTCCTGGGGCCTAGCCTGCCAGCTTGACTCACGCAGTCCTGTGGGCGTATGCCCTGCCTTGGGGACTCCCGATGTCTGCTGGAAACTGGCTTCTGACCTGCCCCATCCTTGCCCAAGTCCCCAACCCTGTACCTGCCTCCTAGGCACACGTTCTGCACTGCAGCCTTCTCTCTCCTTCCTCACGGTCTTTTTTCCCTACTGCTCTGTAGCTCTATTACTAGGATGCTTGGGGCACTGGGGGACTTCGTGGAAACAGGCTTTTAACAAAGGACTGGAGCCAGGTCTCTTGGCTTTTCAGGTTCTCAGCCGTCAGACATTCCCAACTCTGCTGCCATTGCAGCACTGACCTTGACATTCTGCTTGCCTAGTGTATTAGTTTGGGTTCTTTCAAATGACAGAATTTACAGATTTTATCACAAAAAGATCTATTAGGAAGGCTTACAAATCTAAGGATAGAGGTGGTCCAAGATGGCCGCTCAGCCGAGAAGTAGATCTCCCGTCTAAGACTGCAGGACAGCCGGTGAGGTGAGAGTCTGCTGTAGATCTCAGGTGAAGACCGAAGCCTGAAGACCAGCAACTGAAGAGCAGCAACAGGCAGCCGGGCACAAGTCGAGACTGGAGCAAATCTGTGCTGACGATCTGCGATGTATAGCAACTCAGCTTCCGTAGACAATTGGGAAGGCGAGAGCTTTCCCAGAGGAATAAGCTATAACAATCTTCCCTCTTCCTTCCTTTTATACTGTTGGAGTTCCAGTTGGCCCCCCTGCATCTGGATGAGTGCTCTTCTCTCGGTAGCCAGTCCAGAAATCACTCATATACTCTAATCCAGACCAGTTCTTGATCCCCCATCTAGGAGTGGTTCACAAATCCTAATCTTAATGGAGGTGTGGTTCTTAATTCTTTCAAATTGAAATAATCCCTTCAATGGTCATATCTAGTTAACAAATAAAACTATGCACATGTGTGCATAAGTATGTGCCTTAGTGGACACACATGCACACGTGTATAGTGTGTTGTAACAGAACTGGAGGGGTGGAGTCATTGAGGGTAGTCAGGGAACTACTAGGCAGGTTGAGCCCAGCCTCATACACAAAGCCCGGCCAGCTATGGGACTTTGTGATTTTGCTTCTTCATTGTTAAAAAGAGGTTAACAACAAGATCTTTGTCACAGAGTTTATTTTTAATAGGAATAGAATGAGATCAAATAATTTAAAAATTAAACATCCAGTAGAAGGATCATTGGCATCCTCTTTGGCATTGTTGGGGTTCTTCCCTCTGCACTAGTGCTCATTCCACTCTGGGAGCCAGAGGCAGAGGTGAGACTGGGTGGGCAGAGCTGTGCAGGCGTGGGTGCTCTCTGGAGGTGACCCTGGTTGTCGTCTTATCGGTGCTCAGCCCCTAGGGAGTTTCAGCTAGATTTCCAAAGATCTGAGCCTGTTTCTGAATGTCCTCTCCTCACTTCTCTGCGAAGAGGGAAAGAGGTGTCCTCCACAGAGGGATGAGTGACCCGAGGCTCCCCTGGGGCTGTTGCGCACTGAGTGAGTGACTCCAGGGCACCATTCTTCTGGACCATGGGTTATCACACACTGCAGTGCACATAGTGACACCCAAAAGTGTGGGCTCAAAAAAGTCCACATGGCCTAAACTCATTGCCAGAGTCCAAGAATTTATGTTTCACAAATATTCCCAGGTGATGCCCACACTAGCTAATCCAAGATGACAATTTGAGGACCACAGATTTAGACTTCATGTGACGAGGCCATCGTGTCAAGTTAAGGTGGCTAGAAGGAAAGGCCTGCAGGAAGGACCTGTACACACACGGGAAGGAGCCAGTGCCCCACCTGCCAGCAGAGCCCTGACCCTTGCATTCCCCAGCTACTTGTGCAGTGCAACTGCTTGGCTCCAGCAGTGTGCAATGGAGTCTTCTCCTCAGGCTCAAGGCCTGGTGGCTGCAGCAGGTGGGCTTAAAGTAGGGAAGGAGCGTGGGAGGTCTTCATGGCTCTGATCTTGTTCCTGAAACGAGGGGACTGGCCCCTGATGAGACGATCTTGGCTCCTAGAAGAAGCCTGCACATGGAAACGCGCAGGAGCTGCTGGGGTGTTCCTCCCATCCTGCTTTCTGGGACTGAGGGTGGGCCCCACCTATCCCTGTGTTAGAAGGGGGAAAGTCTGTGCATCAGACGCCACACGTGTGCCCAGCCTCACCTTCTGCTGGTGGCCAGTGGCATTCAGTGACCTTGCACCAGCCTACCTCCCTTCCCTGTTTCTCCCTCCCATAGCACGTGCCTTCTCTGTGGCACGTCTTCTCCAATAAACTCCTTGAATATCGGCATTTGTCTCAGGCTCTGCTTTTGGGGAGTCTTCACTTGCATGAAGAACCTCCTAAAGACAGATTAGCGATCTAAGCTCAGAGAAGTCACTCACTAACCAATTGTTGACCCAGGACCACACAGCTGGGACCCTGAGGATGTGCAAAGGAAAGATTCCAGGTGCTGGCCTGCAGGAGCTCCCAGTGCTCTGAGGGAGGAGCTAATGAGCCAACAGAAACTTTGAAGAGAAATGAATGCCACTTAGGAGGAGCAGAATGGGTGCCCAACTCACTCTGCCCAGGCAAGGTGATACCTGAGCAGAGATCTGTCACCAGACCGGAGGACAAAGTCTCAATCAGCTCTTCAGTTTTCAAAGTCTACCTGGGGTAGAATCAGAAATTGGATATAGGTAATGAATATAACTTACTGTGTCAACCTTTCTAGAATGTTCTAGAATATGGTTATCTTCCCTGGAGGATACTTTGCCTTGAGTTTAACCGGGGTCTGGCTGCTCCAGATTGTTCATTTTCTCATGCTGTGCCTTTGAGGGGTTGAGAGGCGCAACTTCCCATATCAAGGGGGTAAGATGTGACCCCAACACAGCCCTTCACTGTCTGGAGACTCTTGGAGATTCTCATTCCAGGCTCTGTCTCTGACTATCCCTGACGTATCTTTTCCCTGTTCCTTCCATCTCGGTTCACTCCCCTTTCTGGTCCTGATTTGGCACAGCACTGGAGGATGACTTGGTCCTGGGGTGCCAGGATTGCAGGGATTGTGTCTTTTAGGGGGTAAACCTCGGTTTTCTCCAATAGACCACAAGTTTCCCTACCTCAGGCCTTTCTCTTCCTAAAATGAAACTATTTCAGACTGGTCAGATGACATTTAGGGCCCCTATCAGCATTTTTTTCTGACATCTCTAGAAACCCTCTCTCAAATTTCAAAGCACTGTTGATTTTAACTTCTGAAAAGGAGTGCTTGTATAAAGTGAGCCAAAGAGAATTTTCCAGATGTAGAAGTTAGAGTGGCTAGACCAAGTGCTGGCTTTCTTGGCAGCATGAAGATTTGGGAGGCCCTTCTGAGTGGCTCTCCTCATTCCTGGAAGCAGTTAGGTCTTTCTGATCTTAGGCTCCTCCCCCATTCCCACGGGGCCATCATGCCTTGGTCCCCAGAACCTACTGGAGCAGAAGCAGGGCAGTCTTGGCTTTACTCTATACAACTCTAGTTCTTGCTCATTCTGGGAAGTGTGGGTGCCAGTCCCCTAAGGGATGTGGGATGTGGCTCTGGGTTCCTGCTGAGAGCCAGCAATTCCTGGGGCTGACATGGGGCCAAGATCCCTGTGGCACAGCTAAGCCTCGTTCTGGTGCAGCTCACAGACCCCCTAGGTAGTGAGGTCAGCAAGGTCAGCTTACTCCCTCCCCTGGCACCAGAAGAACTTGCTGAAGACAGGCCAAAGTCCAGTGGCAGTCAGCCTAGCCAGTCAACATTGTCCTTAGCACAAATGGTCTGAGGAAGGAAGCCACCTTCCCAGGACATTGTAGTTTGGATACTGGCTTGGCATCCCAGACATCTATATTCCAGTCCTAGCTCTGTTATTATCTTGCTGTGAGACCTTGGACAAGTCACTTTTGGTCTCTGGGGTCTCAATATCTCTATGTATAAAAAGAGCATGCAGTGGCATCTATCACATGACTAGGTGTTATTCAGAGAGAGAGAACAGGAGAGATTGAGAGAGGGACAAGGGAAGAATGCATAGGTGAGCTCAAGCTTTGGGGAGGAGCCGTGGGCAACCCAGCAGCCTGCAACGTCCTTCTGGGCAAAGCGATGGATTAGGAATTCAAAGATCACCAAGGTTCTTTATTGCTGAAGGGGGAAAGGTCCGAATATTGCTTAGCAAATTACCATCTGCTAGGGGCACCATTATGCCTTGACACAACCATTGGTCAGCAAATTGGTCACATTATTGGTTAGTAAATTTGAAGCTGCAGAATTATTTATTGGCAAATTAGAGATGGCAGAATTATTGGTTGGTGAGGCCAGAATTGCAGCGATTGGTTAGCAAATTAGAGATGCCTGTTTTGGTCTGTGAATAAATCATGGCTGGTCAGAGTATTGGAGGCCAAATTAGAGGTGGCTGGGTTATTTATGGCCAAGCCAGAAAAGCAGAAAGCGCTTTGCCAGGCGGAGTGGGGGTCAGCCCTCTGCGTGTGGGGCCTCTCCATGAAAATGCCTTCCGGTTGGCACTTTCCAAAGTGGCAATTCTTATTTTGCAAGTGCAAATGCTGAGACGACATGAGCTAGATCCCGGTTCTGCATCTCCCGGCCCCATTTCTGTCCCTTGCTTCCAAAGAGAGTTTACACGTCATCACAAGACTGAGGCTGGTCACGCAGTGGATGCAGATGGCACAGCCCAACAGAAGATTTTGGCAGAGTCACTGGCTGGAAAAGATGCTGCGTCTTACTTAGGATCCCATCTCTACAGACCAAATTTATGATTGTCCTCTGGCCTAGCGTAAGATAGGGAGCCACAGGGTACGAGAAATTCCTGGCTACAGATCCTAGGATTGAGTCCCTTACCAGACCTTCCTGCTATCCAGGAAGTAACCTAACCCCTGGCAGTCTCCAGCGGGCCAAATCTGGCTGAAACCTTCCTGTCTGGCCCACTCACTCGTCAGTTGCCTGTGCCCTGCTTTTGAGTTGCTTTGAGCTCCTGTTGAGTTTTTTCTAGATCTTCTGTCAGAGGAAAGCCTTCTGTTCTTGGCACAGGACTCAGCTCAGGTAGGTACACATGGTGGGTGGATGGAGAACAGATGGTGAGCAGAGGTATGGATGAATGAGAAGTGGAAGGATGAGTGGATGGACCAAGAATACTTGCTTAGATGGTTTGATAGAAGGATAGGTAATTACTGCTGATGCTGTGCTTAGGAAGCTAGAGATTCCAAAGGGAAGGATCTAGGAGTTTCAGAATTTAAAAGGACTCAACGCCATGTAATCTACCTTCTTTTTTTCCTTGGGCCAAATTTTTAAGTAAGAAAATCAAGGTTACTGTTCACACATCCGGCGTGAAGAAAAGTCAGCCAAGATCCTCCTAGTATCTCAAAGGCAGCAAACCCCTGCCAGCTGCAGTCTAAGTGGGAAGGAAGGTTTGGGGGAGCCCAGCAAGAACCTCAGAGCTGGAGGAGGACATCGCGTCATGGAGAGCATGGACCTATGGGTCACCACAAAGTCTTAGATAAATCAGGGAGTCCCACCACCCGTCTTTTATGGGCTGGGTTTTGACTACCTAATCTATCTTACACTGACCTCCTCACTCGTTCCCACCTGTGCTTGGCAGGAGCTTCCTCTTCGGTGTACAGATGAGAAACGGAAGTTCAGAGAGAAAGGGGGCTTTACTCAGGACGCCCATGAGCCACAGGTCTCTAGGCCACTGTGTCTGCTCACCCACTTCTAGTAAATGGACCACAAGTCCACTTGTAAAGACTGAAAGTTGACTTGATGAGTGGTTCCAGAGTCTGGGATGCCCAAGGGCACTGTACCAGCCTCTATTTGGTCAGGCTGTTGTGCTGCATCAGAACAAGAGCGGGACAGCACATGGGCTGTAGAGCCAGAGGGCTCCCTTTCCCAATTCTTACTGCACATGCTCACTCTACTGCTAGTATCTGCTTATCACTTACAAGTCATGATCAAAAAATACTATGAATGCTTAAATTTTTAAAAGTTTTATTATAGTAAAAGACACATTGCTGTTAATCTCCCTTGAAATACTCCTCTTCGGCTTGAACATACTTAGCCCATCCTTCTTCCCCTTTCTTTCTGGAAGTCCTCTGTGACCTTTGAAGAGATTATGTCAACTTGAGGGAATCAGGAACCACACCTGGATTAGGGTTTGGGAGCCACGCCTACATTGAGAACCAGCCTGGCTGAGAGTGTGAGTGACTTGTGGGCCAGCAAATAAAGGAAGAACACCCACCCAGAAGTTAGAGGTCCACTGGAACTCCCAAGGTATAAAAGGAAGGAAGAGGGAAGATTGTTACAGCTTCTTCCGCTGGGAAAGCTCTTGCTCTTGCAATTATCTACAGATGCCGGCTTTGGACGCCAACTTGCTACACGCCGCAGATTTTCATCACAGATTCGCTCCAGTCTCTACTTGAGCCTGCCTGCCCATTGCTGATCTTCAGTTGCTGATCTTCAGTCTCCAGTCTTCGCCACTGTTCTTTGAGCAACCGAGATCTGCAGTAGACTCACCAGCTGTCCTGCAGTTCAGGACAGGAGTCCTAGTTTGTGGCTGAGCAGCCATCTGACCCTCCAGCTCTCGCACGTGCAGGCCGCCATCTTGGACTGTCTCTGTCCTCAGATTTCTAAGCTTTCCTAATAGATCTTTTTTGTTATAAAATATGCAAATTCTGACTTTTGAAAGAATCCAAACTAAAACATCCTCTTTCATGAATGTCTTCACAAGATTATGATAAAAGATGTGGTGAATGCCACTGCTACCTGCCACCCAATGGAAAGCAGGTTCGTAAAAAACATGGATGGTGTGTCCTCAGCCACCTTAGTGTCTGAATATGGCACTGTGAACCTCTGGCTCTTCCCCAAAGATAACATGACCATGAAAGATAAACATTTTGAATTGATTGAGGATGTTGAGGCAGCCAGGACAGTAGAAATAGAGATGCTTAACTTCTTAAAATCCCTCCAATCTTTCCTTTTTAAAAAGGACTTTTATTCTTATCAGTGTCTGTTTAATTTTGCAAGGTATCGGGTTTCGTATATTCTGATCATATCCCCCAGTTACTCTGCCTCCCCTGCTTCTTCCTTCTTGTCTTTCTCTCATCTGATAATAATCTTCTACTTCTTGTTATTTTTTCAAATTCCACATGTTTGAAAGAACTTATAACATTAATCTTCTGAGTCTGGTTGATACACCTCTGCCAGCAATCATCTGGTTAAAGTCAGCTCATGAAACAGTTGGTTAGAGGGTATATTAGTCACTTTTTCGTTGCTATAACAAAATATCTGAAACTGGGTAATTTCTAGGAAAAAGAGGTTCACTTAGCTCGGCTTTTGGAAGCTGAAAATCCCAGGTGGGCTGACCCATTGGGTTAGCCTCTCAATCCATTTTCCTGTAGATGACATATTTTCATTCTTCTTTATGGCTGAATAATACTCTGAATAATATACATACCTCAGTCACATTTTCTTTATCCATTCAGCTAGTGATGGGCACCTAGGCTGGTCCCATGTCTTGTCTACTATGAGTTGTACCACCGTAAATATGGGTGTGTGTGTATCTCTATAGTTTGTTCACTTTAATTCTTTCAGGTACACACCACGAAGTGGTACAGCTGGATCAAATTGCAGCTCTTTCACTATTTTGAGAAAACTGCATGGTGACTTTCATAGTGGCTATTCCAGTTGACATTTCCACTGGAAACCTAGAAGGGTTTCTTTCTCCCCGCTTACTCACCAGCATTTTAAAAAAATCTTGTTGATAGCCATTTGATGAGGGTGAGATGGAATTTCAGTGTAGTTTTGGTTTGCACTCGTCTAAGGGCCAAAAAACTTGAACATTTTTCCATATACGTATTAGCCATTTGTACTTATTCTTTTGAGATGTGTCTATTCAAATAATTTGCCCATTTATTGATTGATTATTTAATTTTTTGGTGTTAGGCTTTTGAGCTTTTCACATATTTCAGATACTAATCATCTATCAGCAGAATGGCCAACAAAGACTTTCCTCTATTCTGTAGGCTGTTAGAGCTGATGAATTCAGCACAACAACAGAATATAAAAATCAGTACAAGAAATCAATAGCTTTTCTATGTATCAACAATGAAGTACTGAGGAAGAAATCAGAGAAACAATTCCATTTCTAATAGCTTCAAAAGATAAAATACCTAATAATCAATCTAATCAAGAAAACAAAAGATCTCTACAATGTGACTGAGGAAAGAGATTGAGGAGGACACTGTACAATGGAAAGATCTCCCATGGTCATGAATTGGCAGAGTTAATGTTATTAAAATGGCCATATTACCAAAAGCAATCTACAGACTCAGTTCAATTCCCCTCAAAATACCGATGACATTCTTTACAGAACTGGAAGAAACAATTCTAAAATTCATATGGAAATTTAGGCGACCCAGAATAGCCAAAGCTGTCCTAGGTACTAAGAGCATGGCTGGATGTATCATGATACCCAATTTCTAATTTAACTACAAAACCATAATAGCAAAAACAGTTTGCTTCTAGCACAAGGACAGACTGAATGACCAGTGGAAGAGAATAGAGGAAGCAGAAACAAACTCGTGCAACAAGAACTGTCTGATTCTGGATAAAGGCACCCAAAAGATACTTTGAAGGGGAGACAGCTCATTTTTTAAAAAAAACGGTGCTTGAAAACTGGATATTCACTTGTAGAAGATTGACTCTAGATCCCTATCTCTTACCTGTACAGAAATCAATCTAAAAGGAATGAAAGACCTAAGTGTAAGACCTGAAACTTTGAAACTCTTGAAAGGAAACTTAGAGAAAAACATTGGAGCCATACACACAAAGACCTCCTGAATAGAATGACTACAACAGCACAGAGGGAAGGAATACTAAGAATGCACAAATGAGGCTACCTCCATGCTATCTTGTCGTGTCTGCTAGAAACTACATCTCCTCACAATGACAACTCCCTACAAGCAGTTCTTTCCACCATTCTTGATCTCACCATGCTCCCCAAATGCTACTTTTTCTCTTTCACCCTTCAGCCTTAATGAAGTGCTCCAAATACATAGAGGAGGAAGCAGATGGCTCAACATACCCGTTGCTAATGCTTTAAACCAGTAGGTACCTCTGCCAGCAATTGTCTGGTTAAAGGCAGCTCATGAAACTGTTGGTTAGAGGGTATATTAGTCACTTTTTCATTGCTATAACAAAATATCTGAAACTGGGTCATTTTTAGGGAAAAGAGGCTTACTTAGCTCAGCTTTTGGAAGCTGAAAATCCCAGGTTGGGCTGTCCCATTGGGTTCACTTCTGATAAGGAACCCTTCGGTGAGTCACGTGTTGGCAAATGGTATTATGAGGGGAGAAAAAGCAAGAAGATATCACATGGTGAGACTGAAAGCCACAGGGCCACTGGGGTCTTAAGAAAACACATTAATCCCTTCTGAGGGCATGCTCTCCCGTAGCCTCAAAATTTCCCTCTCCATTTGACCTCTTCAAGATCTTACCATCTGCTAACACTGAAGATTGATCGTCCAACCCATGAACATTTGGAACACAAATCACATCCAGCCATTGCAGAGCGTACACTCATGAAAAAGATGTCAACGCTGGTTTCTTCCCCTCAAACCTCAGCTGTGACCGTGAGGTGTTGACTGTGTTTTGTCCACTGCTTGCTGCTTTCCATCTTCTTCGTAACAACTATTGGAAGACACGCGGAGGAGAATGGGCTTCTACTTTCCAACTTCCTCCACCCTCAGCAAGCGCCACCAGCATCTCATCCAAGCCTTGTGATTACATCATTACAACTCACCCCATGACCTCCAGCTGGGGCCTCCCCTCCCCTTTCCTTCATTTCTTTATCTGTTAGGAAGATTAAAGGAGCTAATGTGCGTTTCATACAGGACTGTCAATCAATGAGAGCTAGATTGTCACTCTTAATGATGACCACCCTCTTCCTACAGGATAATTTCATGAACATCCTTATAGATAAAGCATTTTTCATGTGTAGAATTATTTCCTTAAAACTGATTGAACTTACTGAGTAGAGGACGTGTCTGACTTTTGGTAACAATGTTAATAAAATCAAGTTCATTTTCAAAAACTGTGATGCCAAGTGGGCTTTAAGAGTAGCAGCTGCCACCTACCAAAGTGCTCAATGTGTGCCTGGCACTGTGCTAAGTACCCTCTGTGGCCCAAGCAACCCCTACAAGTTATATCTTTTATCAGTGCCCATTTATCGAGTCAAAAACAAAGACAAGAGCAAGCTGAGGACTTGCTCAAGTCCAGCAGGGAAACAACTGAAGATTCATGTTTGGTCCACTTCACAACAAAGCTCCTGCTCTGAGCACTTGCTTGGTGCTGGCCCAGCCCCTTGTCATGGCACCTGTCCTCTACATCCATTACTGGGACAAGTGCTCCACACACGTGGCCCAGGGCCTGGGCTTGAGTAAAGGTTCCGGAGGAGAAGCGGGTAGGACTTCTCGCACCACACTTTCACTGCTCACTCCCCTACCAGAGATACTCCGGCTTTTTTCAACTCAAGAGATATCCTGGTGCGAGACTCTTAGAAAGTCAGAACTACAGGGATGCTGCAGGTCTGTAAGGACATTGGGGTGCCCTGGTATTCTACCCACTGGGGGTTTCCAAGTCAACTCTCGGCCTTTCTGAAGTGGTCAGGCTGGCCCAGGAAAGCCCCATTATCCTAAGGAGTGCTTCTCTGAATGGCCTAAGGATAAGCAGCTGAATTGTTTCTCTTGCCTGTCTTACCTTACTCCACCTTGGTGCATTTGCAATGCTTTGCTGAGAGGCTCATTGTGCAGAGCTGGCCTCCAAATTCATGCAAACACACATTGCCTGCAGGAACCCACATTTATGGTGTCCTGGAGCTCTAGGGAGACCTTGACTTTGATCCCAATGGGTCCATTCCAGGGCCTTCCAAGTGTGTATGTGCATGTGTGCATGTGCGTGTGCATGTGCGTGTGTGTGTGTGCGTGTGTGTGTTGGGAGTAACTTGAAGGACCAGTGCAGTTTTCACTGGGGAGACCCAGGCTGACTGCTCACTGCCCGTTTCTAAGGTACTGTGTGCTGTGCTTCGGTTGCTATCCATCACCCACGATCTGAACCACGGGCTCCAGGCTCTGGACACCCAAGGCTCCTCCCAGATTCTTGCTGCCTTCTTCTCCCAGGCATATTTGAGAAATGTCCCCTTTTTCTCCCCTTCCTCCCTTTTCTTGACTAGCCTTGCTCTCTGGGTGGGTTTCTCTGCTTGCTTTCTCACATCCTAATTATTATTACAGGAAAAAATAGCTTCTCGCACCTACAAGAGATACTCTCTTACTCTAGTAACTAGGAATTTTCAATGGCAGTCACTGAGCAATTACACGCTACGATTTACACTATATCCTGTCTGTTCTTTGACAAAATGAGTCCCTATTATTAGTCAGGCAATAATCAAATGCCTAAAATAGGCTTAGAAAAGATCTCTGAACTGCAGGAACGGGTTGTTACTGGGTGTTATGATACAGTTCAGGAGCAGGTTTCCAGTAAAATATGCATCAACACACAAATGTTCTTTTTAGAAACTGCATAATAGAGAAAATGATAGAGGTATGGGGGCTGGGACTAAGAAATCTCAGACCCATCAAGTTATAGTTCTAGAAGCTTCTAGGTTCTAATATGGTCTCCAGGGGTTTGGTGCAAAGAGATAATTTGTTGGGCCCTGGTCAAGCTTCATCACCCAAGAACTACTTGGAGGAGTTAGAAATTCGTTTTGTTTGTTCTGTTTTGTTTTTCACATGCTGTTTGATGCCTCCCAAACTCCTTTTCTCTTTGTGGGCGGTTCCTCCCATCCTGGTGAACAACAGTGTAAGCTGAACTTCTGCCATTTTGTGTATCGTCCTCACAGGTTTCTTCATATCCAGGTACCTCCTGTACCGTAGTATTGGGTTGTCATTTCTCTTCAAAGAGATTTGCTCCACGTGAGCAAAGTTTCAGATTCATTTCTTGGTTTAGGAAATTTAATAACCATATTGTACAGAGAAAGCCCATCACCTGCCTTCCTAGCTAAAACACGGGTTACTTCTGCCCAGCCTCCTGCTGTCTGCGGCAGAGAAGCCCTCTTCCCCTCTCTCCTTGCCCAACGTTTTCTCAGGCTGCCCACTACTGACTCCCAGAATGCTCAGGGTTGTGTGGTGGATGGAGAGTCAGACCCCCGAAGGGACAGATTGAGAACTGATGCTGTTTCTGGAGAGATGCGAGTGCGTGTGTGCCTTGGATCTCTGAGCATTGCGTCCTGTCGTTAAACCTAAAGAAGTCTGCGTTTCCTATCAGCTACTCAGCTTTCTTCTGCTCTTCTCTTCCCAGCAAACTTCTCTATTTCTCACAATCCAGTGTAATAGCTATAAGCAAGGAACGGGAAGCCTTAGTTTGTTCAGGGCCATTTGGACAATTACGAGGCAATTCATGGGCCATACGGAAGTTTCAACTTAAAAATTAGCCTGCTCTGTTCGGTAAAACAATTAATTAGCTCACCCCCAATGTGGTGTCTGAAACTGCGCCTCCTTGGTGAGGACTTGGCTGGACCACACCAACTTGTTTTGTGGGCCTTGTACAGCCGGCAGGCTGGACATTCCCTACCCTGGTGTGCAGGATCCATGTGCCTCATCACTGTTTCAGTATTTTGTTTTCACCCTTTCTTTTTGGTCTAAGAGAAAATACCAGGCAGGTGTCTACACTTAATCTGCTGAGATAATCCTCAAAGAAGAGCTCCTTTGGTTTTCGACGGGTTAGAAATCGTCAACCTGGTCGTTAAGGTTAAGGAGCTGGGGCTGTAGAAGCTGCCATCTTCCTCTGGTCTCTGCAACAAAGCTGCACATTGCAGAGTCCAAATACTCAGAAAGAAACCAATACAGCACTTCTCTCTTTTCTTACGGGAAGAAACTGACTTAGCACACGCTAGGACCAGAGTCCACTGGCGGGACTCCAATTCCAGCTCCACTGTTAGGGAAAGTATGTGGCCCCCTGATGCTCAGTTTTCTCCCTGTGAAATAGGAAAGAGGAGGATGGCTGTGCATCCGTGCTCTAATCAGGCAGTCCTAAGGATGGCGGGGTGGGGTGGGGTGGTGTCACGCTCCCAGCCTGGTCTTGGCATAGAAGGTGAGGTTCTTTCTCAGCAGCATGTGACACTCCTCCTACCCCCCCCCCCACCATTGCCCCTAGGCTAGCTTGAATGGTTCATGGTTCCCTGGAAGGATTTTCAATCTCCAATTCTGTTTCACAGGCAGCAAGCATGCACCCAACATGACCCTCTCCCAAGTGACCCTATGATTGGGAGTAGAGTTGTTCCTCTTCCCAAGGGTTGACCTAGGTTAGCTTGACCTTGGCAGCTTCCCCAGGGCCCAGAGCTTCTAGGGGTGACAGGTCATAGGCTGTATCAACTGTCCCCGGTGAGCAAATATGGCTGTTAGTAGCCCTCCTTCCCTCCCTGAGGTTTTCCCATCACTGCCCTTGTGAAAGGCGAGGTAGAGCTGGTGGGGGTCCTATTCCGACCAGTCCACTGGAGCCTGATGGCACCCCGGGGGGCTCCCAGCCCATGCCCAACAGCTGTGGGATGCAGCTAATGTGCAGCTGTGGAGAGAGCACCAGACGAACTGTCAAAAGTCTCAGTTCTAGAGATTTCTTTGCCATGAGCCTAGGGCAAGTAAATTCTTCTTCCTAAAAATGTTTTGTAAGTTTAAGTTATAAGTTAAAGTTTTATAAGTCTTTTCACCTATAAGACTTCAATTCTATATTTAACAGAAAAGATGTCTTCTCTATATTTTGTAATCAAAGTGTATTGTATACACAGAACTGGTCAAGTGTCCTAAGCAAATAGCCTGGATGAACTTCCTTTCTGGATAGAGCCAGGTAGAATATATTTTTGACTTTGCAGGCTGTGCCCTCTCTGTTGTAGCTATTTCACCCCTGCCACCACAGCGTTAAAGCAGACACAGGTCATGTAAATGGGTAAGCATGGCTTGTTGCAATAAAACTTTATTTGCAAGAAGAGGCTGCTGGTCCACATTTCATCTAGTCAGCTACAGTTTACAAATTGCTGTGAGCTGTCCCCTCTCCACCCAGATTAATATGTTAAGAGTCCGGTCTTTGATTGTGATGGTGTTTGGAGGTAAAGCCTTTAGGAAGTAGCTAGTGTCGGATTACATGCATGAACGGGACCCTCATGATGAAATTAATGCTGTTACAAAAACAGAGGAAGAAACCAGAGATCCCTGCCTTCACCACATGAGAACACAGCAAGAAGATGGCTGTCAGGGTCACTTGGGCTGATATAACAAAATACCTTAGTCTGGATCATTTACAAACAACAGAAATTGATCACTCACAGTTCTGGGAGTGAAAAGTCTGAGACCAAGGTGCCAGCAGGGTCATGGTCTGGGAGACCATGTTTCCCACAGGTGGTGCTTCTATGTGTTCTCATGTAGCAGAAGGAACAAATAAGCTCTTTAGGCCTCATTTACAAGGACATTAATCCCATTCGTAAATTTAGAACCACGTTCCAAAGGTCTACCTTAGGTCCGTGACCTCAGCAGTCAGGTTGCAACGTGTGAATTCTGAAGGGATCCATACATTGAGACCACGGGGGTGGCTGTGTGTTTTAGTTACTTTTTCATTGTTAGGACATCAGCACCCAACTCTCACAACCTAAGAGAGAAAACGTTTATTTAGCTCACAGTGTCAGAAGGTTGCAGTCCACGCGTGGGCAGCAAACCATGGTGGAAAGTTCTGGTGGAGAGCGGCTGGCTGCTCACGGCATCATAAGAGGAAGTATCGGGGTTTGAGGAGAAGCTAAAGCAAGAGTATATCCTTCCGGGCCACACCCTCAGTGGTCCTCCGTACCCGGTGATCCACTACAACTTAGGCGATCCGCCCCTCCCAACCAGGCTCCACCTCCTAGCAGCACATGAAATCCACAGCATCCAAATACCTAAGGTTTTGGGGACACTCCAGATCCAAACAATAACAATATGGAAACCAGGAAAAAGACCCTCCCCAGACAGCAAATACGCCATGCTTTGATCTGAAACTTCCAAGACTATCAGAAACTATAATGTTTGTTGTCTAAGCCACAGAAAGTTGTTTTAGCACCTGGAACTTAGAAACACACTGACCCCTGCTACAACCCAATGAATTACCATGAAATAAGCATGCCTGTGTGGCCAGTGTCCAACTCAAGAAATAAAAGATTCCCATCATCCCACAAGCCTGGTGGTGCCCCGTCTCCCCCATCAGATTCAGTTTGCTGCTGATGGTCCTCCAATGTTTTTTTTTTCTTTAATTGGTGTAATTGCATACATCTCATCATTTTTATTTTAATTCCAACATTCACCTGACTTGACAGACTACTTATACACTGTTACTTTAGGGCAGTGGCTTTCAAAATTTTCTGGTAACATCAGCGCCTTGTCTGTAAATAAAACATTGTGATATTCCAGTACGTTCTGTGGGTAAAGAGACAAGTTCAGTTGTACCAGAGGCAAAAATTCAGGCCTCTCCCTTTCTGGGCCTTTCTATACTCTGTGCCAAGATGAGAACCAGGAAGGCATGTCCAGGAACTCCGCCCACTTCTCTCAATCCTTTTTGGAAGATGCTTCTTGAGATACTTTTTGGTTCCCCAGTAAAACAAGTACACAACCTCTAACTCAGCAAAGGTGACTTATGAGCTCTCACGATCCCTGGGAAGATGATCAGGGACCAGCCAGGGATTTGCAGCGGTCTATTCAGAACCAGGTGGCGTGACCAGGTAGATCTGTGGGTTTATTTATTCATGAGAATGAAGGAATTCCTTTTGACCACCATAAACACCTGTGGGTGTGAGGCTTTGCAGGACATGACTTCCTGCACCATCAGAAGGAAGTAAGAGTTAGCATTACCTAGGCGATGGCCAAGGATGTGATCTCATTGAGTTACTGGAACGTTTTTGGTTACAACAAATATTTCTAAGAGTATTTCTAGTTTCTAGTTTCTGTTCCATTTCAGACGGACCAAGCAGTATTCGTAAGACTGCAGGCATTCCCTGGCTAAAGAAAAAGCCAGGGAATTTATACCCTTCCGGAAGAGAGAAGGGAGCAAGGGTGAGGAACAATTGTCTACAAATTCTAATTACCTGGAGACCAGAAGGAAGCTTCCAGAAAGTGCCTTGAGCTGGTATCTCCTCTTGTTGCCTGCTTGTGGTTTCATATTACCCTTGTGCTAAGGGGTGAGATTTCCCAGGTGGAGCTGCAGGTACCTGCCAGAAGATGGGGTCTGAGAGCAGGGGAGCTGTAGACAAGTTGATGAGGGAGGTGGTGGGGAAGCCCACCACTAAAGGGGAGTTAGGATCATAACAAAAAGGCATGGGCCTGTAGTGTGGTGGCCTGCTTGGGTCCTGTATGGCCTGGTGAAGTTCGCTAAGCCTGAGTGTCAGCACACGCTGTGTCTTCTTTATGTGAGCTCACTGTCAGGATGTCCATGCTGCTCAGATGGGGCAGGGGATAAGGATGCTTTCTCATCCTACCTCAGCAGCCCATCTCTGGGGATTGTTTGTTCACTCCAAGACACATTTAGCAAACACCTACAGACATTTTTGTTTCCCAGCACTGGGGAAGATGAAGGTGCTACTACCATCTAGTGAGAGATGCCAGGAACACTGCACGCATGGTCTCTAGTACACAGGATGGCCCTCCCCAGAACTGGCCAACCCCAAGGTCAATAGAGCTGAGCTGGGGGAACTTGTTCTAGAATGGATGAGATATATGATGTAGACAGAACCAGTCGTCAATGAACACCCCAAAACAGTTGACAAATAATGACTCTCTGTCTTGCTTGGGAGTGAGGTGACGAGGAAAGATCTCAGAACCCCCACTGCTGGATTTTCTTTCTCTGAAGTCAGAGTCCAGAGAACTTGTTGACTGTGGACAAAAGAAACATGGGGGAATGATTAGAAAAGCATCGCCCCCAGCAGCAGCTGGGAGATCCACATTAACAGGCTTCTGCAGAAACGCATCCGTCTCTGGGATATCATTAGCCATGATTCCCCCTCAAGTTCCCACCCTCCCCAAATCCCCCAACTCTCTCCAAACACCCCCTCCACACACACTGCTTAGTGTCAAGGCTTCCACTTTGAGTTCTGGATAGACCTTATCAGCCCTGTGGGGACCCGTCCTTGGCACATCCCTGGCAGATCAAGCCCCCGGATGCCGCAGATGTCTGTCCCCAGCCGCCCCTGTTGCTGGCTGCAAACACAGCAGATCTGGCTTTGGGTGATATCATTCCATGTCCTCAACCAGAGACATTGAGATAATAACTTTCCAAATATTGTCTTACGAGATGCTTATCACTGTAAAACAATATTTTGTCACCAAGCAGTAAGCAAGCTGCGGTGTCAACTTGCAGAAGCATGCAGCTTGGCGAGGAGAGGTTAGGTCACCAAAAGGGGGTGGGAGGTTGAGTGCAGCAGTGAACGGGGTGACACCCTGGCCTTTGAAGGACCCCAAGGTCTTTGAGATTGGTGAGAAGGGGGTCTGCCACAGGGCCCAGTTTTCAGGCCATAAGCAATGAATGCCAGATCAGAGAGGAAATATAGTTTGCTCTGAACATGGGGTTCAGTGGGGAATGAGACTGTGAAAGACCCCACCCCTGACCACAGGGCTTTACAGTCCAAAAGGGAGACTTGTGATGCAGACACAAAGCAAAGCAGACCTTGAGAGGGGCCAAAGCGAGGTGACAGAGAACCTCTTTCATCATAAGATGATCACCAGCAGCAGACGGGTTGTTAGCAAAAATAAGGTCCAGAGCAAAATGCAACAGGCCTCCTGTAGGGGCTGTGTGCCGAAAAGAAGGAGGGAGGGGAAGAAAGAAAAGGGACACATGTTTTGCTGTGTCACTCTTGGTGTAGAGAGAGGTATAGTCTGGGGGTTATAGTAACATGGCACTCCTGTAACATCATAAGCCAAGACTCTCACCCAGAGTCAGCATCAGGGCATGCTCACCTGTCTGGCTTTACCCAGCTGTGTGATCTTGGAGAAGTTCCTCTATTTCTCTGTGCGTCAGCAGTCTCGTGTATGAAATGGGGACGTAAGTAGGGTGATGAAGGTTAACAGAACTCCGGCTATGTATGGCATTCAGGATACTGCTTGGCAGGAATGAAGCCACCACCACTGCGGTTGTGAGGACTAAGTGGAACAGAACGGACAGGCCCCGATACCTGTGGGGCTACTGCGTTGTTTGCCACCCAAAGAGGCAAAGGCCATTGTCTTCAGAAGCTTAACTTGCACTACAGAAAAAAAAAAAAAACCTTTGAGCAGTACTTTAAAAATATAATTTCAGGCAGTGCTAATGTCTGTGCAGGTGATCATTGCTACAGGAAATGAAAAAAGTGATGAAAGGTTGGCAGGTCTGTGAGCTGGGTTACACAGGATGGCCGGGAGGGCTGGGCTTCCGCTGGAGCAGAGTTGGGTGAGCGGTAGAGGGCAGGCCTGGAGGATCCGTCTGCAGCCATCTCACGGAGACAGGAGCAGGGAAGCCCCAGGCAGGACGGGCCTCCTGCAGGAGCTACCTTCGTGAATGGGGGCGGGAGGCCAAGAACAGAAGGAGCTGTCCTGGGATGGAAGGGAGCCCAAGGCATGAAGCCATCTCACAAGCCATGGGAAGGACTTCTGATTTAATTCTGGGTATGTAGGATCCTAGGATGGTCATAACAAAATGACATCTTCTGGTTGGCTTCAAACAACAGAAAATGATTCTCTCACGGTTCTGGAGACCAGATACTCCACATCCCATGTCAGCAGGGCCACATTGCCTGTGAGCTCCAAGGACATTCCTCCCTGGCATCTTCCCAATGGGAGCCATCAAACCTTGCTGGCAGCTACCTCACTCCAATCTCTGCCTCTGTCGTCACATGGCACTGATGGCCCTCTCCTCTGAACTGCGCCTCCTAAAGATACCAGTCATATTGGTCGGTCACTCGTCTAAACTAATGACACCTACAATGATCCTATTTGTAAATAAGATCACATTCTGGGGTAGGAGGGGTTAAGACTTCACCCATAAAACTGGGTGGTACAGGAAGCTATGAGATTTGAATAGGGTGGTGACATAACATTATAACATAGATTATTTTTAAAAATCAGTCCCTTTCCTATAGGCAAAAAGACTCTGGAAGGCTGAGAGGAAAAGCACCTAGGGACTGCTGCTGCATCCAGGTGTGCCAAGGTCACGCTGGGGCTCACAGGGACAGGGAAGGGCGGGGAGGTATTCACGTTCTGGACACAAGATGAATGGGAGTGTGTAGAATTGCCAATGGATTAAAAGTCATGTGCAAGGGTAAGAAGTAATTGTTTGAACCCTGTTTAGTTTTGTGACCCAAATTTCTGGTAGAAGTGTGAGGCCACGTTCTGATATGCTGATCAAGGGGCAAGGACAAGCCCTGACACAGGAGTGCTACCGAGCAGCAGCTCTGGACATCAGAGTGGCCGTAATGCAGAGTCAGCCCCTCACACTCAGCACATCAGAGCCCCAGCCCTCACCTCTCAGGCTCAAGATGGTTTCTCTCTAGTTTCCACATCTCAGCTCCTGGTCTCCCCCACTCCCCACCCACACACGTGCTCACACAGGAATTCTGGGAGCCTCCTCAACCTCCAATATGTCTCCAAGTTATGGGGATTCTGCCGTGAAGTGTTCCTCAAGTCCACCCATGGCCTCCGCGTCCACTGTCCTCCTCCCAACCTCCATTGCCAAGTGTCCCAGTGACCTCTGTGGCCCCTCATGGTTTCCCTGCTCCTGCCCTTACCCTTTTTGACCCACACCATCCTGCAGCTGGGAGGAGGTTGACTGGTAAAGATATAAGGGGACATTTCATGGTATCTTTCTTCAGCTCATGTGTCAAATAGAGTTTCAGATGGTCACATGGCTCAGAGTGCATGCTTCAGAGACCACGTGTGTAACGCAGAAGTTCTGGACCTTGAAAGCCAATGTCTCAGCATCAAGTCCTGACTCCTTCCTAGCCTTCTTGGCTGAGGGACTATGGCTTGGTGTCCACAGAATGTTTCGTTCCAACTGGCAGGAGGGATGCTTTGGTGATGATCCCAAAACAACAGGCATACACCATGTTGTGGTAGATTGTGCACAAAGTAGGGCTGGGTGTTGAGGAAGTATGAAATCTCTCTGGGCCTTAGTTTCTTCAAGGATAACCAACCAATCCCAATAAGCAGGGTTGACTAAGAGGAATCAAAGCCATGTGCACCAACACACCTGTCAAGACACCAGACACAGAGGAGCTCACCACAGGAAAACCAATGGCACAAGCTGCACAATCTTTGATCAGAAGAGCAATTTTGAGAAACTACAGTCATTTGAAGTCCTCCTTCATTATTAATTTTATACAGAGTTATTTTGTGGTTCTGGCTTTTTTTGCTAATTAGATGCTGTAAAAATTTTTTTAGTGATTTTCTCTTCTTTGTAATTAGAAATAGCGATTAGAGTATCTTTTATATTACATGGCATTTTTCCTTTAAACAATTGTATACATTTTGTATTCTTTGCTTTTCTCCATACAGACTTTAATGAGAAAGGATTCATTGTGTACCATAATTTGCTATTATTATAGTGTGTCATGAAAATGAGTTATTTCTGTCACAGAAATATAATGCTCAGTGTAATGTATTTTTGCTCGTACTTTTTTTTCCCCCCTCTAGGGACAGGGGAAATGTGTTTGCCAAGTTTGGAACCTACTTGAACTTAAAAGGCGGGGAATTGCTGAGTGAACTGGGGCTTTTGTAGGGTCTCCCATTTCTCTGGGGTGCCCCAGGTTCAATGTGAGGCTCAGAGAGGCATTTTACCACCTTTCAGCAAACACGTGCAATTCTGAGGAGTGGGTCCGTGGCAAATGTCATCTGTTCCAGCAGGACATGGGGAAACCCATGTCAGGTTTCTTTTCAGAGTTGGAGGGTGTAGCTCAGTGGTAGGGCACACATGCTTAGCATGTACGTGGTCCTGGGCATGTCAGCGTATCTCCTTTTGTCAGCATATCTTCCCCACCACCCCCCATCACCTTTCTAGGATAAAAAGGCTACATCAGGGCTGAGGGTTGATAGAGAACCAAAGTATTCCTAGAAATCTGCTGTCGATAGGAAACTGCCTGTGTTGATGACACCCACATTCAACTCCACGTGGCACAGCTGGTCTACCCACAGAACATGCCAGCCTGCTTCAGCCTGGGGTGCATGCCCTGCCCTGCCAGCCTTCCAGCTGCACATTTATCAGCCAAGGCAGAGAAGAGGAGGGACATGGGCACAGTGAGATGGCCGCTGAGTGCCTGAGCTGTTCCCAAAACAGGCGCCCACCATGCTACCACCCTCCAACTGGAGCACACGTCTCAAGAAGTCACTTCCAGGGTGACAAAGTGAAGCAGAGTCTTGGCCTTGGTGCAAGGCTTTCTGTGTTGTGGCATCTCCTGCTTCTGGTTAGGGCGGACACCGTAGAACAGCTGCACAAGGAGACGTGTCACAGGTGCCAGTGGAGGAGAAGCACCCATAAATCAATAATACACTCCAAAAGAGTGGCCAAGAGAGTTTAGGGCAGCCCCCCCTCACCCCACCAGGTGCACCACCAGCAACTCTGGGGAGCCCCCAACACCCAACAATACAGGGCAGCACCTGAGCCTTCAGGAACCTTCTGTGTCTATAGAAGAGGCCAAGACGCAGGAGCTGGTCCCTTCCTGGGCCAGGTAGAATTCTCCTCCCTTCAGGGGCAGAAACCAGGGATCAGAGAGCTGACCAGCTACAGCCTTCCTCCTGGTCTACAGTTTCTGGTTTACAGTATCTCCTACAACTGTGTTGACAGCCCTGGCAGGCTACATCTGGGGACGATTATTCCCATCTTACAGACAGAAAAATGAGTTACTCAGTAACCAGACTTGAGCCACAGCTCAGTGCCTGGTGAGTCAATACCTGCACAGAGTAGGAACTGGCTGAGGCAGGTCAGAAAGGGTGGGAGAGTGAGCAGTCAAGGGCTACAGCCAGTAGAGGTGGGCTGTCATGGTGACCTCCCTAATAGAGGCTCCCACAGCCAGCCCCGACACAGCATGACCTGCCTAAGAGAACGGGATTCACAGCAAGTTGTCAGAGTTCAAATCCCAACTGCGTCATTGCCAAACATGACCATGGTCAGGTAACCTAACCTCGAAGTGCCTCAGTTTCCCCAGTGGAAATCAAGGGTAATTATAACATCAGCCTCATGGGGTCACTATGAGGATGACATAAGCTCAGCGGGGAGCCTGAGTTTTCATGCGGAAAGGCTCTTGTGTGTAGTTACTCCATTTGTGTAGCGCACAAAGTTGCCAGTTCTCGGGCAGCTAGAACGCCACACGCCAAGACTCAGCCGGCTGAACCTTACCCCGTGAGCTTGACCCAGTGCCTTTCTAACACACTCGTTTCACTAGAGGAGCACCACCATATTTGGATGTGAAATGCCCCCAGAGGCCCATGTGGTAAAGACTGGGTCCCCAGAGTGGCACCATCGGAAGGTGGTGGGGCCCTTAGCTTTAGGACATGAGGCCTAGTGGGAGGACATTAGGTCACAAGGAGCACACTCTTGGAGGGAAGCAGAAGCCCCACCTCCTGGCCTTTTTCGTTCCCCTGTCTGGCCACGAAGTGAGTGGTTCCGACGCACAACACACTCCTACCGTGTTGTGCCATCTCGCCCAAAGCAGTGAGGCTAACTGGGACCTTTAAAACTGTAAGCCAAAAGCAGCCTTTCTCTTACAGGCGTTGCTTAACCCCATGATTTGTTGCAGTAAGGGAAACCTCACTAATACTAGTGCCCCCCAGGGTCCCGATTGTCCAGGCCGGTTCCTGCCCAGCACAGCCCTGGCCTCCCAGGGAGGGCGCCCGGTCCATCTCCCCTTCTTGCTGCCCCTTGTGGACCTCCGACTCTCTCCCAGCCTGGGACACGTGTGGAAGCAGCCCAACGTGACATTCCATCATTAATCCCTAACGCGGTGCTATTGAGCTGTGTAAACACGCTTCCCGGAGCGGGTCCCATCCACCCCGCCTCCATGTAATTGTTTTCACTCCCCTAAACTCAGATGTAATTCAAGTAGGAGAAATCGCGGCTGGATTACATCTGCAGGCAGGGAATTATTAGTATGACTTTTTGGCGGTGTGACAGTGATGTTTCGACAATCTATACATATTGATTTAGGTCGATAATAAACAATTTGATTAGCCTCCCATCCATGGGTTGTCATTTCAATCACTGACAGGGCCCAGCAGAGTGGAAGGGAGGCAGCACACACAAGTGGCAGGAATTCTCAAAATAAGAAACTCGGTCCTGATTAGAGCCCTGGCTTCAGTGAATTGGACAAGACAGTTCAGCCGCCACGTTATTAACTCCCCGGGAAAATACTCGGCCCGTCCCCCGGGCCAGTCCGCATATTCTGATGTGGATCGATAAGCAATCTCCGGTGTATATGGAGCTCAGACTCGAATCATTTGTCTCTGGGTCCTTTCTCCAAAGGGAGCCCTGTGGTCTGGACCAGGCCTGCCGCCCCAGCACCTCTCCCCACCCCCACTCCCCGTTTAACTAATGACCCGCTGCGGAGGAGGCCAGCCTGCGGAAGCCTCCTCCATCATCCAGAGGCGTCTCTCAGGTGGGCTAATGATGGTAATGGCCTCTTTCCAATTTTTTAAAAAACAATGCTCATCCTGACATCGTGGGGGTGCACGCTTTTCGGTGACAGATAGACAGATGTCCCGGTAATGGACAAGCCTCTCAGACCCACCACGTCTGCATTGGATGGCGATGCTGTACAGATCAGGGACGTGACCTCTCTGGGTCTCTGTGGGGAAGACGGAAGGGCCAGTGGCTGCGGCCGCCACTACTCATGAGGGCTCCCGCCTTCCCCCAGGAGCCGGCTTCCTGGGGCCCGGTCCCTGACTGATTCCACTCCCTACAGCCACGGGCACCCTCACAAACCCTCGGACACTGCTCCCTTTGATTTCAGGTAACTCTGGAAGGCACTGTACTCAGGGACTTGCATGAAGCCGTATGGCCACATGGCATGAGAGCTATGGGCAGGGACTCTTGGCCTTCTATCTCCCTACAATAGAGATGGCATTACAGGAGACTCTGGCGTTGCCTCTGTTCAGCTCTTTTAACTTCAATTTCCGTGCGTATAACACAGTGATACCTACCTTGCCTACGTGGGGCGAGCACTAAGGCAGGCAGAGGGTCTACCTAGCCTGGGTTGGAGGCACAGTATCTACTCAGTGAACAGGTTGGTGGCGCAATACCTACTCAATGAACAGATATTTTTGACATCGAATGAGTAGCTGGCTGCGCAAATTATTGCTTACATTTTTAATGAAACCCTTCTTTTAAAAAATGAAACCTTATGTAGCCAAGTTGGAATTGTAGCTCAGTGCCTAGCATTTATGAGGCCCTAGGTTCAATCCCCAGTGCCTCAAAAATTTAAAAAATATTAATAAAAATAAAGGAAATCCAGTACAAAGTGCAGACAAAACCTGAAGAACTGCTTAGCTTACTTAGCCATACCCTGACCAAGCCTACATGTCATACCCCCTTTAACTACCCCTAAGTTCTCTCTCTGTCTCTGTCTCTGTCTCTCTCTTTTATTTTATTTTATTTTATTTTTGAGACTGCACCTTGCTCTGTAGTCCAGACTGGTCCTGAACTCATTACGTAGCCCAGGCCTGTGGGGTGATATCTAAGATGGCGCCCGCCGGAAGTCCCGGGGGGCCACCTCAGGTGTTTACCAAGGAAGATGATTGGGCCAAGCCGTTTCTGCCCTCGTGGACCACTTGTGATCCCAATACTATTGCTACAAGCAGCCTGCACCTGCCTGGATGGACATCTTGCTGATTGCCTTAACGCCTGCTTACGTAGACCCCATATCAGATCGCCTGCTCTCCCTTCCTTGCCACGTTCTCCCTCTACCCTATATAAGCTTCTGTACTTCCTGAATAAAGTGAGTTCCTGCCTCGACAGACTCCCGGCTGGGTCTGGTACTCTTGGGAGGAGGGGGCCCAGTCACGCTCTCGCCTTTCCTCTCCTCCGGCCCTTGTGTGGTGGTAAGACCCCCACAAAGGCCAGACTAGAACTCATAACAATCCTCCTGATTCAGCATGCCCAGCCAAGTCTCTATAGCACCTTTAGGATTGTCTGGAATTACTCCAAACAAGCTGATTGGGTGGGAAGGTCACAATTTAGGAAGCAGGGATTCTACCCAGCTCTCAGATGCAAGGCTGTCCCTCTCCTGACACCTGGGGTTCCCCAGCTGAGGCCACCTTAGTTCTCAGATTCTGTAATGTGGAAGGGAAGAATCTCCATGCTCATGGAGTTGCACAAAACCGAAAAGCCGTAAGGCCGGTTCCACGGAGCAGTGTTGTCCACACTGCTTCCCTCAGATGGGCTTCAGGGGCTATTCAGGGGCAAGAAGAAAGGGGGCAGGGCCCTGAGCTTCCCCTCCAACACCACCACCACCACATGGAGCAGTCTGGTTCTTCCCCGGAGGGACTCGTGTCCTGAGATGAAAACAAGTGAGGAGCAATGTCTATGAGGATTGGATTTGGCTGTGAGAAACACAGACCTAAAATAACAAGATTTAAGCAAGATCAGACTTTATCTCTCTTTTGCATGAAAGCTGGGAAATTAGCCAACGGGGCCTGGTGTGGCTGCCTAGATGTGCAGACTCCTCAGGGACCCCATTTCCTTCTTAGGGTCGTGGGGGGCTGCTCTCTCCTCACGTTTCAAGATGGCACGGTGTTCTAGGGGTAATGCTGGAGGAAGTAACGAAAGAGATTAGAATAAAGGATATCTGTTAACTTTCTCTTCTTAGTAAACTTTTTATTTGTTTTATTTTATTCTTTTTATTTTTTTAAAGACAGGAATTCACTAGTCTTAGTGGTTCCAGACTCACGATGTAGCCCAGCCTGGCCTAAAAATCATAGCAATCCTCCTCCCTCAGGACCCTGAGTGTGGGATCATAGGCGTGTGCTACCATGACCAACTATTATGTGAGCCTCCCACCTCCTAGGCAAGTGCTCTAATCACTGAGCTATCCCCCCAACCCCTTATTTTAATAGTTTTAGATGTAAAGAAAAATTACGACAATAGCACAGTCTTCAGTACCCACAGTCCACTTTTTTCCATCATCAGTATCTCATGTTAGTACAGTATATTCCTCAAGGTTAATGTACCAGTGTTGACAAATTATTTTAACTAAAGTATATATTTTGTAAGATTCCCTTAGTTCTTGCCCAGTGTCCCAGGATCTCATCAGACTCCACTTTACCTTCCGTCCTCTTGTCTCCTTAGGCCTCTCTTGGCTGTGACATCTTCTCAGGCTTCCTTTGCTTTTGATGGCCTTGACAAGTTTGTGGAGGGCAGAACAGGTGTTCAGAATTTGTCCAATTTGTATTTCTTACACATAAATTTGGATTGATCAGAGTGGTTGGAATGTGTGTTTCTCATGATTAGATGGGTATTGTGGGCCTGGGGAAGGAAAGCCACAGACATAAACTGTTACTTATATCCTATCAATATAAAGACATTATATTAATATAAAGACATCTTGGTTGCTTCCCATTTTCGGTGACTATGAATAAGGCTGCTGTCAACATTTGCATGCCTGTTTTTTATGTAGCATGCCCAGTCTTTTGGAATGAAGACACATACAACGACCATTCTGCAGAACTTCATCTCTGTCCCGTGAGTTAAATGCAGCCAGCTGCCTCCATTTAGCTTCCAGGGTGTGTTTGGCAGATGATTGGCCAATAGTTGGCAAGCCCCACTAAGGTGTTATGGCTTCCTTACTGTGGAAGAGAAGGGAGAAGAAAGACTGTGACACTCAGTGGTCTCATCCAAGAGGGAGGAGGCAACATGGAGGAAATGTATAGGAAAGCATCATGTTTAAGCATTTAGCCCTTGTCATTGACGGTTCCAAGACAAGGCCAGCCAGCTGTCCCTGAGTCTACAAAACAGAGCTTTGAGGTAGGAAATGCTCCATCACTCACTTATTTAAAAACATGGACTGAGCATTGCAGCTGCTATGTCTTGGATCTTGAGTATCCCCTCCCATCCCCCCCCACCCCCCACAAGCCTCATGTATTTGGAACTCTGTGTTACTGAGAAAAGGGCCTGGATGGAAGGGGACGATCCTTGGGGTTTGATCTGGAAAGATTGTGTCACCTTGTTGAGATTGGGAGGATGCCCAGAGCAGAGCTTTCAGGTGTTGTGTTTTTGATTTGTGGGCCAGGAATGGAGGAAGGGGCACCCACCCTAGGTGTGGGAGCCTGGGCTGGTAGCTTGAAGTAAGTAAAGGAAGGAAGAAGATACATTGTTGCAGCTTCTTCCTGGGAAAGCTCCAGCCTTGCCTGAGTCTCCGGACCTCTGTTTGCTCTTGCTTTACCTGGCTTCTGTCTGCAACCGGGAGAGCAGCTCCCAAGCCTCGGCTATGTGCTCTCACCACGGCCGGCTGTCAGCAACCGGACTGTGTGGGACCTTCTGAAACTGTAAGCTAAATAAGAAATGAAAAAGTAGCTAAGACAGCAGGGAACAAGGTAAGGAGAGTCTTGCTGAGGTTCAGAGGTTCACATCCCGGGAGGTCTAAACACACTCCCAATTTTGCATTTATTTATAAAAAGCCTTCCAGGAAAGGGAGATGGCATTGCTCAGTTAAGAAATGGGCCAACTGGAGTCTTCCTAAATTCTCTTCTTCAAATTCCTCCAGAGCTTCCTGTATAATACCAGAGGAGATTCCTGGCAACTCCATGGCCAAGGGAAAAGGTGGTCACCAATATTAAGAGCTGGTTGATGGGTAGGTGTGTATCTATAATGAGAGAAACGAAGTGGGCACAGGAAAGATTATTGCATGTGTGTGTTTCTTGTGGCGGTATCTCAATGATCAAGATATGGAGTCAATCTCTATGCCCGTTAGCAGGTGAATGAATTTTTAAAAATATGGTATATATACATAATGAAATTTTATTCAGCCATAAAGAAGAATGTCATTAATGTTGGAAATCATCATGTTAAGTGAAACTAGTCAAACACAGAAAGACAAGTATCACACATTTTCTATCTCATGAGGAAAAAAATTGAGCTGAAAATACAGGAAAGATTCTTTCTTATGGGAGGGGAAGAAGGGTGGGGAAAGAGGCAGAGAAACAAGAGAGGGCGAATATGATTGTAGTGCTATAAAACTTTCTTAAAAGCACCATATACTGGACGCATGGAAATGTTGCAGTGTCTTAGTTACTTTTTCCTTGCAGAGATATAACACCAACATGTACAAACTAGGGGAAGAAAACTATTTTAGCTCAGCTCACAGTTGCAGAAGGTCACAGTCCATTCGTGGGCTGCCAGCAACACTGGAAGCACATGGCAGAGGCAGAAGCAGAGACGGAAAGGCAGCTCCTAGTGACATTGCAAATAGGAAACCAGGTCCCCAGAAGGAAGTTCCTGTCCCAGAGGTCTGCTCCTTCTGAGTCCAGCCTCATGTCCTGCCCCTTCCAACTTTAGGCCCCTAACCCCCCACAGGTCTATAATCTATAAGGCACCACACGCCTCTAGTCCACCACACACTCTAATCCCCCACATGCCCGTAATCCACCCCTCCAGTCGGGGCCCCCATCTCCTAACAGCACACAGTTGCCTAGGTAATCTATAACATCCAAATACATGAGCCTTTTGGGGGACGTTCCAGATCCAAACCTCAATACACAGTGAGCCCCCTCTTTCTGTACAATCCATATGATTGAATAAGTATAAAAGAGAGACCAGGTTAAGCCTCACCCTCCCCGGCATGGCTTGGAGATGCGAAGAGTGGCCAGCGAAGGTCAAGCTTCTAGGTCCAGGCTCAGAGGTCAGAGGCTCAGTGATGTTGCATCTCAGCGCAAATAAGCCCATATGAAGATTTCACCTCTCTGTCCTTGCCGGGAGCCTAAAAAGGTGTTTGTGCTGGAGCCCAGCCATTTTTACAGTCCAGATAAACCTCCCAACTCTTTTTTACAGTCCAGATAATATTCCCAACTCTTAAGTGTCTCAGTAAAAACATACTCCCATTGTTTCCTTATTTCCCATAGCACTATGTCATCATGCTTTGTCCTTTCGTGAATTATGTGAAAGTTTAACTATCACTGGACATATGTTCCTCAAGGGACATGAACGTGGTCTCCATGGCTTTCTCTGTGGTGTCCTGTATTTGGGACAGGGTTATGGTGGGCAGCCCAAACATCTACCCTTCCCTGTTACCTAGCTGTGTGATCTTGAGCCTCTGTTCCTCATCCGTGCAACGGAGCCAGCACCCTTCCAAGGTATGTGTACATAGTAATAACGTATTGGCTCCAAATGCTCTGCACTGTGATTGGTCCATCGCAAATACCCAGAAAGCATCGGATGAAAATACAAGCAGATGCACCCAAGTGTCAAAGGGATGAATTAACACAGAATCTGCAAATGCTTCTCTCTGGGATTGTGCAGACAAGAAACGGCTGGAGTTATGTTAATTCCCATTAATATCCTCAGAGGATGTGTGGGAAGAAGATGGACTAGCCAGCCTTGAAATGCAATCAGATCCTGTTTTTATCTCCTTTGCTACAGCTTTATTGTACTGAAATACGTTCACGCTTTAACAGAGGGCAATCACCCTAAATAGACAACGCGAGAGGCGAGAGATGCCAGCGGGAACGTGCGGAGTATCCTCCCCGGACGCCGACCTCCAGGCCGTGTGGGTTTATGTATTAAAGCAGCCCACAGACGTGATTGTGTGGAGCCTGCGGATGTGTATTTGCCACGGTTAGGCTGCATTAGACTCAATTTATCCCCCAGCACTCATTGTTGCTATTGATTGATTTTTAAATTAGATGAAGGCAATCAGTAAATACCACCCAATCAAGTCCTAAAAACATACAGGAGATTAGACAATTTAGGGTAATCAATGGAAATATTCCTTGATTTGCTACCACTCAATTTTGGCCATAAATTACAACTATAACTTGCAAGTTAGTAAGCTATAAAGCAAGTGGATGTGACAAGAAAAACTATAAGAAATGAATTAAGGGGCTGAAGAAGCCCCACTGATGTTGTCCTCTAATAAGGGAAAAGGATTCTGCCTTCATATTTTGCATTTCCTGGTGGGCCTCACCAACCAGTGACAGGTCAAGACAGGAAAGCACTCAAGATGTACCTGTCCTTTAAAGAAAAAACACTGGGGTGGGTGTCAAGTCCGTGCATGGGAGGGATACACATCACAGCCGTTATTCTCTCTAGCAGACCAGTGTGAATAACTAATAAACCTAATTTCGTGGTTGCAAATAAATGTCACATAATTTTAGGCTCAGAACCCCACGCTTTGTTAAAACCCTCACCTACCTCACAGACACTTTCAAATGCTAATTTTAAATGCTAATTTGAAAGTCACACTTCTGTACTGTTATTTCCTACAAAGTCTCAAATGTAACAATAATGAAATGTAATTTTAGACCAGAACTTCATGCTCTTCAAAAGCCGTATCTGTTGGATTGTACAGTTTGCCCAATCTTCCATATTCTTCAGCGAAACACCTTTAGACTGGGCTAATTCTTCTTTCCCTACCCCATAGACATGAGGTTAAAAGGAAATGAATTTGCTTGTGGGAGTTCATGACTTCTCAGCAAAGGCAAAGAAGCCAGAACATTCATTTGTTCATTCATCGGTTGCTTTCAGTTTTCTCATCGGCTTTCCTTTTCTTGGACCTCTAGTGGCTTTGCAAAAGCAGAGAGGGAATAATAATCCAACTGTAGGATAGTATGTGGCCATGCCTAGGTCTCAGATCACATTCACTGAAGGAACTTCTGGAACCAGCCCTCCTCCCAGGCCTACTGTGAGCACCGCCTGCGGTCCTCGCTGGAGAGCACTGTACACAGGCAAAGGGCCCGGTCCAGTCAACCACTAACAATGGCGGACAACCACACTCTACTCCAGAGATAGCTGGCGGCCAGGCTCTGGTCCAAAGATGAATTTCATTTGGTCTGTATAGTATGAAAACATTCTTAATTCACAACTAATAGTTAAAACTCTGAAAATTTCAATTAAAAAGTCTAGATTTCCACAATCTCTAGGAAAATCAGACAATAGGGCCACAGCGCCCACCACCTGCGTGGCAGCCATTGGTTGGAGCCGCAGCAGCCACTTCCGATAAATGGGAATGCGCTCTCCAAGGTGCCGCGGATCTCAGCGTGTCTTTCCGCATGGCATCTGACCAGCTTCACTGGTCGACGCTACTTACCCAGCCCTGGGAGGAGCACGGGTTTACCATTTCCACCCCGAAGAGTTCCAGGCCACGGAAGTGTCTATTCCTGGCTTCTCTCCATAAGCACAGAATGAACAGCGGGTCTGCTTGCTGCCACTCGGACGTGAGTTCCATGAGGACAAGGCTCCACCCAGTTTGCTTGCTGGGGCACCTAGGAATGTGCAAGGGATGGGTGAGGAGGCTGAGGAGGTCCAAAGGAGGCAGACAGTTTCCCGGGCGGCGCAGGGGAGAAGTGGGACCGTCAGCCTGAACTGGCATTGCAGCAGGTGAAGCCACTTGCAGGAAGGCAATTGGGACTGAAAGCGGGGAAGGTCAGACTGGCTGGAAGCCTGCTGTACCCCATGGCCTCCGCTGCTCAGGAATGACCTTCCTCTGACCATCCCTCTGAAGAGAGAGGACAGAAAGACAGCAGGGATAGCTCATCCTGCCTGGCTGCTGGTCTCTGCAGAGTACAACGCATCGTCTTGCTCTTGTCTTTTTAATGTAAATACCTCAGCACGCCCCAGGGGAGAGGAGACTTGGCGAGCATCTTGCCTACTGTCTTAAAGGGAAGGAACTGGCCCCGGGCCCTCACTCTTGGTCCTGGCTTGGCGCTCTTGGCAGCACCGCAGCTGCTCCCCACAGAGATCTGCGGTGGGGAAAGCTGGCTTCCTCAGGCTTTTCCAAGAACGAATGCAGAGGCCCTCACGGGAACATGTGAGCGTGGCTTATGGCTTGGAGGTTCCTCCTGCTTTGGGTTCCAAAGTTGTTACCTCAGAACAGAACCAAAGCAGCCGTTTTCTCCCAGGGAGATGGAGCCCGCCAGGTGGGGAAAGAGAGAGGGGCAGGGAATCCATCGATTAGAGGTTCAGGAGTCAACTAGTCAACTAGTCAACTAGTCAGGGTTAGACTAGACTAGGCCCAGCCCTTTCACAGGATCCTCAGCAATTTAGTTAGCTCTCTGTGCCTTAGCTTCCCTTATCTGTGAAATGGGGAAGTTAATGAAAGCTACCCTTGAGGGCTGCTGAGAGATAATAGAGCCAGAACATCAGGAGCTAGTATTTCCTGACTTACTAAATGACAGGTACTGTCCTAAGCCCTGGGTGTGCATTCATAGGGCCAAACCTACAAATAGCCCTGAGTGCTTGTTACATACATCACCTTCCTGTATTTCTATAACCTCACCAAGTGGGTTTCTTCTTATGCACATTGTGTAGATAATGAAACTAAGGCATAAAGAAGTTCTGGATTCATTTGTCCGTGCATCACCATGCACCAAAATTAAATCAAAGTGGATCAAAGACCTGGATATTAAAACTGAAACACTGAACCTTCTGGTAGACAAATTAGGCAAATACCTAAGAGATAAAAGTACAGGCAAGGACTTTCTTAACAAGATGCCAAAAGCAAAAGAAATAGCTCCTAGAATTAACAAATGGGATCTTGTCAAATTAAAAAGCTTCTGCCTGGCAATGGAAATTATCAACAGTATAAAAAGAGAACCAACAGAACGGGAAAAAATATTCACCACCAACACCTCAGATAGGAGGCTTGTAACTAAAATATACAGAGAACTGAAGAAAAGTAGCCCCTCAGAATCAAAGATCTGATTGAAAAATGGGCAAAGGAAATGAATAGGCAGTTCTCAGATGAAGAAGTTCAAATGGCCGGTTAATACATGAAAAGATGTTCAACATCCTCAGCCATTAAAGAAGTGCAAATCAAAGAATCACTAAGATACCATCTAACTCCAGAAAGAATGGCCTGTATCAAGAACTCAAACAGCAATAAGTGCTGGCAGTGCTGTGGGGAAAAAGGAACCCTCCTGCACTGTTGGTAGGAATGTAAATTGGTAAAATCACTATGGAAAGCAGCATGGAAGTCTCTCAAAAGACTGGAAATAAATATCCCCTTCGATCCAGTGATACCTTTTCTGGCAATTTTTCCAGAAGAGTTAAAAACATCATATAACAGAGATACATGTATACCCATGTACCCATGTTCATAGCAGCACAACTAACAATAGGTAAAATGTTAATAGCACCAAAGTACCCATCAACAAACCAATGGAAACGTAAATTGTGGTATTTGCACATAAGGGAACACTACTCAGCTATAATGACAGATAGGCTTTTGTAGGTAAATGGAGGCAACTGGAGACCATCATGCTCAGAGAAGTGAGTCAGAGCAGAAGGTGAACTATCGAATGGCTTCTCTAATATGAGAAACCCAGATCACAATCATTTCATAGCACTAATTGAGGGGAATAATGGGAGGTGATGGGGCGAGGGAGCGGGTGGGAGGGTCAAAAAGGAAGAGGGGAGGGATTTGGAATTTTGCCACGGTATGTATGTGCACAAATTACTCAAGATCAATGTAAACATTATGCATTGCATTTATACATATCAATAAAATGGGGGTGGGGGGAAGAAAAGGAAAGAAGTTATGCAAGTTGCACAAGGCTGGGCAGCTGGAAAGTAGAGGATCCATGATCCCAACTAGACAATATAGTCTCAGAGCACACGTTCTGCATCTCTGGCTTCCCCCACGCCATTTTCCAAGAGCATGGTCTAGAACATTAGGCCAAGCTAAGTGAAACTGTGATTTCTGTCGTATCTCCAATCATCGCAGATCAACATTCCATATGGGTCACCGCCCTGCAGGCTTGGTCAGCTCTCAGTTGCCCATGACGGTGACTGTAATCCCAGGATGTGAGGGCGTGTCCCAGGACAGCCCTCGCAGGGATCCTCGGAGAACCCTGGAGCTTTAGAGAGATTGCCTGGGAGGTGACCAGGAGAAGTGAGCTTTACTGTATCACGGTACAGACTAAAAGGGCAGACCAATTAATCATGGAAGTTTCTAAAAGTGCTTTTATTTTGCCATTTAGTATGCCAGCGAGATCATTCCCCTTAATGTATACTCCTGGTATTAACACGCCTTCATCCATCACAGGCTGTATTATGAAATTACTGTGTTTTACTCCTGGGTCCTGCTGAGATCATTAACCCAACTCTTCCCGGGCTATACATCATTAGAGGGATTACCTCACAGGTCCAGGGACCCTGCTCCCTGGGCTGCGCCGCTGGGCGGCCCCAGTCATTTTTTCAATCCTCTCTTGACAGACAGGGCTGTTTGCATTAGTGAGCAGATGGCTCCTGAGTGAAAAGCAGATGTCACCTCCCACTTGCTACCTCTCCTTCCAGTGACCCAGGTTTCCATGGGGCACAGTCAAGAAGGTGGCAGCATCTACTCAAAGCCACCATCTCCCACCTCTTCTGGCCTCCCTCCGCTAGCCAGGGGCTGCATTTTTATGTCCTATGTTCATCAGAGCCTTACGCTGTCAGGTGCCACCATCCTGTGACTCATCTCCTGAGCCTCTCCTTTGGAGCCAGAGGTGTGGGGAGGCAGAGGTCCCTCGTGCATTGCTGTCCTAGCCAGCTCAAGGGGTGGCCTTGTGCCAATGCCTGAATTGCTCCGCTCCATCCAACATGGCCTTTGACTTGTGTGCCCCATTGTCCCATGATCCAGCTTGTTTATACATTTTTTAAAAATGTTCTGAGGAACTATCAAACTTTTTCTATAAGTTGTTATACCATTTTTATTTTATTATTATTAGTTTTTAGTTGATAGGTAAAAACTGAACATATATATGGTGCACAACATGATGCTGTGACACATACATCATGGACGAGACGAACCAACCTATTTAGCATATGTATTACCTCACGTCACTTTGTGTGTGTATGTGGTGAGATCATTTAGATCTATCCTCTTAACAATTTCCGAATACATAATATCTTGCTATTAACTGTAGTCTCCATGTCCTACAAGGTATCTCTTGAACTTATTCTTCTTGTCTACCTGAAATTATATTTTTTCCCAATCCCCCTACACACCAGCCTCTGGCAACTAATACTCTACTCTTTATTTCTGAGTTGATTTAGGGGTCTATGTATGTGCTTGTCAGATTTTCATTGCTGTGAAAAGAAATTTAAGAAAGTCAATTTAAAGGAGAAAAAATTTTCATATCTATTGCTTTAAGTATACCCATGTGATATAGATTTAAATTCATTTAATGTAGCAATTCGATATAGACTTAAGTTCATTTATTGTAGCAATTCACTTATTCAGTCTTTGATGTAAGTTTATCCTAAGAAAACTGATTGATGTAATGATAACCTTTTGAATGTACAAACATTTACTTTTCAGTACTCAGATAAGGCATTTGAAATTTAACTTTTCTCTTTTTCTTTCTCACATTTACTAGCCTTATGAATTTCTTTGTTACAGTTCTTTTCTTACATGGACTGGTGGGTGAGGCCAGGTTAAAGAATCTCAACAAAATGTAGAAATAAAGAACTTTTGGCAAATAGCCCAATAAAGGGATCTGCTGGACTCAGAGAAGAGGCTTCAAGATTTGACCATGACAGCCCATTTTACAGGTAGGAAGCTGAGCTAAAGAGTGGTGATTTGAGTGAAATGAGTCAAGTGCAAAAGATTAAATATGTTAAGTTTCATATTGTCTCTCTCATTTGGGAAACCCAGAACACTGACACTCTATAGAACCAGATGGTGTGATAGTGGGAGTTGGGGTGGGGAGGTGCAAAGGGTGCGGAAGGGCCAAAAATGGGAAGGGATTGCAAAGTTGATGTGATATGTATGTGCAAAAAATACTCAAGTTCATTGTAAACATTATGTATTGCATATGTATATTAATAAAAATGATGCGGGGAAGAAAGGAGGAAAGACGTGGCTCATGGTTTCCCCAGTTTCCATCCAGGCCAACTTGGCTCCATTGTTCCTGAGCCCTGCGGAGAGCATCACGGGGGTGGGGTAGGAGCCGACGCGGAGCGGAGCTGCCCACCCCCTGGCAGACAGAAGCAGAGAGTGAGGAAGAGGTTGGGGGTCACATCTACCCCACCAGGGCATGCCCCATGACCTACTTCCCCCAACTGAACCCCACCCCTTAATGTTTTCTCCACCTCCTTACAATGCCATCAAATCATGAACCTGTCAATGGATTGGTCCATTGACGAGGTCAGAGCCCTTACAATCCAACCACCTTCCCAAAGCCCGGTGGCTGCACTGAGGCCAGTCCTCCAACACGCGACCCCAGCCATAACAACATGTGAGTGAGGTTTATTTCCCTGCACCTGGCTCACTTTATTGGACACAATGGCTCCATGGTTCATCCACGACACTGCAAATGATACATTTACTCGAAGGCTGAATAGTGCTCCATAGTGTGCGGGCGCCACCTTTGGTCAGGTCACTCACCTGTGGATGGACACTAGGACCGGCAACTTATCATGGCTACTGTGAACAGTGCTGTAGTGAACACAGGGCAGTGGGTATCTATTCAGCATACTGTTTTCATTTCCTTTGAATAAAACCCTAGTAGTAGCATTGCTGGACCATTTACACTGTTGGGTATTTTGTTTGTTTGTTTGTTTGTTTGTTTGCTTTTTGTTTTTTTTTGTTCTGGAAACTCGGTTTTCACAGTGTCTTTCACAGTGGCCTCCCAATTCCATCCTCACCAACACTCTTAAGCTTAGAGGCCCAGCACCCAGTCCTCTAGTCTCCCTGCTCAGTTCTCTACCTCTGGGTGCCTTCTCCACAGCCCAACCAAGGGGGAGCTTCCACAAAAACAAATCTCTAAGGTGTTAGAAATGTCCCATACTTTAGCAGGGTCTGGAGGCACACGACTGGAACACCAACATTCTGGGAGGCTGAGGCAGGAGGATTAGGAGTTCAAGCCCAGCCCGTGCAATTTAACAACTTAGTGAGACCCTGTTTCAGAAATAAAAACAAAACAAAGAATGGGCTGGGCTATCTCTCAGTGCAAACGCCCTGAGTTTGATCCCCAGTGCTTCAATAAAATCTTGTACTTTAATCAGCTGTGATACAGGTGTGCACACGTACGAATAGTCACTGCCTCATTAGTTGGGATATGTGCACTTATACACTCCCTGGATGTATTTGATAATTCAATATTTTTAATGAAAAAAGAAAACATGAATGCGATTAAGTCATTATCAGAAAATCCTCCAGTAATTTCTTGATTTTAGTTGAAACTATAGAAACTACTCACACTTCGTGGTGGCCACTGCGGTCACTTAGAAACCCAGGAAATCAGATGCCTGACGTGCAGAAAGGAGTCAGAACGGTGGATAGAAGACACAGCCTACACTTGCTCAGACACTGGTGCCAATCGTGAGAGTTAGCTGCTCAGAGTGGCTTTGCTCTGTGTGGGGGGGGCCTCTTTGCGGGCCGGGCCTCAGGCCCCTTGTTCAAGGTATGCAGACCTGGAGGGGTGAGGCTCTGAAGTCTCAGAGCGACGCTGAGGTGATGGTGTATCCACTGACACCACGCCGTTCGCTGAAGGTGGGCCCTCGGCACGCACAAGCATGCTCACACGCACATGCCGCCTGATTACATGCTGGAGTTTCCTCAGGCAAGCTACCTTGATGTCTGAGAAAAAGAAAGATGATGGTGGTTTGGGTGGATACTGTCTGCCCAAAGAAAACTATACGAAGCTGCAGATCACCTCAGAGGCGTGACAGGACGGATGCCTACAGAATCTGTAGAGAGTCACAATGGCTATAGACTCAGCACAGTCACGTGGACCTCCCACTGTTCATCAATAGCCACGCTGTGGACTCAGCTCCCAGTCTTCTCCAGAGGACTCCCTGATGCAAGGGCCAGGGGCTACGGGACACAAAACCAAGAGGCCAGTCCTCAATCACTGCCACCTTCAAGTACATAGAAGCCAGGTGTGGGGAGATGAATCCTTAAACGATAGTCTTCATTGTTGCTGGCTTATGAGTTCCTGCATCTTCTAAAGGATGGGTTACTTCATCTTCACAGACAGAGCCCTGAGCAGGAAGTACCACAGGTTCTCACAGCTGCAGGAACAACGGCACCAGAGGGGGCACTAGCCCATGGTAGGAAAAGCACACCAGATGCACACTCTGGACACCACAGGGACAGAAAGAGAACCTGCACTGTTGCCTTAGAGATCCAGATCTCACACCTGAGCACCCAGCTCCCCACAAGCCATGCTCACCGCCAACTTGGTGACACCAGACAGGCACTGCAGAGGGCCCATGTGAGAGCTACATCTTCTGAGTCCTCTGGAGTGCAAGACCCATCAGAAAGGAGGAAAAAGGGACCTGGGGCCTGCTTTGATGGGGCCTGGGCAGCTGCTCTGACAGAGGACAATGGTCAGACCAGCGCACGCCAAGCCTGTGGACATGCCCCAAGGCCACAAGTCAGGATATCTTTGCTCCCTTGCCTTGGAATGTAGCCGGGGATGTCAAGGAGCACACAAGGCTTGGCAGCTCTGCTTCCCGGGCTGAATTTGACTGAGGTCAATGGGAGATTATTACCATAGTTCCTTCCTCCATCTTTGTCCCTGCTGGCTCCATTATGAGGAAGGCATAAGATCTCAGGGAACACCAGGAAAGGCACTTGTGAACAGCTGACCCCCACACAGTGGCCAAGAAAGAGCTTTTGGGCCCACATCATAGATCTGGTTGCTTTCTTGAAATAAACTGGGAAATTCTTGGTTATAGATTAATGGCCAAAGTACAAACCATTCTGGACAAATTTGATGGAAAGTCAGAAGCCACATAATGACCAGTGACACCAAAGGTCAACAGGCAGCTGGCTTATCAATAACCCCAAGTTGCACCATTCTTGGGGGAAAGGACATCACCATAGGCCATGGACTTTCTAACACCAACACCAAAGTGGACTGGCTTTTTAGCATTGGAAAATCAACAAAGCTCATGACATAAAAGCTGCACTGGCTGGAGACACAGCTCAAGCTGGCTTTCTGGGATTTCCACGAAGAGGACAGGTGTGGCTTGCTCAGTGGAAGAAGCACTTTGGGAGAGCAGCCAAGGGGCCAAGGTCAGACTCCATCTCAATCAGTTTTCTATTGCTGTACCAAAATACTGGAAGCTGGATAACTCAACAAGGAAATTTATTTAGCTTGCGGTTTTGGAGGCTGAAAACCCAGAATTGGGCAGCTCCATTTGTTTGGTCTCTGATGAAAGCCTCAAAGTAGATGGCATTGTGGCAGGAGCACACACGGGAGAGATCACATGGCAAGCCAGACTTTGCTCTTTTATGACAATCCTGTCTCAAGGAAAATAACTGGTATCACCCAAGAACTTTACTTCTGGGGGCAGTGTCTTCAATAACAATGTCACCACTACCTACCATTAGGCTCCTCCTCTTCGACTTTCTACTGCCTTTCAATAGTGCCCCACTGAGGGCCAAGCCTCCAGCACATGAACTCTTAAGAGTCAAGTCATATCCAGACCCTAGCCAACCTCATCAGAAGCCCTTCAGGTGACTCAGTTTCTCCCACATGACAAAGGACTACTTGTAAAGCAACCTATTACGTAGTGGACATGGCTAGAAACAATTGTAGGAAATATTTTCCCCTGTATAGGAATAAGACATTTATTCAGCTCAAGTAATACTCCAGATAATGGAATCTTTTATCCTTAGTAGGTGCCCAAACTCACCCTTTTGTAGCTGTCGTTGTTGAAATCTCTTACAGTGTTATACAAATTATCTTGCAGTTATCAGCAGCCCCTCTTGATCTCTTGGTAGTGGCTCATCTAAGAAGCAGTGGCCAGGGCTCAAATACTGAGTGACCTTGACCTCACATTTTTAATCCTTTGGAATCTTCAGACAAAATCTCAGCAAAATCTCCAAGTAGCTATATTTCCAAGAAGCAGTAATGATGAATGGACTACAATCCAAGCTCCTCTGTTGTTAGGCTGTTAAGTAAACTCCTTGCCTGGAATGTGCTTTTCCTGAGCCCAACCATAGCTGCCCCATTTTGATTTTAACTTAAATGTGATCCTCTCAAAAAGGTCATCTCTGACTACACCCTCTAACTAGGGCTTCCACATTTGTCCTCTTTCTCTCCAGCACCCTGCTTACTAATGTCACAGATTCTAGATTTTGCACAGAGCTCTTTGATTATTTCTTCACTTGTCCATGACCTGTCTCTCCCAGGGTCACTATGCTCCTCAGGATGAAAATCTTTTCTGTGTTTTGCCACTGCTATGTTACCAGCCAGTGCCCATCACAAGCTTAGGTGGCTAGGTGCATGGATTGATGGATGGGTGGGTGGATAACGGGTGGGTGAATTTATGAACGGTGGACGAAAGGTTACTGTGGGCAGCAAATGAGAGAATGTGTATGGAAACACTTTGGAAATTGCCAGGTGTGATGTTAATGTGACAAGTCGTTGTCTGATGCGAGAGCCAGTCACGTGATAGTTGCTTTACAAACATAATTATCTCAGTCGTCCAGCTCTGCTTCATGGGTGTTATAATGCCATCGTACAAACGGAGAACCAGAGACTCTGGTGATGTTAATTAACTATCTAAGATCTCAGGGCTGGTAGAAGGTGAGATTCAAATCCAAGTACATCTGCCTGGAAGCTGAGAGTCTTCCCAAAATTATTCTCAACTTCTCATTATCAACAAAATGACCACACAGTCAAGTCTTCATGGCTAGTGACAAGTGTGCAGCTAGACACCCTGGTAATTTCTAAGTCACTCTGTCTTTTTTCTGAAGCTTAATCTACCTTTTCTTTCATTTCCACTTGTCCTTTCACATTGCTGTCAGCAAGAAACTTTCACCTAACACCAATTCATCTCTAAGAAACCACTTCTGTTATGAAACCAATTCCAGTTGCAATCAGGTGTAAAATGAAAAAAAAACTGTTAGCATATGTTGGATCCTAGGTTTAATCCCCAGTACTGAAGCAAAAAAAAAAAAAAATTTTTTTTAATTTTAACAGAGATGGGTTTTTGTGAGTTAGTTGCAATCTCTTACTGTTCCTCTAGAAGGTTTTTATTTTAAATCCTTAATTTTAGAACATTAACCCACAGAGTTAAAATTTGGGGAGCAGATAGGTCCAGATAAAAAAGTACCATCTTGCCTGTTTTGTGGAGTTCTTTTCTAAAAGTGATGTAGAAGGATAAAAACAAAGGTGTGTTGGGAAACAACACAGTGATTTGAAGATAAAGATACCTAGGAGTATGCTGCTGCTACTACTACTTAACATTTATTACAAGCTCACTAAGGTGTCAAGGCGATTTTACCATAACTTCTTGTTTAATCTTCGACACAAACCTCTAAGGCAGCCACCGGGGATACATTTGTGCTACAGAAACAAATGCCAATTGAGGGAGGGTAAAGCCATGCTCAGTAGAGGCTGGTATTCTGGGTTCCAGAAACAGAGCTAAAGTGCTGATGGCTGCATTTTCCATAACGAACACGCAAGATTCCACAGAACTCAGTCCAGGCTACCATCCCCACAAAATCCACTTTGGCAAAAACAAGACCAGAGCTAGTAGAACAATTAGAAGTCTTGTGACCAAGGTCAAGGCCCTAATTTTGTGCCCATTTTTCACTATTGTGAGATCCAAAGGGCTACTGGAATCATCATTGTCACAAATCCAGAGAGCGAAGCCAAGCCCTCAGGGTCTGCAGAAAAGAGGGTTGTGTGTGTGTTCTTCTCTTCCATGCAGAAGTCACTGAGGCGGAGACACTAACATCAAAAGACAAGTGACGTTCAAGGGTTCCCACACTGGAGCAACAGTAGTCACGCTGCCTAGGAGTTAAAAAAATAAAAAAGCATATTTCTGGGCCATTTCAGACCAACTGAGTTATCATCTCTAGGAGTGGGTCCTAAAACCCTGTGTTCTTAACAGGATTCCTAAGGAGCACTGGATGATTGATCAGTTTGGGTAAATAACTGGTGTGGCAGATAGAGCCTTGATTTGGAGTCTAGATTGGTAAGACCTTCTGAAGCCCCGGAAATAAGATTTTTGCAGTTCTAGTCTTTTCTTGTTTAATACTACAAAAGTACCTGGACCTCTGCACTAAACTACGTTCTCGGCTCATTTGTTTGTTTGCTTGTGTGCTTCTTTTTGTTTGTTTGTTTTCATTTTAAGATAGAGCCTCACTACACTGCTAATTTTCCCAGGTTGAGCTCATCCTTGCAATCCTTTGCCTCAGCCTCCCAGAGTGCTGAGATCACAGACCTGCACTAGCAGGCCCGGTTCCATTTTTACTGTTTACAATGGTTGGGCTCTATAAAGTCACCACGGACAGAGTTGGGGAAGTGTGAGCTGCTGCTCCTGAGAAGAAGGGAAGGAGTTAAGATCCTGTGAGCCTCTGGGCCCAGTGTTCGCAGCATCTCATCACGTGTGTTGGTGTGTGTAAATGCATTACATAAGACACATCTTATTTAACACATATTGTTGATTCTTTCACATTGAATTCATGACCACCTATAACTGATGCGTCAGCAAGGCTTATCTATCCAATGTCCATGTTTTCTTCATTAGACACACAGGCTTCTTGCATACATGAACACCAGGCGCTACATATGGGGACCACTTAAAACAGCAAAATCAACAACAAAAAACCCCCACAAAATTGAAAAAAATAGCACTAAACTGACTGTAAAAGAGACATTTGTGGAGAAAGACTGAAACATGAAGGCAGGGCGACCCGCTGGGGACACGCACCCCTCACAAGCCTGCAGTGCTTGTTTTCTCTGCTCTTACACGGCAAAAGACCATGTTGTACAAACAAATTTTCATGAGTAGATAAATAGCAAACCCACAAATAATGAGATTCACTGTGGTTAAGATGAGGCCATACTGGATCTAGCGAGGGCTTGAGTCCAATATGATAAATATGGTATGATTTTTCCCATTTTATTGGTATGTATATATATATATGATACATACCATATGTATGTCTATGATATGATTTTTGAACTGACAAAAGAAAGAGAGAAGGAAGAAGATTATGAGATGACAGAAGCAGTGAGCCAAGGATGGTCAGCATCCACCAGCACCCAGAAGAGGCAAGGGACAATTCTTCCCCGGTGCTGCAGGGCGTGTCCACACCTTATGTCATACTCCCAGCCTTCAGAACTGCTCAATTGTATAGTTCTGTGTTTGATGCCACCAGGTTGCAGCACCTGGTTCCAGGAGCTCTAAGAAATTAACACAGAGCAGCGTCTAAGCAAGCACTTGTTAGCCAGCTCCAGGAATGAAGAGTATTATTGTTATGAGGGTCTTTTCTGCTGGGACCCAGCCAATTCTTAACTCTACAAACCTAGAGGATGTCTGCGAGGAATGGGAGCCACCAAATGTGCTCTCTCAGTTCAGGAGTTTACTTCTCACATCCTTGGGACTTCAAGTCACATTTCAGCAGCCCCACATCGCCAGGTAACCTGAACTTGTTACCTATCCAGGCAGGAGGTGCTGAGCACGGGGCTGCTCCTACGCCCCTGCTCATCTGCCAAGATGCTTATTTTTCTCTTCTCTGAAACCTCGGGCGTCTGCAGAGAACTTCTCTTGACAGCACATGGGTCCTTGTCTCTAATAGTAATTTTAGGTGGATGTGGGTTCTGTCCCCAGGGCAGGAGGATCCTCCAAGGCAGGAATATCACATTCCAAGTGTCATGTGCCTGCATGGCACATGGTAGGTGCTGAATCAGTAAGCTAGAGTTGTCTAGGCTCCCAGTGAGATGTGGTAGGTCCTCAAAGATAAGGAACTGTCAAGGTCGCATTTCCCCTGATATCCAGACTCTGGGATTTTTACAGGAATGATTGAGCAAGTCACACTTAAGTTCCTCCTATTGCAGGTGGGATGACAGGAGCCCTGAGGTTTGTACAGGCCCAACCCTCCAGGTCTGGAGCCAAGATGGAAGGGCGATGCTCTCGTGGACCCCAGTGCACATGTGTATTGGACACTTGTGATTCTTGCACTGCTGGCATCTGCCCTAAGGATGCCAGTATCATAGCCCCCATGAAGAACAGATGCCCACAGTGTGCTAATTCTGAAAGCAGGTTTTTTTTCCTCCATGTTCCTTGTGCTTTTTTTTTTCTTTTTTTCTTTCTTTTTCTGAGCAGAGTAGGATGTAAACAAGATGGCTGGCTGCTGTGAGCACCTCTGGGGTTTGTAGGTCACAGGCTCAGGCAGGAAAACCTGACAAGTCAGGAGACCTTCTAGGGACCCAGACCTTTGTTTTAGACGTGTGTACACTGCCAAGTCCAACACTCTTCTCACCCCCTTCCTAGAACAAAATGGCAGAATAGGGAGGACACAAAGAGATGGCTAATCTGAATTCACACTCAGGATCAGACAGGTGACCAATACAGGTGACCAGGACAGGTGTGTGCCTCCAGGGAGCAGTTAACCCATGGATATCCTTGGAAAGTGGATGTATTCAATGACCATCACTTTTAATGTGTCACCAAATGCAAAGCACTAGGCCCATCAGACTTAGCCTCAGCCTATTTGATCTCATTCTCTGGTTGTCCTCACAGAAACTCTGGGCCCTGGAGAATGGTAAGGCCCACTCAAGGTCATGTAGCAAGTGACTGATATCAAGAGGAAAGCCCTGTGTTACCTTTTGGATCTGGAAGGTCTCCCCAAAAGCCTCGTGTTTGGAAAGTGATCATGGATTGAATCAACCACTGAATTTCTATGCTGCTAGGATGTGAGGCTGGTTGGAAGGGGCAGATCACAGAAGCTTGACCAAAACGTCACCTGGTCATGACCCAGAAGGGTATCCTTAGCTCTGCCCTTCCTCACTCTGCTTCCTGCCCACCCTGGAATGAACAGCTTTCGTCCAGCTAGGCCTCTGCCAGACGCTTCCTCTACTGCCATGAATCTCCTGAGACCTCCTGAAACTGTGAGCTAAAATAAACCTTTCCTCCCTTAAGTTGCGGTGTCAGGTATTGTGTCCCAGTGATCAAACACCAACTAGAACAATCACCAGCTCTGCTGATTCCTGGGACTACCACTCTTTGTCTGTTCTGTTCTAGAAATCTGGACAGAGGCAAGCTTGAAAAAGCCCCATTACATTGGCAAAGAAACTGAGGCCACAGAGGGGAAAAACTTGTCAAGTACATTTGGAAAGTGGAGAGTGCCAGGTAAATTAAGGACCTAAGCTGAAAGGTAACTTGCTTGTGTGCATACATGGGAGGCAGAAGTGGGGGGATTGAGTTTCTTTTAACCCTTCAGTGAGAACTGAACAATATCTGGTATATAGTAGACAATAAATGACAGGATTGGTGTCTTACTTATTTTTGTTGCTGTGACAAAATACTCAACATACACAAATTAGGGGAGCAAAAGTTCATTTTAGCTCACAGTTTCAGAGGGTCACATCCACTCAGGAGCGGACGGCAATAGTGGAAGCACATGGCAGAAGCAGAGGTTGAGGTTGAGGTTGCGGTTCATGAAATTGCCAATGGGAAGCCAATTCAAGTCCCCAGAGGAAGGCAGGAAGCATCGTATATCCTTCCAGGTCCTATCCCAGTGACCCACCTCCTCTGGATCCAGCCTCAGTGTTCTGCCCCTTCCAAGTTTAAGCCCTCACCACATGCCTGTAATCCAGTCCAAGCTCCTGTAATCCAACCTACATGCCTGCAATCCACCACTGTAGACCAGGCCCCGATCTCCCAACAGCATATGATTCCATAGATCCATAGATAATCCATAACATCCAAATACATGGGGCTTTGGGGGGACATTCCAAATCCAAATCACAATATTTGGGGCTGTTTGTGAACTTAGAGAATCTGTTTTGGAAACTTGCAGACAAGGAAGGAGTTCCCAGCATCCATTACCCCCAGAAATTTTCTAAACTATCAACATTTCCCCCTAATTCCTGAGTATTCTCTTTGAGTGCCAAGTCCAACGCGACCTCTTCAAATTCATAATGAGTATGCAAAAACCAGAAAGCAGCCCAAGGTGAGTCATTCATTAATCATAAACAAAACAAGCCCTGATCAAGGACACATCGGCTCAAACCATAAAAGAAGAAATGGGAGGAAGGAATTGCCCAATCTCTTTATTTAATATTAACTATGTTAATTCTCTATTTTTTTTTTCATTTGAGTTCTGAGAGGGATCAATTCCCATTCCATGGGTTTGTGTAAATCCTATCCAAACTGAACTTTTCTTGAGTACAGGAATGCCTGATTGATTAGGGGTGCTCAGGATGATATGAGGGACTTTGGAACTGAAGTCACTTCCTGAAAAAATTGTATCTCCCCTCCACATTCCCCGCAAGGACCTCATCCTCAGTCACCTTTCCAGCACTGCTCGGTGTGTTCAAGAGGACACAGACAACCAGTGAGGACCCATCCTTGGGAAACGCCCACTTCACTGGAGTAGAGCTAACACGGCTTGAGAGGCCACCTGTGCCACGGCTAGGCTGCGACGGAGGGCAGCATGCCTGCTATGAGGTGAGATCGGGAGGCATAAGCGCCTTGTGTGCATCCTAGGATATGGGCAACTAAAGGGTGTGATCCCATTTTATAAATGGACAAACTGAGTCTTGAAGTGTGGATGACACTCTTTCCACAACCCAGCAGCTTTGAAGAAGTAGGGCCAAAGCTCTCTGCTCCTGAAAGACACCAGTTGTTTCACGACTGAGCATCTGTCCCTCCCGGAGCAGCTTTTCAGTTCAAAGGTGATTTCGTGGATTTCAGTGTCTCACTCTGGCTGAGGAAATGGCTGAGCTGTACTCTGAACCCTGGTGACTGTGCAGCTCTCTGCAAAGGTGGCAGAGCCCAAGTGGTGTGAGCAGACCAACCCCGCCCCGTCCGCCCATGTAATTTGCACAGAATGGGAGTACTGTGATCCAAAGATGAGATTCAGGAGTTTGTCCCTGAAGAGCCCAAGGATGAGGGGAAAGAATCGAAAGATGAGGGGGAAAATGCCGCAAGTTACTTGGTGCTTGCCAGGGTGAAATGAGGTGTGGGAACCTCAAGGGAAATTCTGGTTGGTATCACCTCTGTAGAGCAGAGACGCCAGTCTGCTGGGTAGGGGCGGGGCTCAGGGCTTAAGGAGAAGCTGTCATGGACCTGGTGAGCGCATCATTTGGAAACCACCCAGGATGTCACAAAAGAACTGATCCCAAGAGGATTTCTTGCATGGGGATTCCAAATGCCAGAGGACTAAGCAGATTGCCTCAGAACCAACTGAGATCTTGCTAAAAATGTGAACAGCTAACTCTCACCTTTGCCAATTCTGAATCAGAAAATCTGGGTTGTTGCTGGGCCAGCCATATTGCTGTTTGTCACCTGACATGATCATGCAGCAAAGCCTGCTGGGAATCACGCTTTATTTGACTGAGGAAGAAATTGAGCCCAGGAGGAAAAGGGATTGGCCAAGATCCCATAGAGAGTTGCAAACAGGTCTTAAATGGCTTCTTGATTCCTCCCTCCCTTCATCCATCCACCCTCCTTCTTTCTTCCTTTTTTCGCTCATGCAACTATTCACAAATATTTGTTTGGGATTTGTTGTGTTCTAATCATTGTGTCTGGTACAAAAAAAAAATAGCCCAATACCTCCCCAGCTGGAGCAAACACCAGTGTTTGGAAGATCAGCGTTAATCAAATAAGCATACACATAGATGTAAAATTACAGCTGTGGCCAGGAGAGGCACACAAAAGGCTGTGAGTGGGGCATGAGGATTCGACCTTGCAGACATGGCCTCAGTGTCTTCATCTGCAAAGTAGAGTCTCTTGGTTTGTCCTGCCTCCTTCTCCACCTGTGCATCTCACACAGGATGTCAACAGGGAATGTACTTTGGCAAACGTGAAAGTAACTTTCGAGATGCTGGGCTTATCCTGACTCTGATAGGCATTCAATACATGTTTGTTGAATTGAATTGCTGAATTGAATTATTCTACAAAAATAAAGTAAGGATTAGCAAAAATCCCTGAGAACCAGCCCAGTGTTTGTTCATTTTCCCATTTCTGCTGATAAGGTGTGAGCTGATTTGCCAGATCTAAGCACAGACCAGCAGGAAGACTGTCTTTCACAGATTTGTGGAGTGTCAGAGCTGGAGGAACCTCAGACATCTGATGATCTGTCAATGTCACAGAATGGGAAACTGAGATCCTGAGAAGGAAAACATTGTTCAAAGTTCCACATGGGGTAGGAGTAGGGGTAGGAGCCAAGATTCCCTAGTCCTAGAACAATCAAATAGATGATCGATTAAGAGGAAAATGACCATGTCTTGGACACCCAGATGCTATGGGAAATCTTAAGGATGGAAATGTCTGCCTTATATTCATTAACATCCTACTGTAGGAAAAGTCCCCATGTTCCCAGGAGTACTTTTCCACAGGCTACAGCCAAGAATAAATGTCTATGTATAGTTGTTAGACACTGATGGCTTTCGCCATTTTCTTTCCTGGTAAAAGTTCCTGTATTTCTCTTTGGGAAACCATCCTCTCTTCCAATTGTAGTTCATAAGATTTAGGGGTGGTAGAATCCATCTGTTCCCAGAGAAGGTGAGCACATGTTTCAGGCCAGCCAATCAGCTTATTCCATCTCCCTGACCATAGTGATTGGTTCAGGGAAGGGCATGACAAGAGACTCAAGTGGTCTAATAGGAGTCAGCCCTAGGATTCTAGCTGGAGCAACCAGAAAAGAGAAATTATATTTGTACTGATTTTGATAATCTGATGTTATGGTTTAGATCTAAAATAGCACTCCCCAAAGTCTCATGTTCAGAGGTGGGGTCACCTGGCCCAAAGGGTAAGTCACTGGAGGCATAAATTTCAAGTGTGTACCTCATCTCCAGATACCCATTTCTCTTTCTGCTTTCTGGCTGCCATGAGTTGAACAACTTTAGCCATGCCTGCTTTGAAACCAGCCAACCAGTGACTGAAGCTGTGAGCAAAAATAATCTCTCCTTTAGGTTGTGGGTTTGGATATTGTGTCCCAGAAATGGGAAACATGCTCAGATATCTGGTAAGATGTTAACTCCAGAGCTCCTGGTAGCCATCTTGCTGTGGAGCAAGGGATCCTTTCCATTAGGGAGACAACACAATGGGGGTTGGGGCAAGAAACCAGAGGAAATGGGATTTTGATGACTCCTATGTCAGAGATTTGTGAAGTTTTGAGTGTAAAACAGTGGCTCTGTCAAAGTGTTTCTAAGTTTCCCCTACAACTAGGTGATGCCCTGCCAGTGAGTTCTGGCCAGTGAAATTGTAAGCAGAAGTGAAGCACACCACACCCATAAAAACTGCTCATACACTCTTCACCCTCTAGTTTTTCCACTCACTGACTAAATGTCAAAAGTGCCCAAGATGTTTTCAGGAGCCACAGATTGAAAATGACATCAGATAGGGTCCCTGAAGCAAAAATGAACTTCCAAATTCATCAAGTGTTCCAAGCAGGTGCCTTAGTTATAAACAGTAGAAATCAATTTTGGTTAACTTAAGCTGAAAAGAAAATAGGAAAAGTTAGTAGCTGCTCACAGACATTCAGGAAAGGGGGAGGACCAGGACCAGGATCCAAACATGTGTCTCAAAACTGGAACTAGGGATCACCACTGAAAATGCCACTGAGCACCCGTATCTCTTGCTGCCCCCAGCTCCCCACTGCTAGCCTTTGATGCTGTTTCTACAATGCTGCTGCTCCTGCCCCTGAGAATCGGGCACAGCTACTCCCCGGATGCTGTTCTCTCTGGAATGGATTTTTCAAAGTTCCTGCTCTTCCACACCTAATGAAAAGCTGAGGGTAGTTTTGCCTTGGTGGTCAGCCCAGGCCATGAAACCATCCTCCAGCTGCAAAGTATTTGCCCATTACTACAGGAAAAAGTGAACTGTGCTTCAAAAGACAGGAATTCTCCGAAGAATTGGGAAGGGGTTCAGACACAGGATAGCCTAAAGGACTGAAAAATATGTGCTTCATCCAGGTAGATTTCTATCACTGAAAGAGACTCACTGATAATGTGCCTGCTTACTACACTTCTGTCTAGAAGGGAACATAGGAACAAACTTTTAAGAGATTGTGCTGGGCACTTGACTTTTGTTTTTGCCTTGTATAACACCCACAGAGGGGTAGAAGTCATTATTCTCATTGTAGAGATGCAGAAAATGAGTCCTGGAGATAAAAGTTATGTACCCAAGTCCACACAGCGATGGCACGATGGAATCTTTTAATACAATGACCAGGATCACGTGACAGCCATCAAAATAGCAAGGCTCCCAGCTTAAAACTAACTACACTGAGACTCAGAGCAACTTGCAAAATAGAAATTAAGGTCATGGGCAGCTGCAGGACTCTTTGGTTTTAAGACTGAAGACCTTCTGAGAGAGAGGTTCAAGTACAACCAGCTGGATCAAGAAGCAAATCCTTGGTAACAGAGAATTAGGTAAGGAATGAAGAGCCTGAGCATTTGCTGGAGGGAGCAATCTGTCTCTGCTACACCTCCTGAGACAGCCTTGGAGACCAGCATCTGGGTCCTGAGAGAGAGCTGCAAGTGAGCACTGGAGAGGCCATTCCACTCCAAACTCTACAGGAACATTGAGGACACGCAGGTCACCGCTTTGAGACCAACCTGCAGGAAAAGCCTTGGAGAGGAGGGAGGCCGTCCCTGCACTTCTCTACAGACCCCCTGCAGCTTTGTGCCACCAAGCCCCAACACACAGGCGGTGGTGCTCAGAGCACTGGTCACACCCACAGGATGGCCTCCTCCCCCTGCATGCTGCCCACAGCACCTGAGGAGAGAGGAAGGGATTTACAGGAGCAGAGAGTCCTGGGATGCCAGGTGTGGCCACCAGCCAGCGGAACCTGACGACTCAATGTCAGTGTGAACTTTAGTCTGAGACTGAGTCAAGCTTGAAGGCGCTGGGAGTCTTCTCTTTCCTCTCCATTTTTTTCCTACCTCATTTTGGGTCATAGGGACTGAGCTGTGTGAACCACGCAGAACAGACACCTCGCCTTTCAGCTGCTATTGAGCTTGACTACTCTGTTCCCCAGTCGTCATGGGCCAACTGTACTTCCACTCTTGCTTACCAAGGTCACCGAGGTTTCTGCCAGCAAGCCCTCTCAGTACAGGCTTCTGCCCCCAAGGTGTGGTGATTGTCCCTTCCCTTGACATTAAGCCCAGCAGTTGTAGTACGCTGCTGTTCCCATCTCCATGAGCTGCTATACACATGTGGGATCCCTATGCCCTATCTGTATCTTTATAAAGAGTTCTAGCATTAAACCCTCTGAGTTCTCTAGTTTGAGTGGTCTATCTGGCCAATATTGATTGAATGAAAGTTGGCTCTTGCTAAGACACAATTTGCTTCATGGTTTTAAGAGAAAAAAATCAATTAAATTTTGCATCTTAGCTTTCTTATTTTTCTTCAGAGCATCAAACGCATCTGCAGAAGAATTTTGATGGAGTTTCTGTAGACCCCTGGCACCTTTGAATTCTGTCTTAGTTACTTTTTCATCGCTGTGACAGAATACCCCAACATCCACAAGTCCAGGGAGGAAAGACTTATTTTATTTCAGTTTCAGAAAAGTCACAGTCCATTCATGATTGGCCAGCAACAAGGAAAGTGCATGGTGAAGGCAGAGGTGGAGGTGGCTTCTCACGGCATTACAAACAGGAAGTGAAGCCCCAGAAGGAAGGAAGTAGCATATACCCTTCCAGGTCCTATCCCAGTGATCCATCCCTTCTGGGCTAGCCTCAGTGCTCCACTCCTTCCAGGTTTAAGCCCCTAATCCATCATACACCTGTAATCTATAATCTACTGCATGCCTATCTTCCACCACACACCTATAATCCACCACACACCCACAATTCACCTCCCCAGGCCTGGTCCCCAATTTCTAACAGCACATGGTTTCATGGATAATCCACAACATCCAAATACATGAGACTTTTGGGGGACATTTCAGATCCAAACCACAAGAGGCCTTGTCCAGTTGGCCTGAGATCTGTCAGTGATGGGGAAAATGCCATATGCCAGGGGATTTCTATAAATGATCAATGGAAAGCATCATGGAAATGGCTACTCCGGGGGGGAGTAACAGCAGAGGATGCCAAGTCCCTAAAGGCACTGTCATGCTGAGAGGAAATGAGCTAACCCCCACTTGGTAGATTCATGTTTGGAAAGGGCTTTTTGGCACACGCAGGACTGCATTTACCTGAACACCCGGACTGCAAGTGGCCTGGGCTCCGACCAACCGGAGGCAGAGGCTGATCCCACCCCGGCCCCTGCCTGCAGTTCTGGATCTCTGAAGAGCCCACGTGGTCCAGATACCCCAATGAGGTGGTGGCAAGGAGAGCAGGGACCACTCACTGTCTCCTGCCTAATCAGACTATGAACACGCTAGCCAATCAATGAGCTCATTTTTAGCACAATAAATATGCACACTCCGGGCTCACAGAGGAGGTGACTATACCCAAGACGTCCTTGTCTTGCAAAGGGCAGGGAAAGACTTCTGGCCATGGCCTGATCTGGCCATATTTTTTCCTTTGGGAGAGTTGTGATCTTCTATGATATTGTCCATCAGTGTGGGAACAACTCGCTTCCAAGGAAACCTCCAGAGAGAAGCCACAGTGGCCTCCAAGTAAGTGTTCATATAGAGCTCAAGGGGCTTTATGATGTGAATGGGGGCCTTACATAGCAAGCTATTTGCTCAGGATAAATCCTGAGCTTCTGTCCCCGTGACGAGTTTTGCTTCTCAATCATGTTAACTAAATAAGGACGTGGGCTCGGGCCCAGGCTTCCATTGGGTCCTTCACGTGTAGTTATACACATTGCATTGCACCATGACCCGCGATGCCACTCATCAGCTGGCCAGCCTAGGATGGGACAGCTACTGTATCTGCTTTCTGCCCCAAGGCAGTAAGAGAGTGGAGCAAGGGGTAGCAGTCTGTCGTTCCCCTGTCTCAGCAGGACTTAGGCCAACTTCTGGGACAGCAGGTTAGAAAGACGGTTAGAAATTCAGTTTTGGCAAATGTGGCTCTCTTAATTATTTGAAAGGCCACGGTGTACTCCCTGGGGCACCTATGCCAGTTTGAGTCCTCTGATGTGGGCGTCTTCTTCCCCATCTTTCCCCACAGAGTAATGTAGGTACCAACAAGGCCTCAGGGTACCACTCCATAAATTCGCTTTTCATTGGAGGCCTAGCAGATAATAATTTAAAGAACTAGTCACTGCTTGCAATTAAGCACAGAGAAAATAGATCAGGCCCATAATTTATGTCTGTGCAAGGTTGGGCTGGATTTGTAATTAATGTTTGCTCCCTTTAATGAAATACTCCAAAGGTCTGCACTTCTGTCATTCATGAAGGTAATTTTTCAATTGATTAGTAAAATAATACTTGAAAAGTAAATGCACCTGCTTCTTCCCCTAAATGTCTCAGTCAACTGGACACAGTGGTTGGGACACTAAAAAAATACCACTTCAATCCAGTGGAGACCAGACTCTGCACCATCAGCATGCAGAGAGCCCGGGGAAGGAGGCAGGGGGGAAAAGCAATTAGAGCAGCTGTGGTGACCAGAATTCCTGGGTGGCCCAGGGCTGCTGAGCAGCTGTGATCGTCGGGACCAGCTCTTGCCTGCAGTGGAGGGTCAGGAGGGATATAGAGGCCTTGGGGTGGACTGGACCAAGTGTCCCGGTCTTTCCAGCCCAAGCCCATGTGGAGTGGCAGCCAGGACTGGAGTAAGCCTGAGAGCACCGGGGGGCATGCAGCAGAAGGAAGAGGGAGGCAGGGCCAGGCCTGTAGATCACTGCGATCAGAGGGATGCGGGCTGACCCAGCATCCAGACAGCAATGCTGCCTCCCAAAATCTTCACTGCCCAGGGGTAATGGGTTCCAGTGAAAAACTTCTAAACTTGGGAACCAGCACTTCTTGGTCAGCAATGGACAAAACATCACAATGGGGCCTTGAGAATTAAAACCAAATGTTATTAAAAATGATTCTACTTTATGTTCCAGGGAATAAGATATGGGCAATAAATATAAACAGCGCTAATTCCAAGACTAAAAGGCTTAGATGCTGAAGTACTGTTGTTGTTTTTAGTCCTAATTGTTTCACTAGTAAGATATACCTGCCTTCCCCTCATGACAGATCATCACCCTCAGGCTCGGGGAGGGCAATTTGGGCAAAACTGTTCAAAGGTTGCATCAATTTTCCAAAGTCGGTTCTTCCTCTTTGACATTTAAAGGATTTGCCGATCAATTATTGACCATCAAATATTGAATCACTTAGCCTGTTGGCGTCCCCGGTGACTGCTTTTCTCTTCAAGCAGGTCACCCCTTGCCAGGGGCTGGGTGTCAGTGCCCAGAGGTCGCAGATAGGACTTCTGTAGGCTTCATAAAGTCCTATGTCCTTAGGAAGATAAGTTATTTCTATTAATAATATCATTTATCTTCTAACAAGTGGCCGCCGATAGTGACGAGAAGAGAGTGTTCAGGGGACCTTATCTCACAAGGGATCAGATCTTTGATGTCACCTAGCAGCACCAGGTCAGGGGGCCAAGGTGGCAAACAGGCAGCTGATTACGACTCCAGTGAACCTATAGCCTGTGGAACAAGATTGCTCCGATGGGACCTGGGAGGGAAGTATATCCCTTAGGATCCCAGTTGCAAGGAACAGAGAGGGCCAATGTAGGCAGAAAGGGAGCAGGTGATTAAGGACATGTTGCTAAAGTCCTAGACTCCCTGGGAGGGTCAGGGAATAAAGTACAGAAAAGGGGAAGAAGCGAAGATGTTGTTCACCAGCACATCCTGCCTGCCCAGTGTGATGGTCCCCGCCACCAGTTCAGCACACCAGAGGCCACAGCTCACACGACTCTCTGCCCTCACAAGACTGAACAATTCTCAGTCTGTCCCTGCTTCCTTTCAGCCTTGACTGTACCCAAATTCAGGTGCAAGACACTGTTAGGACTAAGTCACACAAATCTATTTCTGCAAGGGGACGGAAAAGTGTCAGCCACTCCGGTGGAAGTAGGCTCTGTCTCCCAAGCCTCCCTTGTAGAAGAATCTCCCAGCATAGAAAGCAGGCTCACATGCCAGGATCCCCCAGAAAGAGAGAGTACCCCTACAGGTGGAACCCACGGAAATCATGCCTTAACTCCCTTTCCTCTAACACCCCTGCTATGCCAGGCATTCTCATTCAACCCTCCCGTTACCCTCAGAGAATGTTACAGAACATTTTAGCATTGCAGAAAGTTCCCTTGGACAGCACTGCTCTAGGTCTCCCCAGAAGTTCCCCCAGGTCCCCACCACAGCATCCAACCATTCCCTGTCCATCAACAGAACTAGGATCCCAAATCCCAGAGGAAGAGACTGAGTACAGAGAGGAGAAGCAAAAGGCCTTGACCGGACCACAGTCAGGGTTTCTTATTTCTGTCCTTATTCTAGTATGCTTACCCCAAAGACAAGCTTGAAGAAATGCCCTTGGAAGGGGTGAGCAATCAAATTCCTTATCTCACTGATTTGTAGCCAGTGATCTGGCACTTGGCCCTAGCTCAGGCACGTAGTGGATGTGCAAAAAATAATCTTTCTCACTTTTTGAGACAACTAAGGAAAACATTAGCCCTAGTGCTATGGCAATTGAACCTATTAATATGTTACCTAGGCTAAGAATAAAACTGGAATTTGAGTCTCGGTCTACCATTAACTCTGCCCAAGCATCTGACCCCCTCTTTGACTCCCATGTTCTTCCCTGTAATAAAGAAAAAGAGATGGAGTCAGGGGTTGTAACTGGTGGCCTATTGGTCTGGATTTGACCACAGAGAATCTGTTTGTCTATGTGATGTGCGTCTCCACTTCCCCCCTGGGCCTCCCCAACTCTAAGCCTACCGCTCACCACAGAACCAGGGCTATTGTTTATTTTATGTCCCTTAAAAATCAAGAAAATCAAACATGGGCCAAGAGGGCAAAGTGTTGCAAGAAGAGAGGAATTTTTTTTTTCAGTGACCTGGTAACCCTGTACATTTGACATCACCCATCCCGACCCTTACAATGCATGAGGCCACACCCCCTGCGGGCACTGACCTTCAGAAATGATCCACTAGATCTTGCCAGCACTGTTCCCTCTTCACTGTCCTTTATGGGAGCCACTAGCCACAGGTGGCTATTCAAATTTAAATTTAAATGCATTGTAATCAAATACAATTAAAATTTCAGTCCTTACTGATGCTACCCAAATTTCAAGTGCTCAGCAGCCACTTGCAACTAATGGCTAGTTACAGAACATTACAGCATTGCAGAAAGTTCACCTGGACAGCACTGTTCTAGGTCCCCTCCCCCCCAGAAGTTTCCTCAGGTCCCCACCACAGCACCCAACCACCCCTGTCCATCAAGCACCCGCCTGGCACAGGCTGAGCACAGCCGGGGCGCAGTGACCCAGGGCCACCCTCCTCCTCTGCTCCATCGCCTTCCACCTCCTTTCACTGAGGACACTAATCTACACTTGCAGCTACTTTTCTTCCCGTGAACAATGAGGCCTGGGCCTGGGAAATGGCAGGATCACTTTCTACAGCACCTCCTTTCCGACTCCCTTAATAGGTGGAAATGCTTGATTATTTCAAATGAATATAATTACAAAATCCTCTACTTAGTGTAATGCTCCTCCTTTGTGGGAAGCAGACATCTCCTTTCTCTCATTATCTCCTCTTTGAGAGGCACTTTGCTCCTTTGAAAAGTGCAATTCAGTGGCCCCCACAGCCCGCTTGGTCCTGGCTCTGCCGTGGGACCCAGCAACTCAGGAACGATGCCCCAGCCCCTGCTGGCAGCACCGGCTCCGTCTCTGGGTGGGCACCGTGCTGCAGAAGGCTGTCCATCTGGACAGTGAGCCATGCCCCTTGGCTCCCAGGTGCTTCCTCATCCTTGTTCTGACTGACCCTAAGCTTGCAACCTCCCAGCCTAGACCAGGACATGCCAAGCACCTGCGTCTCCTACCCCCTCTGGCTGTCCCCTCCCTCCCCTGCATCTCCCTGTGGTCCAGCACCCCCAGATCTGGCTGCAGACCTTCCTGTCCAGCTCCAGATCTCACACCCCACTGTGGACTTGCCGCATCAAATACCCTTGATTATGCCATCGTGGAGACGGCACAGGCCACAGGGTCAGACTGACTTGCTCTAGTCCAGACTCACTCCTTGTACAATCTTTGACAATCACCTTCTCTGGGCCTTGATTTCTCCAACTCTGTAAAGGGGGCTCCACCCACCGCGTGTAGAAAGCCTCCACACCAGCACAGTGTGACTCCCCAGTGGTGTGTCTCTACTTCCCCCGGTTGCGTGGACTTGGAATCAGAGTGGCATGCCACGATGCAACACCACAGCTGCCCTCTGCCTCGTTTTCACTAGCTGCAGAAAACTGGCCACGAAGGAATGAGCAAGAGGTACATCAACACACGCTCAGAGGCCAGCGGTGAGCCCACAAACACCATGTCAGCTATGTTCACCTGAGCCTGCTCAGATCTTAACAGAGGGTCCAACATGTAGAAGGTGCCCTAGCACACCGGCTGTGATGGCGTGTGCCCACATTCCCAGCACTGTGGGAAGCTGAGGCAGAAGGATCCCAAGTTCAAGCCTAATCTGGGCAACTTAGCAAGATCTTGTCTCAAAAATGATTTAAAAAAAAAAAAAAAAAGTAAGGGCTATTGCAGATGCAGTTCAATGCAAAGATCCTGAGCTCAATCCCAGTATAAGCAAACAGTTGTAAAAAGATACCCAGCATGAGCTGGGAGATGGACTGTGAGCGCAGGTTCTGCCGTTCTGAGGCCTAGATATACTGTCCTTGAGGCAGGGCCTGCCCTTGAGTCCAAGCACAATGACTACAGGGTGTAGCTGCAGAGCTGGGGCAGAGCTGTAACCACAGCCCAAGGGCAGAAGAACATAGCTGGCACCGCCGGGAAACCTGTGGCCTGGCCCCAGGACCCATGCCCCTGTGTGAGCCAGAGGCAGTGCAATCAGGACCAATCTAAGCGCTGGAGGCTGTAACTGTCACCCACTGGCTGTGCAGCTGCTAGTACTGACTGGGCCTTGGGCTCTAAGTCCACAAGAGACAAGTGGCTGTCCTAGCCACGCCCCATCACCCGGTGGGTGTGCAGGAGAAGCACAGACAGACACACAAAGCCCAAGCGGGCCTGGCACCAGCGTGACCTGTAGATCAAGGAGGAGTGGTCACTCAGCAAGGCACAGGAGGATTTGGCTCTGCCAAGGCAAAGCGGAATTGAGGGGGCCGGGAAGAAGGGAACAGCACGTTCCAGGTGAAAGGAGCCACAGGAACCCCATGAGGACAAGCACCTTCCTGAGGAGACCCGCCAGGAAGAAGAGAGACTCTCAGCTGTGGCTTTCCTCATGGGCAAAATGGGACCAGCTGCCGGGCAAGGTGACATTTCATTCATGCACCCTTCCAGCGCGCAGGCCCCGAGCCTGGGGAAAGTCACCGTGAGACTTCTGGGCTAGAAATTTTGAAGCTGAGGATACCGAGGAGGGCGAATCTCATGAGGTCCCTACCCCCGGAAGAGGAGGAGATAGATTTTTAAAATAGCTAAACAAATAGGAACGATCCAAGGCAAGGAGTGTTGGAGGAAGGGCAGGGAGGGGCCCTGGGAGGAGCGGGCATTTGAACCAGGGACCCAAACTCCAGCAGAAGCGCCCGCCCGGCTGGGGGTCGGGGGAGGGGCAGACACCGGGGCAGGAGGAGGAGCTCGGTAAGAGTCGAAGGCAGAGGGGACAGGGGAGGGAGGGGAGCCAGCAGGGCAGGTCACAGGTCTCGGAGCCTCCCCAGCCAGGCGGGTCACCGGGTCGTGGATTTCATCCTTCGCCAATCGCTGAGCCATGAAACCAACTCTTACAAAAGTTATGTAAGCACACGCTCCCTCCCGCACCGGGGTAGGCAAACATGCCGGGTCGCGTCTGTTTCCTTGCGGCTCAGAAGCTGAGAGCAGCTCTTACATTTTGTTAAACAGCCCTTATGTTCAAGTCTACGTAATACCCTTGCTTTTGGCTCTTGACCTGGAAATTCTATAATATTGATGATCTGGCTCTTTGGGGGGACGGCTGCTGATTCCCAGCCTAGAATGACTTCTGGCAGAAAATTACCCCGTCTCAAAAGGGGCTGCTGTGGTGGTGATCACTTAAGGGAAATAGATCCTCCTTTCATTTAGGAGGAAAACAACAAAATAACCAAAAAATATCCAACCTCCCCAGCCCAAAAGCAAGACGCCCCCTTCATGCCAGGCCTGGTATTGCACTTGTAGTCCCAGCTACACGGTAGACCGAGGCAGGAGGATCTCTTGAACCCAGCAGCTCAAGGCCAGCTTGGGCAACATAGCAAGAACCTGTCTCAAAATGAAGAAAAAAACAAAAGACAAGTCATCAATTTTCCAATATGTGTTACGGGGATACAGAACATTCAAGGTCCCCCGCTACTCCCCCCACCCCGCATCTCTCCCAACTTTCCCCCCTCTACCTCCCGGCTCCTGGAAATCCAATTTCCTAGTTATAGCTGTGCTTATTAAAAGCGTGACTGCAGAGGCTGTTTACCCCAAGATCTATTTCTGTCATAACTGTTTGTAATGGTTAAACCTCAACAACTTAAACACTCCATACAAAATAATGTATCTTCAATAAACTGAAATATTAACCAATCATATGTAATGGTTCATTTCTAACAAATGCAGAGCCCCGGGGTCCTCGGGGCATCGTAGAAATTGAAAACCATATTGATGGACTGGCCAGACTTCAAATTACACGGCGAGAAGATGAAAAAACAGGGAGAAGTTCTCATTATGGCCGCCTGACATTAATTTGAGCATTTTTCTATGTATGTCCTATTAAGCACTTTAAGTGCTTTTTGATAATTGTGCTTTGTAGTTTTTACGGCACTTCAACCTATTCCCAGTTCAATTTCCTCTTTTATCCGATGTTTGAAATATTGATTTCTGACAGATAAAAGCAAACCTTATAATCTCAGCAGCAGCAATGAGTGAGTGGGCCGAGGCTTCGCAATGCATCGGGGAATGGTCATATTTGAAACAGTCTTTGTTTTATTACATTTCGTCAACAGAATTTACTTACGGCTTGCTGATATTTATGTAGAAAGCCCAGCCGCCGAGAGGGCCGCGATATTGCCAATTTCAGCGCTACTTTTTGCATTTAGTAAGATAAAAGAAGCTTCCCCTTGGAGCCTGATGATTGCAGCGGCTTAAACTGCTGTCAGCCAGCTGCAAGTAACTGTGATTTATCTTCTTCAGATGGTGCGCGTCGCGGCTGCAAACTTTTCTTTCAGTTTCGCATTAAAAGCTGACAGCCCGTCGGAATGCTTGAGTCTCCCCTCTCGGGACCGCAGAGGCTCCCCGAGACCCTGGCTGGCTCCCAGAGACTTCCGGAAGGTCCTTCAGGGGCATGTGACCTTAGGTGGAGCGCTCCATGTACTTGTGCTTGCAAAACGTGCCCCACCCCCCGAACCTGTGAAGACATCCAAATCATTTCAGATGCTATGAAAATTTTTCCCCTTTTTAAATAATGTTTTCAATCATTTAATCGGTTCATCTATTGGTTATTGAATGCTGTCCTGGTACTTGGAACGTAAAGCTGATGGCAGGGATCATGTCGTTCGCTGACCCTTATGTTCTAGATCAGCGATTCTCGACCATCAGGGCAATTTTGCCCACAGTCCCTCAGGGGTCAGTTCCGGTGGCCACCGCTAGGAAGACGGTTTGGTTGGCATCTCAAGGTACGGGTGAGGGAGGCTGCTAACCATCCCGCAAGGCACAGGGCGAGCTGACAACAAAGGTGACCCGGCTTGGGTACCAGTGGGGTGAAGGCTCAGAAAGCTGATTCTAATGGAAAGTGATAATTAGCCTTATAAATGGGCAGAAAAAAGCAGGTAGCAGGAAATGAAATCGGGCAACAAATCAGGATCCGGAGGCTGCTTTAGAAAGCAAGGTCAAGGAGGCCTCTCGGGGAAGGTGGTATTTAGATGGTCCTAGACAACGACAAGAACCCAGCAGGAAAAGATCTGAAGGTCGCGCGGTCCAAGCAGAGCTCTCAGGCAAACGCCACACCGCAGGACAAGCACAGAGAGTATGAGGACCCCAAGCCAGTGAGGCCAGAGCTGGGGCTGCAGCAGGCTGGGTCCAGGAGCCAGATGGAGAAAGGCCAGGCAGGGAGCAGGGACACGTGTGAGAGCTTTGCTGATAGAATTTAAATGCTCTGCACTGTAAAGAGGGAGACAGATCTGAGAATGGTGCTCAGTTCTGCCCAGCTACAGTGTCGTTTTAATGTCATTCTGAGTAGCGCTCAGGGTAGTGATAAAGGACGCAGGCACATCAGTAGGAGGGCGATGAACAACAACAGTTGTGGAGGCGGGGCTCAAATAAACAGGCTGAGGTTGGAATGAGAAAGCAGTGACCAGCGGCGCAGAGGACATGCACAGGCCTCACGACACACCAACAGCAGAGCTTGCGCCGGAATCGCAGGCAGGGACTTCTCCTACTCCCCTGTGCAGGTATCAGTCCTTGGCGGGGAAGGGCCAGGCACCCAGGCAGACCTGGGAAGCTCTGCCTCCTGCCAGCAGCTCCTGTTAGGTTCTAATGTCGCTGCTGATCTGACAGGTGGAGGAACTTGGCTCGGCTCCCTACTCGCCTTCATCCTTTGAGGAGAACAGTCTTCAACTAAACCGGACCCTGGTGTCAAAAATGTTGGGGACTGCCACATAGGTTATGAGCGCCGCACTATAGAGTCCCAGAACTTTGTGAGTCATTTTAACCAAAGAAAGCCTAACCAGGCGCCAGCCCAGTTGTACCAAAACCCTGCAGTTGACAGCAGCCCATGACCAGCCACACAGACGACTGAGACCCTCTGGGAGGGTCCAACACATTCATTCATTTAACAAATACTTAGTGAGCACTTATCATGTGCCAGGCCTTGTACTACATATTGGAGACAGTAGAATATAGAACAAACCAAATCTAGGACCTTTCCCATCACGGGTTCAGGTGTTAGGGGGTGGGGGCTACTCTGAGCCCAATAACTGTGGACAGGAGAGGGAGGGTTACAGTCAGGATCAGCCAAGTGATGCTACCATAACAAACCCACATAGGCTGTTGGTTTTTGTTGCTTTTGTTTTGTTTGTTTGTTTTGTTTTTGTACTAGGAATTAAACCCAAGGCCTTTGCCCTGAGCTATATCTGTAGCCCTGTTTTTATTTTGTATTTTAAGACAGAATCTTACTAAGTCATCGAGGCTGGAATCAAACTTGCAATCCTCCTGTCCCCGCCTCACAAGATGTTGGAATTACAGGCATGTGTCACCATGCCTGCCTGCCAATATTTTTAAATTGGAAGATTTGACATTTGTTAAAAAATTGTCATTTCTCTTTAAATACATGAGAGGGACCCTCCGTGAGGATGGCATTCCCGTGGCCACGGCCCACTGGTGCTGAGTGTCAGCAGACCACCCACGTTGGGTGGGTGGGTGCTACACATCGTGGGACTTTCCCCCACTCACATGGCTTCACGTTACCTGCCAACCCTGAATCTTCAAGGTTTGTGACCTGTGGTCTGTTTCATTACACAAATGGGGAAACTGAAGCCCTGGATGAAAGATGAATGACCTGCCCAAACTCAAATGGCAGGCTAAAACCAAAGCCAGTCCTATAGCCGGGCTTCTCAACCTACGGGAAAGAAAGGGGTTCTGACTAGAGGGGCAGAGAGGGACATATGGGGGTTCGGGAGAAGAACAGGGAGCAGGGAGGGAAGTGGGGAACCTGGGCTGTGCGCCCGGTTCCAACAGTGAAAGCTGCCATGCTGCTGCTCTCTTCTTTGCAGTACCAGATACGAAGCCGGGGCCTTCACGCCGCGTTGTATCCCAGCCCGTTTCTTTTTTATTTTATTTTGACACAGAGGGTCTCAGTTACCCATGAGACCCTCTCATGTTCCTAGGCTCAAACTTGCTATCCTCCTGCCTCAGCTTCCCAGAGTGCAGCGATTACAGATCACACCACTGGGCCAACCATTCCAACAAGCTGGCGACCTGAGCATCCCCCCGCCACCTCTGCCAGGTACCTAGCACAGCTCCCCAAAGCCGTTCCGTCTGGCATCAACAGACCCCAGCCAGCCAGGCAGTCCAGAGTGCCACATGCCCAGCCTAAGACAGTGACAGCATTACCCTACACATTTGCAGAGGTTTCCCTGTAAAGTGAACCAGATATGCTTAGAATTTCAAAGGAGATCATTAGCATTTTCCATATTAGCCTGATTATTTACAACTCACTGAGAGAATTACCTTTGAGGCCTGGCCTTTCTGATAATGCACCAAAACAGGAACCACAGGCAAGGACAGCAGAAACCAGGAAGAAGAAAGGCCTGGATCTTGTGTAAGTCTGAATCTTCCTGCCCTTCCCCACCTGCCCGGAAGGCAGGCCGCCTTGGCCTCAGGCGTCCAGAGGGAATCGGAGGCTGAGAGAGAGTCGGTGGTGTCTCCGAGTCGCAGGGGACGGCCATGCAGGAGGCTGCGCTGTGGGTCTGCCCAGCTAGCTAGCCTCCTGACTGCTGCCAATGTTGTGGTGATGTCTTGCCTCTCTTAAAGTTCGTGCAAACGGAAACTTCTGGAACTTCCAAGGCCCTAACAGCCTCTGAACCACAGACTAAACTCTGCTGTGGAAAGGAACCTAACCAACGGAATAGGATGACTAAATCTTACCCATACCTCCCGTTCCAAGACAGCGCTGCGTGTCACAACTCAGGGGATGTTCCAGTCTAACCAAAGGATGGACCCTTGTGTGTTCCAGAGCCTTCTCAAATGTCTGCCAGTAGCACTCCTTCCAAGAGACTTTCTGAACATCTGAGAAGATGTGGCTTCAAAGCTCCTGAGTTGCCGAGACCTCTTCTCTGCAACCTGAGGGCTGTGACCCTCCTCCTCCATGCTGGCTTCAAGAGGTGTCAGGCCCAAGTGCATAGGAAAGAACTATACAGTACTGTTTCTGTTATGACCTTACCAAACCCTGGCCTCCTTCCTCACAGAGGTGCCGTTAAAAGACACAGCCAAACTCACTCTGAGTCTGTGGTCCAATATTTGTTTAACTATTATAGTTACAGATTGTGGTTACATATTCTTTTCTATGGTTACTTAGATTTAATGCAATGGACAAAGATCTTTCTTTCTCTCTTTCTTTCTCTTCCTTCCTTCCTTTCTTTCTTTCTTTCATGGCAGTGGTAGGAAGATTTTTTCCCCCACAACTGGAGATTGACCCAAGAGCCTTCACACTGAACTATAGCTCCAGCCCTTTATTATTATTTTTTAAAATTTTGAGATAGGAACCTGCTGAATTGCCCAAGCTGGGGTCAAGCTCACTACCCTCCTACCTCAGCCTCCCAGAGCGCTAGGATTCCAAGGAATATTCTTTTTAAATTAATCAGCCTGAGTAAACATGGGCATTGATGTAAAGAATATTAGGTGACCGTCAGGACAGGGTAGATGCAGACACGATGACGACAACCTAAAGGACACATTAAGTCAGAGCGTAATGCCCTAACATGCGAGCTTTCAAGATCATGCTTCTAATTTCCCCAACCTGAATAGCCTGGGAGTAACTCCTAACACTACACTCTAGGCGCCTAATCCGAAGCAGCATACAGGTGAACTAACTCTTCATGTCCCCTCTGGACTGGATGTTCTTTTGAGGGTCGTTCTAGCCCCCCAAATCACTAGGTACCGTGAGACATTTAACCTACAAAATTTGTAGTAGCTAGTGGTATTCTTCAGATCAGGTACCCTCGAGTTTAGGCTGGTGGGCGTTCTTCACTGGCTAGGTGTTCACTTTCCACATGAACAAAACCCTCCCATGAACCTGAGAGGCCTTTCCGGAAGGTGGCGATATCTCAGAGTGCTCCGCAGTGAGGTCCTGCAAACATCTGGCACGGGGCAGGCCTCAGGGGCCCAATTCAGAGAGAGGGCGAGGATGACAGCTGCTTTGTGTACTGCCTATGTCTAAGCTTTTCTCCAAACTCCTTCTCTTCACAAGGAGCCACAGGCACCCCCAAGTACCCAGAAGACCTTGGCTCCCACCTCCACAGTGGGACACGCAGCGGCATTTCCCTCCACAGGGTTCCTGGCAAGTGTCTGGGCGACCCCCTGTGCCTAGGGTATCTGGACTGAGGTGTAGCTCAGTTGTGGAGCACTTGCCAGCACGCTCCAGGCAAAGAATTTCATCCCAGAGCCACAGAACAAAGAAGCAAAAAGAATGATGCCAACCAAGAGTGTTCACCAACTTTCAAGACTGATTTGCAAAAAGAAAAGAAAATTGACTTGCAATATAATGTCAAATAAAAAAGTAGGATACTGGCTGAGGATCATTGTGCCTGCATGAAAGTTTACAATGCATTCAAGGAGTGAGGGGTGTGGGAGAGAGGGTGACCCAGTTTGATGTACCGTCCATGGTTGGATTCCAGCGATAAGGCCTGAGGTGGATACTTACTCTGCCCTGGTTTCTGTAGTGTCATTTTACTTTCATGGTAAAATGAAAAGTAAAGCGGACACTGGTTGGAGTGAGTGGTGCCGCCCTGCACTCAGGATGAGGAGGCCCCGTCTCCACCTCCGTCACACCAGCTCCGAGTCACAGCTGCCCTTGGGCCTCAAACTTACACTAGGCTGTGATCCCCACCAAAGAGAAAGTTCCTCTCCTCTTGCTCATCAAAGGAACAAATAGCCGGGTGTGGTAGTACACGCCAGTAAGACCAGCACTCTGGGAGGCTGAGGCAGGAGGGTCACAAGTTCAAGCCCAGTGTGGGCAATTTAAAGATTTAGCAAGACCTTGTCTCAAAACAACAATAAAATAAGCCAAATACAATAACATTGCTGGGGAAATAGCTCAGTGCCATCCCTAGTACCAAGAAAAGAAAAAGGGGTCACAGATAACGGCTAGCATAGCTGCACGAGTTTTCTTACATTTGACCTGGTTCCCTCAGTCATGCTGTCTTCCAGACCCTTGAGGCTTTTGGGACAAACTGTGCACGTTCCAAATCATTCAGAGCTGGTGCACACCAAGGAATGGAAACCTGGCACCATCAGAGGCTGCAAAGCTGGAACAGCTCCGTCCATGTTGGTTCCTTACCAACATCCTGGCCCCTGATGCTTCTGAGGGCCTTCACCCATTATGTCTGGCACTGCCGGGCTCCCACAGAAATATAACCTGGGGTAGCTTCCACCCCTGTGCCATCACCCCGTGCAGATCTGGCTCTGTGGTTGGAGTCATTTTGGATGGGTCACTGCCCCAGCTGAGCCTCTTATTAGCATTTGGCATCTTGTCCTTGGAGGTACTCGAGAGTTATCATGGTGTGAGTTCTGTGGGAGCAAACTCCGAGACAGAGGCAACAATAACAGTGAGGAAGGAAGACCTGGAAGAGAAGGAAGGTGATACTGGATGTGCCTGTGGGCAGCAGGAGCTCAGACCCACGGCGGACTTTCGGGGACCACGCTGAGTGCATCTCAGTGCTGCTGGGCCTGCAAGAAGAGAAAGCCGAGATTGTATCCACCATCTCCCACTTGTCCACAGAGGACTGTTCCCGTAAAAGTCAACTCCTTGGCACTTAGAGCCAGCCTACCCTGTGCTGAGCTAGAAAAGGTAGAGTCACATGGGTGCTCACAGCAGGAAGCTGGTGTTGTGCACTGAACAGTTCGGCAAGGGAGCAGGCAGCTTCTGTGCTCCCTGAGTCTGCTGCCTCCACAGAAATCAGCAACGCTGCGCTTGGCACGAAAAGCAATTTCCCAGGAGACTGAGGATCCCCAGCCATGAGGTTTACCAAAAGGATGCTCTGGCTGTGTTTTCCCTCGACAGTTTGTTTGAGTGAGATTCCACGATTCATCGCCTGTTGGGTTGTCTGCTTTCAAAGAGATTTCAGGATTGTCCTGCTCCCCCCAAAAACATACACGGAGAATGTTCAACATTTTAAGAAAATTTGGCCCAACAAAGATGCCATTGACTCATTGCCTGCTTCCTACTAATCTAACCATTTTCAAATTCCCCTTTTCAATTACCGCAATCAAGTTATTATCAATCACACTATCAATTGCTCGCCCCGCTTTAAGATGTAGGTTAAATATTCTTGCGTCAGTGGGATGCTGCCTTCCAGATTTTCATTGAGATCTAATGACTTTCATCTTCAAAGAAACCGTTTGGAGCTAGCGCTGCGTCCCCACCCCTGCTGGTTTAATTACAGCACTTCATACATTTCACACTCGGAAGATAAACACCCTGTTTGGCATATATTTCAGTGAGATGCTTTCCACGAGGAGTGTTCCCAACGTGCCGCCCAAGGAGAGGGGGAATCATTGCCTCGCCCTCCACACGTGCAACCAGCCTCCAGTGGGATGCAGCCCCGATGCCTCAGGGTCCTTCCAGCTGGTCTGTTGCCAGGGGCTAGGATCTGAGCATATGCTCTGAACAGCTCTCAAAGGGTCGTGGTGATCTGCACAGGAAGTGACACCCAGTCCTAAATGAGGGCTTAGAAGAGTTTGGGATTTTTCAAAACATTTTCATATGTTTAGTGCTACTTTAATTTTCCCACCATTTATGAAATATTCTGTCATGGTGTGGTGCTAAGAGCACAGTAGTGGCAATGTAGAAATTCTTCATAACAGCCCATCTGCCCAAATTTCGCAGCCCAGAAGAAGAGGCAGGTCTTATAAACCCCCGTATAAAGCAAGCATTCATTAGGACCAGAGGTGTAAAAAGGAAGAAAGAGAAGCAGCTTCCGGGCGCATGGATTGCTGAACTCCAGGAAGCTGAACTCTGGCAAATACTTTCCTCTTCAACTCTACAGGGAGCCTTGGGACACTCTTCTCAAAGGAAAGTACTTTACCTTTCCATCCTTTAATTGATAAAGGGTCAGGTCTTGTTGATTTCTGAGGCTTCTTTTTTTTTTTTTTTTTTTTTTAGTAGCCCTGATTGCAAGAACTTAGCTTCTTTTGAATGCTAATCTTTTTGATTTCCCTGTGCTCTTTGGCGCCACCACTGCAGACCATTTTATTCTGACACCGCAAACTTTTTATATCATTCTTCTCAGCCATTTTCTCTTGCTGTTCACCGTAGAATTGACTGAAAGCTTCACACAGTACCAAGCGGAAGCCTGAATATCAGGCCACCTTGAGATTTTCTCCACCAGATTAAGCAGTCCACTACTCTTAATCACAGTCTCAGGCAAAATCTCTGGACAAGGGCAAAGTGTTGATCAACTTTCTGCCGGAGCATACCATGCACAGTTTTTAGACCACTTGCCCATACTGTGCTCCTTCCCATCTGAAACATTTTGAGTCAGACCTTTTCAAATCACAGTTCTGCCTGTGTTCTCATCTTCTGAGCTCCAACCAGAATCTCCCATCGAGCTCAGCTTGGAGCACTACAAGGCTTCTCTGTCCAGTATCCCGAAATCTTTCCAAACGACTTCTACAAACCAGTTCCAAAGGCTCCCAGATCACATAGTCAGATAAAGTCACAGCAACACCCCCACTCCTAGTATCAACCTCTGTCTTAGTTACTTTTTTATTGCTGTGACTCAATATCTGACACACATAGGTTAGGGGAGGAAAAGTTTATTATCTCATAATTTCAGAAGTTTGCAAGTCCATTCATGGGTGGGCAGCTGGAGAATGGCGGAAGCACATAGCAGAGGCAGAGGTGTAGGCAGCTCCTCACAGCATTGCAAACAGCAAGTCAAGTCAAGTCCCAGAAGGAAGGATGGAAGTAGCATATATCCTTCCAGGTCCTGCCCCAGTGATTTGCCCCAGGCTTAATATTCTGCCCCTTCCAGGTTTAAGCCCCCACCACATACCTATAAGCCAATCCACATGCCTGCAATCTATTATCTGTCACACACCTGTCTTCTGCCACACACCCTTAGTCCACACATTCAGACCAGGCCCCAATCTCCCAGCTGCTTGTGGTTCCACAGACAATCCCTAACATCCAAATACATGAGATTTTTGGAGGGCATTCCAGATCCAGATCACAAGAGGTATGAATAAAATCTTCCATCCTTGGTTCCTTAGCCCATGTACTTTTCCTACCAAAGATCCGGAGCCAAACAGAGAATCTCTGATAGAATACATATATTACCTTCTGAAGGATGGCACCTGACCCTGCTTCCACATTGACATTTCAGTTGTGTGTTTTGTGGGCTATTCCAGCATTTTGTGAGGTCAAGTGTTTCTAGATGGGATGAGACGGGATGGGATACAACGAGTGTACCCCACAATTGCTGGATCAATTTTTGGTATGAAATGGGCCTCTTAGACAGACGTTTCACTGTGTGGGAATCCATGTCTGTGGAACAGGCATTCCACAAGTACCCGAGTAGGCAGGAAAGGCAGACTTACATCTAAAAGGTTAAACTGCATTCTTTCTAGAATCGAAGGGACCCAATATAGGCCATCTGCCATCAAATGACCCCTTAGACTCCTTAAGGGCTCAGCGTTGGTCCCTGGGCCTGCCAAGGCAGGCATTCAGTATCAGTAGCAAGTAAATTGCCGTTCCTAGGTGGAAGACCATAGCATTTGACCTGTTCTAATCTTCATCTCTGCTGTTATGGTCATTATGTTTATGTGTCCATTATGCCAGCCCTGAAGTGGCCGATGATGGAGGATGATTAAAGTCAACCGGCTGAGTCACTTTTTCTATTGTGTTCAGTGCCTTTTCTGTGGTAGGTAGTTTCTGATGGGAGTTAAAGTCTTTTCTCTGTGTTTCATCTTAGACTGTTTCTGTTGCTATGTCTTCACATTTATTCCAAGAATTCTCCCTTAACCATGAGAAAATATTCCCAGACCCCAGTGAACACATGATAGATACCAGGTAGTACGGACATCGATGTGTTTTGTGAGGTTTTTCTACAATATATGCCTATGACAAGGTTTAATTTATAAATTAGGCATGGTAAGAAATTAACAAGTATAAATATAAATAGAAAATTTCACAATGCACATTAATGTAAGTTATTTAATACTTATGAATTGCTCATTTTTGTAATTTTTCATTAATTTTTTAGGCCATGGTTGACCCATGAGTAACTGAAACTACAGAAGGTGAAACTGAATAAGGGGAATAACGGTAATCTTTTCTTCTATACTACCCTATTGTTCTATGAATATACTTTTCATTTCACACATGATGGTATGAGTTCTAGAAGTTTAATTGGGTAATTTCTTTTTCCTTATCACTGCCTAACTTTTTAAATATATGGAATATAAATATAGTAGTTATTACAGTGTCCTTTTCTACTAATCTATTTTATAAGCTCTGGTCAATTTTATTAATTTATCTCCTCATTTAAGGGTCATTTTCATTTTTAATGTCTTGTAATTTTTTATTGAATACCAAATGTTGATCATTTTACTTTATAGTATGCTAAATTTGAGCCCAGTAGCATAGGCCTGTAATCTTAGCACTCTAGGAGGCTAAAGCAGGAGGATCACAAGTTCAAACACAATCTAGACAACTTAGCAACTGAGCGAAATCTTTCCTCAAAAAAATAAAATAAAATAAATGGCTGGAGATGTAGTGCAGAGTGAAAGCCCTGGGTTTAATCTCTGATACCACAAAAAAACCTGAAAAAAAAAAAAAACACATTATGCTAAATATTTTGCTCTCCAAAATTTTTTTCTCAGCTTTGTTTTGGATTCAGTTAAGTTACCTGTACAGGTTTTCATTCTTTGAGGTCTTGTGCTTAGATTCGTTTAATCTAGAACGAACTGCTCCACAGTGCTGAATCCAGGCCCATCTTCATTTTCTCCCTAGAGCCCCACGGATCCTGAGGTTTGCCACTGTGGGTGGTGGGAAGAAGCACTGTGTAAGTATGGGTGCTACTCCCCACAATCCTTCCAGATGGTTCTACCCCAGCTGTGGGAAATTTCTTCACATACAAGAATGTCCCCTGCCTAGCCCTGGGGGGAGTCTTTCTGCAGGTCTGATGGATTTCCCTCTGTGGATCTCTCTCCTCTCTATACACTGTCCTACAAACTCTACCTGCCTCACTTTCTCCATGTTCTCAATTCTGTCTTCTCAATTCAGAGGTCTTCTTGAGTTCCTCCTTCCTGTGTCATGGCCTGAAAACTCTCTCAAGGTGCTAAGCTGGGGTGTCTTAGTCACATTTTCATTGTTGGGGACATCATACCAAACACCCACAATTTAAGGGAGGAAAGGTTTATTTTAGCTCTTCGTTTCAAGAGGTCCTAGTCCATTATGGGCAGCTGGCAGTCTCAGAGAGGAAGAGTTTGGTGGAAAACAACTGCTCACAGTGTCACAAGAGGAAGAATCAGAGCTTGGGGAGAAGCTGGGGCAAGAATACGTGCTCCCAGGCCACATCCTTAGGTATCTACCACACCCTCAGTAACCCACCACTAGCAGCCAGGCCCCACCTCTTAAGAGCAGTGAAATCCATAGATAACCCACAACAGCCAAACACATGAGGCTTTGGAGGGAGATTCCAGGTCTGAACCATAACATGGGGTAGCATGATTTCATTTGATGTTCATCTCTGGCGTCACTTTTCATCGCCTTTAGCTTATGTCTAAAAAATCTTGGTCTCACAAATTTCATCCTTTTTTGGTTGTTTCAGGTCCAAGAGAATATCTGAAATTTGCTGGTCCACCTTGGCTGAGAGTAGAGGTTCTCCATATCTCTTCTTTTTCCACCTGCCTGTGTGTGAAGGTTCAACCTCAGCCTTATTAGCTACCTGGATGGTGTGCTCTGGGGGCTCCCGTCTTTGTCATCTATCTTCTCGCACCCCAGAAGATCACGCCATCATGCGAACCTCTAGCTTTGACTGTCGTTATGATCATCACAAACTCCCAGCTGTTGACAGAGCAGGAAGATGTCCCCCACAGTTGTCAGTGAGCCCCATCCTGCAGCCACCTGTCCCACCAAGCACTTCACTCACAGTGTAGAGCCAACACTGAAATCCTTCAAATGCTGATGCCCCTCTCGTGAGTGCATTCCTGATGACATTAGTGAACAGTGGATCCTCTGGGTCTACCAATCGAGTATTATTCTTTGAGGGTCTTCTGGTCTTGTATAACCCTGCATCATCTGCTAGGTATCTCTACTTCCCCTTAGCAAGGACATTGCTTTCTCCCAGCTTCTGTATGCTTTCACAGGGAGTTTGTCCCATCTTCTGAGGCCTTTGCCAGCGCAGTAAATCCTGTCCTAGAAGAAAGTACCTTTAATTCAGTGAATTCTTCTTATTCCATCAGATATTCTGGTTCCCTTGATCAAACAGCCCAGGACCACTCTCTCAGGAGGCCTCTGCTCACTCCCACCAGCACATACTTGCTAATTCATGTAGGCTCTTCAGAGTCTGATTTCTTCCCTCTCTAATCAGGCCCCAAACGTCCCCCAAAGGCTTATACTAGACTTGTCTTAACATGCTTATGTATAAATTAGAGCATGTTGTAAAGGTGCTCAAATCTTGAGCGCACAGATGAATCAATTCCCATGAAGTGGACACACCCAGCCATCCAGCATCCAGACCAGCTGCCCAGAAGCCCCCTCGTGGCAATTCCCAGCCAGTGTTTCCCTGCTAAGGAAGAGAGCAAGGCTGACTTCTATATCTCAGATCAAGCTTACCTGGTTTTGAACACAATGTACGTGAAATCGTGAAGTGTGATTTCACTTGTGTCTGGCTTGCTTGGCTCAACTGCATGTTTGTGAATTTCATCCATTTGTTTGCAGAGATTGGAGCCCACATATTTTCAATGTAGTAATTCAAGGTATGATTACATCACACTGTAACAGACTCTTGTACAGTATATGAGCATTGGTGCTTTCCTAGTTTTGCGTTATTGTGAATAATGCTGCTGCTTAACTTGTGTGTGTATCTTTTGGTAGACACATGACGACAGCGCTGTTGAATGTCGTCGTAGGGGCAGGGCTACAGGTCTCAGGGAAGGTATCTGTTTATCAGCTACATTTTTGAGACAAGCTGGTGAATGGGACCTGGACTGAGTTTAGCACATGATAGGTGATAAGTACCTGAATCTTATATAGAGGAACTGCAGGACACACCCTCTCAGGCTAATAGATCCTACCTAGGACCATTGCACATGCACTGTGTCCCACCTGTGGGCAAGGAAGCTGGAGTATTTCTATTCAACTTCTATTCATCTTTGGTTGAGGACTTCTCCCAGGGTGTCAACTCCTGGCACATTGAATCAAACTATCAGTAGCAGAGAAAGCTCAGGACACCAGTCACAGGTGCTAGTAGAAAAACATGAGGGGATAGGTGTGCTACAGCAAGGCAGAGTTTGTCCCTGCTATAGTATATGTGTACATAGAGACTCATGGATGCCTCCTACATGGAGAAGCTCTGCAAGATGGCTAGGTGATCCCTTCACAGCAAAGTGAGGAGAAGACAGTAGGTAGACTGTACTACCTTAGTTCAATGCAGAAAGATTCATGAGTTTCCTCTGGACCAAAGAGATTCTAGCTGGGCTCAAGATGTCCTGACTGGATCAAATCTTCTATGACAGGCTATCCTGCAAGGATGAGGAGCAAAAGGCTATCTCAGCCAGAGGGGAGGCAGCCCATGTTCAGAAACATGGCCACCTAGAGATCCCCCATGATGAAGCCATGAGGCTCCGTCAAAGCCAGGCGCTCCCTACGGGCATCAGCTCTTGCCTTGGGACAGCCCATGGCTAGGACATCTGTCCTACCCAGAATTCTGCACACAGTAGACAGGACATTGAGAAGCAACAGACAAGATGTAGAAGTGGAGAGAGACAGACATAACCTGTCCTCCACACTTCCCCATGCCTCCGAACCACTGGGTCTAGTTGAATTCAGGCAGCAATAAAGAGAGAGAGGAGGATCAGAATGGGGTGCAAGGGTGAATTTTGATATAAACTGAACATTTTAATGCTGAGAATGAGCTGATTTTCAAGGCTGACAGAAAAGCTGGACTATCCATCCAAGATATTAACCAGGAATGAAGGTACGAGAGACTCAGAAGGCAGCAGAGGATGAAGTCTCCTCCATACATGGGCGACACCTGGTTCTGCTCCTCCGTTCTGGGCCTGGGATACCCCACCCTCAGCCCACCCACAGCAGAATCCTTGCTTTACCTCATGTGCACAGGCACTTTTCAGCCTAGCATCTCCCTTTACAGTCATTGTAATAGCTCATTCTTGCTCTCAGTGGGCTTCCCTGGTCTCCCAGGGATGGACGTATTTCTCAGGTCCAACCAATCAGAGAACTCCACCCCTCCAGAGCTGTTCCCAGTGTGCTCTGTGTTTTCTTAGATTCTACATTCATCCGCTAGGCATTCGTTCAGCAGGCCATTTGTATTGACGATATTTGTTTATTTTCAATACTCTTGATGCTTATGTATATGTGGCCTCATTGCCTGGGAACAGGTTGTCACCAAGACTAGACAATTCCTAGAGCTAATAGGCAACTTTCTGTCCACACGTCATATGCAAACCAACCAACCCATGGCCATCTCCTTCAGCAAACTCTCACACACCAAGCCAATATTTCCACTACTCTAAACAGATTTAAGCCAGGTCCTAGACAATTAGAAATGCTCTCCATGCCCCGAAGCCTTCCAGAATTATCTAAACTGGCCAATGCTCTGCTATTTACACACTCTACACCAACACTCTGCCTTTCCCCCAGAAATCTCAATAAAGACTCTAACCTGGGCTCCCCCTCACCCCTCTGTCTCCCTATCAACATGGGGGTTCCTTGGCTGGGCCTGTGCAGTGTGGCATACCCCTGGTACCAAGGAAGTACAAATTCTCAAAATCTCTCAATAACACTGGCCTCTTTGTGATCTCACCCAGTCACCTCCATAAATTAAATTGCTGTAGGAACCTTCTGAGACACAGGGTACGAGGACCCTGTAAGCCAGGGTGCAGAGAGTGCTCAGTAACCACACCAACTCAGGAGGCAGAGCCAGCAAATGGACACACACGCACAGATCTTGGCCCACAGCATCGGAGCACCTGGATCCATTGGCTTTACCCTGAGATTTTTAGTTCATGAATCACAAAACAAACAAATAAATTGTTTTTAAACTTTGCTTTAACCACGCTGCAATGGGCCGCCTGACCTTGACATTTGAAAGTTGCAGCTAGTGCACTCTTTCCCACGTTCCCCCTAGAGTCCCACCTCCTCCAGGAAGTCCCAGGTTGCCCTGACTTTTTTCAACTTCCCCTCCTCATGATGTCATGTGACATCTCATATTTCTCCCCAAATATAAGCTTTTATAATGTTCTCTAAATAGTTTGTGGTCTCCCTCCTTTCCTGGTCTCTAGGGAGTGGGAGTTCTCTCTGAAACTTTCCCTAGGGGAGTGCTTATGCCCCTTATTACTTCAGGGCCCTCACAGAGTCACTGCCAGTGAGCACATCGGCAGTGGGCCAGTGGCAGGTGATCCTCCCATTCTCATCTGCCCTCGATGCCCACACAGAGCCCCACCGCAGAGCCTACAGATGCCTCTGCAACTCCTCCCTTCTTATTGTAAAATTCGGTGACATCGCCATGCCACTCCAGCCTTCCCAGAGCATCAAGGACCCACTGACAGGACCCACTGATTCTTAAGGTCAATGTTTTCGAGAAGGTTTGTGTACTTGGGCTGCTCAGGTGTGGTCTGCAGCCGGTGCTGCTCCCCAAACTGCACCTTAATGACTTCTAGCAAAGTAAGTTCATGATTAGAGGATGCCACTGCTCCTTGGGATTGTGATTACGTCCAAGCACATGTCCAAGGCTCACTTTTGAATGGGGCATGGAGCCCTCCAAAGGACAGGTGGCGTGAGGTGGGGGCTACGGAGTGATCTCCTGTGGTAGGCCATGCATTGACCCTGGGCGGCTTGAGAATAAATGAGGCACTGATCCCTAGGTACAACTGACAACTGAGAAAATGTAATGAGTACTTTTTAATGATAGCAGGTATTTATCCTTCTTTACATAAGAAAATATGTAACCACCCAATTAAATCAAAGCCTTATGCATACTTTGACTTAGTATAAAGTCAGAGGGGGTATCTAAGTAGAAAATTTAAAAGAAGACCATCGAAAGAAAAATGTCAACAAAACAATTGAACAGTTTGTACACAGACAGATAGAGCAACAATTAAGGTTATATGTACAAGGTGAGGAGTCAAATCTATTTGCCAAATACCTAAATGAGATTTTCATCATGAAGTCTTGGAAAGAATAACACAAGCAATACCATACTACATTTTAATACGCAGAATTGTACTGTCATCTATTAAAACCTAGACTATTAAAAGTCTTAAAAGCTAAATGTTCTTGCTTCTTACTTTATAAGAAAAGGGAAGAAAGAGGCAAAGGAAAAGAAGAGGGAGAGTGAGAAAGAAAGAAAGAAAGAAAGAAAGAAAGAAAGAAAGAAGAAAGGAAGAGAACCAAGCCCAGAGAGACTAAGAGTCCAGTCCTTGGTGATGTGGAGGCAAAGCCAGGGATAAATGTCAGACTGGTCTGGAAAACAGAAAATTCCATCTCTGATCTGGGATAGTTGTTCCAGGCAGAGGGCAGTGTGGGCCCAAAACTCTCAGCATCTTCGGTTCTGCGGATTCACCCCAAGAATGCACTCAGGGCAGCGCAGGGCACATTCTCCAGGTCCAGAGTTAAAACACCCCTGCTTGAGTCTCAAATGACTGGCCCACTTCCTCCCCCTGTGACACCCCAATGGGGTGGTGACTCTTTTGAGGATGCTAAAAATTGCTTTATTTTTCACCACTAATTTACCAACAAGCTCAGCCGTCAGTCCAGTTGGCCCGAAATGAAATTCTATAATTATACAAAAGCCTGGGTCAGCGACCTCCTGATTGCAATATCTTGTCTCTTTTGTCCCGTCCTTCCACCACCTCGCCCATGGGACAAAATTGCTTCGGTTTCCCCGGCAGCGTCCCGAATGAGGTGGTATTGGAAACTAGTGAGGCATGGCCCGGCGGAGGTGTTCATAGCTTTGCAATAATTTACCCATTTTCATTTTGTTTGATTTCATTAACACCTGGGTCTCAGGGGAGAGCCCAGTGGGGAGGGGGGAAAAACAAGTTATTTCAGTAGAAATCGAGTGGCGATCAGGGCCTTGTCCTGCACTGTGGAGGGAGTGGGAAACGCCCTCCTCCTCTTCCTGCCTCTCCTCTTCCTCCTCCTTCCCCTTCTCCCTCATTCTCTTCCTCGGCTGTGTGCAGTCACATCTTTCCCTTCCCTGTCCTCAGTCTCTAAGGTCCTGCCGCCTCACCCTCTGGTCTCATTCTGTTGGCACCAAGAATGGAGTCGTTCTGGTCCTTTCTCAAGCAGTCAGCCTACCCATTGTGGTGACCACACCCAGGCAGTAATGTTCAGCGGTTAACCCAGAACCAGGTCCTAATAAGGCTCAACCTCCTGCTTTCAGGGAGGCTTTGAATACAGAACTTCAGCTCTAAGGATCTCGTATCCCTTGTGAGTAACAGAGATGGCAGCCCCCACCTCGTATGGCTGCTTCCAGGTTAGCCAGATGGGACACATGGAACATCTAGTCCTGTAACTGACACACTGGTCTCTGGAGAGGGAACATGGCAGTTACAACGGCTGACATTGTGTCATCTCCTCCTGCTGCTGCTCCTTCATTACAGGCCACCCTGTCATCTCACCCCCTCTAGGCTCTCAGCAGACAGAAGCCAGCCCCAGAGCAGGAGTGAGAGACCACAGGCAGTGTTTCCCGGTGAGGAGCTCGGTCCCCCAGCCCAGGTCCCTGCAGACAGAGATTTTGATCTGATACAACCACACGCCTTCTCAAAGGCATAAGATTAAGGGAGACGTGGGGACGTGTTAGTGTTGAAGAAGGACACTGCTGGCTTACGGCCAGGGGATGAGAAAACCTGGAACTAGAAGGCAAAAGCCATTGGCCTCTTGGCGTGTGCCAGCAGCAGACAGATGGATACACTACTCAAAAGTGGAGGTGTCTTCCGAGCGCTCCTCACACCAACAACAGGGAGCATTAGTTTGTTTCTGCTATTTCAAGAAGGCTGGCCAGCCTGCAAAGGTGAGTCTGTGTGGTCAGTAATAAGAGTATAATGACAGCTGGCACTTGTGGAGTGCTTACTGTGTGTATTAAATTGTTTCATTCAGTCCAGTTGGCCCATATTAAATTGTTTCATTCTCAAGATTAGCTGCTCTCATCGTCAGTGGTGTATATATCACTTATTTATGAGAAAGGTCGGGCAGCAGAAACTTAAGACTGCTGACCAAAAATTTAAGGGACCAAACTTCCTACTCCGGTCTGCCTCACCTTAAGACCGTGTTTTCTCTAGCTGTTGGACAGCTCCGGTCATTGCAAAATTCTTTGGTGTCTTGAACTAAAATCTTCCTCTTGACCCTTGTGACCTTGAGCTTTAAGTCTGTATTTAGGGTTCCCCTGAAGATGCCACAGCACTTCCAGAGGGACATCCCTGCTGATGTGTGGCTTCAGCCTCAAGTGCTCCGTTCCAGCTCCTTGGGTCTGGACTGGAAATGCCACTAACAATAGCCCATGGGCCCTAAGGTAAGAAGTCCCTTCCACCTTGGTCATCCTCCTCAGAGCTGTCCCCTTGAATAGAGGCACCTGGTACCAGGAGCCCTCCCTCCATCACAGTACTCTTCTTTAGTACTGAAATTTCTCGTTTTCCCAGGAAGCCTGCATCTGTTGTTCTTCTCTTGCCTCAGTTTCCATATCTGTGGCTATGGTTTGGCTCTGGGAACTCCCCCAAAAGCCTCATGTGGAATATCTATGGATTTCATGTGCTGTTACGAGGTGGGGCTTGGCTGGAAGGGGCAGATACTTGGGGCTTAACCTGGAAGGGACAGTTACTTGGACACGAGCTGGAAGGATACACTTGAGCTCCACTCTTCCTCTACTCCTCCTGCTTCCTGTCCACCATGCCGTGAGCAGCTTCTCTCTGGCTAGACCTCCATCGTGTGCTTACACCATTGCCAACTGCCATGAATGGACTGGGATCTTCTGAAACTGTGAGTGAACATGAGCCTTTCCTCCCTTTAGTTGTGGGTGTTGTATACTCTGTCCCATCAATGAAAATGTAACGAAGACATCTGTAAAATGGGGATAATTTATTTGCACAGGAAGATTGGACAGTTGAGTAACTCATATTTTCGGGCCCTCAGAAGAGGGCTTGGCACCTAGTAAACACCGTCTGTGTTGTTCTTCATGTTGACATTATTATTCTCAGAATCTGAAATAGCACTTGACACCTGCTAGGTACCCAGAAAATATGGTTGAATAAATATGTAAATGAGTGGAGGAATCAAGGCACAGAGGGTCTGAAAAGTCCCACCCTATGGGTTCCCCAACACCCAGGCCCTCCAACCCCCTCTTGTGGGCTATAATTACCCAATAACAAGACACCCAGCCCCGAGGGCTTCACGCACAGCACATTTTCCAAAGATCGCAAGCTCATTTGTTAATAACTACATAGCAATATCTAAAATTTTGGTTGCATTGTGAGGCCGGCTGACTTACCATTCACCAATAATGACAGACCACTTAAAAAATAAATAACACATATAATTTAAGCAGCTAAAACAAATAGCAGTGTTGGCTTTCCCTGGGAAAATATTTTCACTATTTCCTCGAGGCATCCCCACGGGTGCCCCTGCCCTGGCCTCCCTGCTGAGATGCCTTCTCAGCAGGCGGCCTGGGAGTAGAGAGCACAGGGTGGTGGCAGCATCAGGAGGCCTCACCCACTGCCTCCCTCAGCCCTGTCCTGCGGAAGCCTCAACTGGCTCTCCCCAGAGCTCAGAAGGGGACAGCTCTCCTCCCTGTACACCCACTCACATCACTGGCATCCTCTCGCCTCAGGGGTTACACATGCAAATGCCTGCCCACAGCCAGTGGACCCAAGCAGGTGGCATGAGAGGCCACAGGGACCTGTGGGGCCTGTGGTGAACTGAAGAGCGAATTTCCCTCCCACAGGGAACAAACTCCACCAGTGTTTGCTCCGCAGGAAGGCAGGCCCATGAGTACAAAATCTCCTGATATTTTAAGGGGAAAATAAAAGCCATCAATTTGGATTTAAAGTGCTGGTCTTGTTAAAGACCTCAAGGATGTGGCATTCTGGCCTCGTTGCCTCCTTGTTCATCTCCGCTTCTCTACCCTTTGCTTGTCTTGTTCAGGCCACTGAATTCTTTCCTCCTCGTGGACCATCCTAGGTACAACCTACCTCAGACATTTGCACTGAAAACGCTCTCCACCAAGGACAGTCTTGTTCTAGATCAAGTGAAGAGGTCAGTGTGGCTGGAAAGTAGAATGGAGAAATGAAAAAGTAGGCAGTCAAAGGACCCAGGATAGCCAGAGTACAGGCAGGGTGAAGAGTGGTCACAAAGATTGGGGAGGGGTGGCAGCATCTACTGAGTGCGGGCCAGCGTGCCAGCACCCCTGCAGTGTTTGGATAGTCCCGCATCCAAAAATTACCCACAAACCACCAGGGCAGCTAAAAACTTGGTTATGCTTGGAGCCTGGAATGTAACTTTATTTCATATTTGATTAGGTTTTGGTCTTGCACAATTGTGTTAAGCACTGAGCACTCGGGGAAGGCCGCACATGTGTGTTAACAAGTCAAGGCGAGGATGGATCTGTGTTTTGGGAGCATTACACGGAGCTGGTCCCCTTCATGGGGACCCCACCTCTGAAAGCCAGGCTGCGTTGGACTCTGGATCACGTGCAGGGCAGCAGCCTCTGTCTGGAGTGTCACGTTCACACAGAGCAGCCTGCAGGAAGCACACTGCAATGGCTGTCACGCCTCTGTTTTATTTATCTGAGTTGGGCTGGAGCATCTCCATACTGAGGTCAATATTATTTTACTATGAATTAGTTTCCTTGAAATTAATTCTCCTCTGGGGTGTAGTTGGGACATTAGATAGTTCATATGGGTTGGTTAAAATTATGTATTATGTATAGAGATAGGTTATATCATCAATAAATTTCATCTCAGCAGTGTTATGGGCATTCTGATGTACTTGTTATTTAAGACAGAAGAGGAAGAGGAGGAGGAGGAGGAGAAAGAAGAGGAAGAAGAGGCGGGGTCCAACATGTCTGAGTTCCTGGATGTGAGATTTTCCTCGGCTGAGTCTGGAGTTCTGGAAGGATCTGGGGCACAGATGCCTCTGACTGGACTTCTTAGAGCCTATTGTGAGAGGCCCAACCAGAGGCACTGAGGTGACAAGTTACACCATCCAGGAGTGACAGGAACGGGGCGGACGAGGTGGTGAGCACTGGTTGGAGAGACGCACTGCTGTGCAGAATGTGCCGAGAGCGGGAAGAGGGTTCACCGAGTGATCCCAGGCCAGTTCTGAGGTCCTGGGGACATGGACAACTTCTGACACAGCAAAATCTGGGCCTCGATTTCTATGTCACTTCATGCCTGGTGAAGAGGAGGACCTGCCACAGACCCAGACCAGACACCCGTCCTGCCACCCCATTCACCTGACTGCCTTTAGGGTGGCGTCACAGAGCAGGCAGGAGGTGTGGCACAGCACTTCCAAGCTCAGCCTTGTTCCAACAGTGACCCGTTGTGTGGCCTTGGACAGGTCACCTGAGATTCCATTTTTGTCCTGAGGATGAAGGTAAACAAAAAACACTCACCTTTTCCTGTTTTGTGAAGGTCAAGTTTCATGTAGACAAGTGCAGAGAAAGGGTCCCCTTGGCACCAACAGTGTCCTTGCTCCTCTCCCTGTGCCGCCGTGTCCCTGTAGGCTACCCTCAAGCATATGAGGGACCCTCAGGCCACCTCTTTGCCCAGTCTCCCCTTTATTGTCTACACTAGCTCCCTCCCTTAACATACTTTAGACACACAAGTGTGCACAC